>JAOVVA010000010.1:10539353-10556681 GCA_028565275.1 Leiocassis micropogon
CACGGAATCAACCAAGCAACAACAAAAACAGAAATAGAATTAAAATGAGCTTTACATGGACATCGGAAAAATAAGACCTGTGAAAAAATATTTAAGACCTAGAACAGCGAATTTAAGACTTTTTAAGGCCTAAAAATTTGTTTTTTAAATTTTAGACTTTTTAAGACTTTTTAAGACTCCGCGGAAACCCTGTATAATATAGCTATGGACATTGCTACACATTTGCAAACGTAAGAACTTGCTAAACTTTTCTGCCCATTCGCATATTTATTAAAACTGTTTTAATGCCAGTAATAAGAACTCTTCTTAGCTCTTTTTATTGCTGAGGAATTTACTTTAACTTAATATAACTACAAAACAGATTTCTTACACACACACACACACACACAAACAAAATTGCTTTGATGATTCTTGATAAGTCCATTATTCTGTACTGATGAGAAGAAATGGGCATCACTTTTGCATGTTTAAATGCTGAAAGCAACAGAAAACACTCATACAAAGAAACTAATGCAGCAGTAAATGTGGTTCTGAAATGGACATTTCGCAGGAGAAATCTGCATATCCTTTTTTATTATTATCTTCAAATCTATGAAGGAAATGGTAGAATAGTCTTTGAAGTCTGCTGTCACAGGAAAATGGATTATGCTTTTAAAACATACTGTATAGAATGAAACCTGTATTAATAATTTATCCTTAAGCATACTGTGAAATTAATGATATAGCCCCTATAGGATTTTTTGTTTTTTTACACATAGGGGCTAATTACAAATCATACTGAGATTATTTTGACAGAAATCGCAATTTAACAGCAAATAAAGGCACTAATGATTTTGTTAAAAGAATGCTTGCCAATACTGTATTTATTTATATAAAAAATACTTAAATTACTGGCAAACTTTACATCCATTTCCAACTACATGTATATTACCTGGAATAAAATACAACCTTTTGCGACTAAATTACTGCACAGGTCCATATTGCGATTTTCAACATTTACGTGATTATAAGATGCATTTTAATGTGCAAGCATTTTGAATCCTAAGCTATTAGATACTATAGTCAATACTATATTTGCTTTAAATATATTCAAAAAACTTTGTCTAGATTTTGTGGAATAGCTCTACAATGTTGCGATGCTGTATTGTGAGAAACAGGAGCTGAAAAGTCATGATTTTTGAATAAATGATCTATTATATACATGATTAGAATTCAAAGGTGAACTCAGATGTAAGGAAGATGGAACCTATTCTTCCTGGACGTGATTTGTTTACAGTCAGATAGATAAGGTCAGCCAGCTGGGTTAGAGGCTGGCTGTCACCTGCAATTGCAGTCTGATAAACATAGGAATGCTTATCATTTCTGCACTCTTGCCTTCTTTTGTCGTCATCTGCACACTTTCTTATACTTTACAGAGTTTCTAGGCCTACTTATTCGCATTTTAAAGAGCTCCTAATAAAACATTTATGAGGTGTACAATTATCTTCCATTACAATAGAAAATAATATTTGGTACTGAACTAATCTATAAAGGTTTGCCAGTGAAAGCGGTTGATTGTAAACAAGCTAATATCCCTGGCTCATTGAACTTGCAAGTATACGTTGGTTCCAATTTGGTTGGGATTTCATTAGATCACAGGTTTTTGCTATTAACTGCGTCTACTGGATGTGCAGGAATGCTAGGAACACGTCACTTGATTATTCAAAGGCTAAAAACGTCATTTGCTGATCAGTTATAATTAAAGGCTATTTAATGGTAATATCGAGCTTGTGTCGTATGAAATGTTTTGTATCATTTTCTGATTTGATCCATGTCTCTTTAAAAGCCAAATGCAAATTTGTACATGCACCATTTTCACTTCATATTCCTGAGTAAGAAGAAGCCTGTATTTGTTACACATACAATGCACTAAAATTATTTCCTTCGCATGTCCCATTTCCTTAAGAAGCGGGGGTCTGCAATGACACACCTCCCCAAAAGCATAGCCTTTAACCAATGAGCCACCACTCAGACAAAGACTGAGACTGCTAAGTCTGTAAGGCTGTATATTGCTCCTGAATAGCAAATCCCACCATAGCCATGCCCTGACTCACCATTTAAAAATTGCCTGTTTGAAAGTTGCCTATTTGCACCTCTTTTAAACCTTGTACACATGGCAAGATCCTTGGTGCTGAATTGACACCCAAGGTGATGATTTAACACTTTCATAGTGCATTTGTGAACGTTTGGTATATATATATATATACACTCAGTTTGTCAGTTCAACACTGGAAAGCACGACTACCAAAACGGTTTGTACAATTCATGAAAATGTTGACTTGTTAGCTAAATAAAGCTGTTACTGGCTTCAAAAAATCATAAAAAGCAAATTAAGGAAATACGTACCTCCATCCTGTCAGGCCTGTCTAAGCTTCCCTTTTTGAATAATGTTTAAAGACATCAGTGACAGAATGATGGTATGCAGTTCTTTTTAAAAAATACTACTAAATCAGCTATTAGTGTTATCTGCATGTTAATAGGAACATACTGTAGAACATATTACAGTTTAACATTATAAACAGGCTTAAAGTACAGAATGAGGTTTCTATAAAAAATGCAGGTAACTTAGATCTTGCTATTTCTTCAATTCAAACACAGAAAGCATTTCTAGTTAGTTAATACATAAATATTTATCTAGCAAACAAAGATATTTAATCTATACATCAACAAATCAATACAGAGCACTAACTTCCAACCAATCAGCACAACGATGTCAATCCTACCAGTCACTCATGTTACCTGTCAATGCAGTAAGCTCTGTTTCTTACACTAAGCCTCATGCATTCTAGCCTCGGTAACACATCACATTTTGTGGAATGCGGATCAGATTTTGAGCCAGTGTCAAGTAACTTTTGACCATCTTTAAAAGATGCACAACCAATTCAGGTTTACCACAAACTATTGCAGCACATTACGGCTTGACCATGGTGGTAAGTAATTCTATGCAGCTTTAACTATTGAATAAAAAAAAATTCGTAGCAGTGTTTACATTTTAATGGTCAAATTTAAAATGATATTTAAAAATGGCCAGCAGAGTAAATTTAAAAAGTCTTTAGAAACTGATGTATGGTCTATTAAGTTATGTAGGCGAAATAGCGACTGCTATATGTTTTATTCTGCGAATGCAATAAAAAAAATTTACTTCAAAGTGTCAGTATTTCAATTTTAACTAATTATTCGAAGAGTAATTAATTCCTATTATTTCGCTTAAGTGGTAAATTCACTTGTGTGTAATGTAAGGCTGTTTTGACAGACACAAACAGTACAGGAATCAATTTATTAAATATCACGATTAACCACTGTACCAATGTTTTAATACATACCAATATACTAATGTATGTTAGCTGAAAATTTCTTGAACATTCGTCAGATATTGCACGACTGGCAAACCAAACCTACATTAAAAACAAACAAATAGTGAAAACCAAAGTATGGGAATGTTCAAAGGCTGGTGGAGTATGGTGACCATCTATTCTGTATTTTTTTGTTTCTGTATTATTTTTTTTTTTTCTTATATCCAACCTTATCACCTTGATTTTTTACATTTAAAGTTCAACTTTTTCACAGATCGCTGAACTGCAAAATGCAATATTTTTTTCTGGTCCACAAAAGACCAGACTTGACTTTTATTATAGGTATATTTTTACACAAAGAGTTGTATACTCTGATTGAACCTTTCTGTTAAACACCTTTTATTTCTGGGTAAGTAAAAGCATAAACTACTTACACAAGCACATATAAAAAATACAAATATTGATATTATGAAAAAAAAAACTGAGAGCAGGTCGGTATACTTAAATTATTGTTTCGTATTGTTTTGTAAGACTTGTATAAGCAATTTGTTTATAGTTTTGGTTAGGTAATAAAATTTCAATGTTTGCAGAAATAAATGTTTCTTAGAAGTCACCAGATTTCTTTCCTCGCCCCAGACTACAACACTAATTCATTGTCATTTCAGTGAGGATGCTCAATCAAACCAGTGAGCATGATATCTTGTCAAGGGAAATTACTTTGTGGAGACAGATTCCGATTTCAACCAGACAATATTGGATTCAGGGGGACTAATGGAAATTAATCCAGAGACTGTGATGGAAATAATTATAAGTGGAAGTTATGAAACAAATAAACAAACATATATATGCTACTAGGAATTTATTGCATAGCTATTATACCAATAAAAGCCATCAGATTTGTTTTTTATGCAATATTGTACTTTGTGGTGACAACCAACTTGACCTTAATAACCTGAAATGAATGATCATTTTATCAGGATCCACTTGCATCTTAAAATCCTAAATAAGAAACTACATATGAGGACTGTCTTCTTGGAACAGTAATATAAATAAGCATGTGCAGAACACCAGAAAGTGCATATGCATAAAACAGCAGCTTAAACAACCTGCATATGTAAACTGTGCTTAGACAAACAGTGTATAGACAAACTGCATATACAATGCATACACAATATATGTAGACAAACAGAGCATAGAACTGGAAGATAACTGTAGCATGACGCCTCTTAACACACAGCAACTTAGTGCAAAGCAGGAAAGAAATAAACATTTCAGAATTCAATAAACATGTTGTTATGTGTAAAGCGTGTAAATGTGTAAATCTTGCTTGTGTAAGGGGACTCCTCTGTACCACACGAAGGAGGCACTGGAGAACCCGACAACGCGTTTCTGTAGCTAGTTGTGGCGGGAAAACAGAAAATACGCACTGATATATAAACACATCACACGAACAACGACCAGAAAACATCTCCAACCGCAGCTTTTTAAAACCTTTCCCCTGGTTTCCTGCGTCCGCGTGCGCCACTCACAGAGACTCACAGAGACACCCAGAGCGCGAGCGAGCGAGCGCGCGCGTCACTCACCTGCACGACACCGTGAGCTCAACTTTGGTGGCGGGAATGGCAGAGATTAGAGGCTCCCAGTCGCCGATACTGGCCAAATTCGGGAAGCTGTTAGTCGAAGACATGACTTAATGTGGCACTAAGAGAGCTGCTGAGGAGGAGGAGGAGGAGGAGAGCTTCTTTCCATCCTCGGCGCTGCTGTGGCTCGGCGGCGGACACGCGCGCGCGCGCTACGTCACAGGCGAGCTGGTAATTCAGGGGCGCGCGAGAGTGAGCGAAATAGTGAGCACCAAATAGCGTGATTACAATTTTTTCTCATGTTCCATGTCACGAATCATTACATTTTTGAAAGGTACCCCCCTGACCAGATGACATCCAGGTGACACCTTGGCATCTGTGTTGTTTTGGTATGAGTGTGCATTTCTAACACTGCCCTCAAATCCAAGGTAAATGGTTTATACCTTTAGTAGGCTGTATATACATTTATATTATATTATATACCACCTGAGACACCTCACCTGAGATGCACAGTAATCTACAATACAACTTCTTTAAATTGGTCCTTAGGGTTCAAATAGATACCATGTATTGCTTTTATTAAGATATAAAGATGCACACCAAAGGTACAAATATGTACCACAGACACTCCATCCCAGCAACAAGGAAAAGCTCCTTTTTGCTGAAAGTGTATGTACACTTACTGATGACTTTAATAAAGCAATGGCAATGTCATGGGAGAAGGGGTTAAGGCACCTCTTCTCGGATTACAGTTGTAGATCTCATGGATATCATGCATCATGCTCCGTCCTTTATCAGGGTCAGTTATTGAACCCCAGCAATTTGACTGGTTAAATTTTTTTGCACTAGAGAGAGAGAGAGAGAGAGAGAGAAAATAAGACACACACCCGCACACACACTGTCAGTGTGCTTGGAGTCCACTAGCCCGAGTGCTCATTGGTGGCCATACAAAGGTTCATTGAAGGTCAGGGTAGAGAGGATCCGACAAGAAAGAGACTCAGTTTACGCACTCAGTAACTGTGTATCCACATAGCAATCATATGCTAAAGCAATCATATGCTGCTCATGCTTTCGAAGCCATTGATGAATTAAAATGTACAGTAATATATGAGAAAGATGAGATGTGTGACTCATCCTTAATTCCATCAGGAAGAGAGAGTGACTTGGCCTTTGACCCTGCTATGCATCAGTGCTTTTTCCCCTTCAAGCAAGTCTAATTACATCAGATATTTAACAGAACTCATTTTAAAATGTTAACACAGACGACCCTGGTTGTCACCACCGAAGAAAAGCATTTCTCAAACCCTCACATGGACATCAGGTCACAACTTCTGCAATGCACAAAGTCACTGATGGCTTCTTGGTATCCATGGGTTATGAGCTTTTCGACTTCAGTTCAGTTGCAATCAGATGCTAGATTAGCATGGCAACTGCAATCTAAATGTTAATGAAGGATTCATTGGCAGTTTATTGAAATGTTACGCAAAGAAAAACTCCAACTGTGAGTAATCACACAAATTAGAATATGATCATTGGCTTAAAATCATTCACTAAATAACTAAGGGTTCTTAACGGCTCACATGCATGCTTATGAGTCTTAATGAATGACATTGGGAAGATGCCTGTGGTCACCCAGAGGCAAGAACAGCTTGGCATATTTTACAGTAATGCTGTAAAGATAATGGAACAGGCCGATGCATTATTAGTTTTTTCATGTTTTATTCAGAACTGCAAAGGAAACTTAAGAGTAGTACAAGCCAAAATGACAAGAATGCACA
This sequence comes from Leiocassis micropogon, assembly GCA_028565275.1. Classification (NCBI taxonomy): domain Eukaryota; kingdom Metazoa; phylum Chordata; class Actinopteri; order Siluriformes; family Bagridae; genus Leiocassis; species Leiocassis micropogon. The sequence goes on from JAOVVA010000010.1 coordinate 10,546,044, forward strand.
AAAGATTAAAAAAAAAATACAGCAAAGATGAAACAATTTTGACAGCAAGGAGCAACTTCTACCAGAGAAAATGCCTTTTATACTTTCATCATAAATAATTCACCTATGCAGACGAGTAAAACTGTGTGCATTTTGACATCGCCATTCAGACAGGAATGAAAAAAATATCTTCAAAGACAATAAAGTAGTCACAAGCGCATTGAGGTGATAAATATTTCACCTCGGCCATGATGTTCATGCTTTTGTTATGAGGACTACGCCATAGAACGAACAGTCGGCATAGAATGACAGTCCTAGCCTTTTATTCAGCTACTACACGCTCCTGAACCCAGGTGCAACCACGTTATGATAATATCGAGGGACAAGCGAGACAGGAGACAAGCACCTGCAAGATAATGAATAACACGGATTCTTACAAAAGAGCAAAAAGTGTCCACAGAGCTGATTCTTCAATGGTAAGTCACACTCGTACACAAACAGAAGGTATAATAGAGCTAATAGGATCATTCATATGAGTGTTAGAGAAACAGAGGTACAAGACCTCCCTCCAGTGGACAAAATGGTTTACTGTTGCACAGATCACACACAGGTTAGGCACGACTCCACTGCAAAGTGGCCACTGGAATGCCCACAAACACCCAAAGCAGTTTGGTAGAAGCTATTCGCAATGTCCATTGGGTTAATTTTCAGTTCCCCTTACAATAGACATATTTGCCCTTACAATAGCCACACACACACAAATACACACAGTGGCATGGGATTTTGACAGATGGCCTTTAATTTGTGGCATCTGACATTTAGCTTGCTAAAAAAACAGGACATAAACACATCCAGTGAGCTGAAAACTTAAACCATTAATACACATTTCTGTCCTTTACAAAGAGAAGGTTTAAACTGAGAGTCAAGGTTTTACACTGCAGAGTCATTCCTGGTCTACTGTTCCTGGTTATAAGCCAAACGCTTCCCTGTGTGTTAGTCGTCTACAGGCTAAGACATGATTGCACACATACAGTACTTGTAGTTTTCTACTGTAACTACATACATCAATACTACTGAGATTATATATGTATTTATGCCAGAGATAACAAGAACGATTATGACAGAAACAGAAGCAGGTGGATATGCACACCAGCACACAGACCACTAAACTCCTCCTATTTCCACATACATACGACTAATACGTGTATGAACTAGTAGGTGTATCTGCTGTAAGTGTCGAAGCTATTACAACCTCAGCCAGGTGTTAACAAGAAGCTGTGTTTTGTGTAGTAAATATCCAGATAGTCAGGACTGACGTGTCATATCCTAGATGTCAATGTCGGAATTGTGCCACTTCTCCCAAGTTTAGATATTACACCAACTAGTGTACTGAGGGAGAGCTACAGGATGTTTGACAAAACACAGAAGGTAATCAATGTGCTTGGACATTGGACAGGTTTAGCATGGTAGAGTGTTAAGATCATTTTAACTTGACAGTACTTTTGGGACAATCTGAAAATAAATTACCTTCACAAGGTAAATTAATCCAGCTTGAGCAAGGCTTAAGACAAAGAAGGAAGAAGAAAGAGAGAAACTTTCGATATCTACATTATGCATTAGAATTGGATTTGTTAATAAGTTAATGATTGTAGTACAGCTGAGCTTCGCACTTTGGTCACCAACGACTTTCAGGCTCAAACGTATAGACAGAATTTTTAAAGGCATGGTGATTTCAGTTAGTCCACTTAATGCAAAGCTACAGCTACTCAGTATGCATCATGTGTGTAAAGCGCTCAGTGCTTGTGCAAAAGGTCTAGAAGCACGAGTTCATATACTGTATGAGCTCAGAGAACCGGCCTACTGAAGCCAGCTACAGACAGGAACCGGTCCCTTCTCTCCTCATATCCAACTAATCCCCATGCAGCAGGGTTCCCCCAGTGGTTAATAACGATCAATATGGAGAAGGTGCAGCGTCTAAAGGAGTGTTACTTTATAATGACATTTGCTTTAGCTATGTTCCATAGCATTGCAGCGCTATTAAGACACCACGCAAGAGAAGTGGCTATGGTGAAGGAGAAGATTCCAATCTGTTTACATCCACTTTTGCCATATTCAGGCATTAATCTTCTAGGTTGGTATATATCAGGTGTCCTGTTTTAGTGAGTGAGGGCAGAGTACAAGGAGAAGTTAGCCACATGAGACAGAAGGGGACAGTCAGTTGCTGCCAGGCTCATCGGGAGCATCGGCCATGTCAGTGCTGTCCAGACCTCCTCTCGCACGCCAGATCTTCACTGTCCGATCACTGCACAGGAAGAGGAAAACACAAAGAAGACTTGTTAAAATATTGTGTTGTAGTCCTATATCAAATGTTCAGTATAGGAATATTAATTGGATGCTGCGACAGATAGAGCAGGGATTTGTTTGCATTCATGTTATGTAAACTGTGGAACTTCATTACATTTATAAGCAAGTAAATTGAGGAAAATATGATTAGAATTTTAATGAGCTTTCATGTTTTAAATTTGTTTTAATTAATTTGCATTCAGCAATTTAATTGGTGAAATCACATTTTACATTTTAGTAAACGAGACGTCAGAAGATGAAACTTCTGCCATCTTCAACTTAAATAAATAAACATATAGGTATTTTTTCCCGACATACAACTATAACTAAACTCAAATAACTTCATGTTAACAATTTATAATATATGCCATTAAATTGCATATTCTTTATGTTCCTTGTGTTGTGGTTTAATATGCCTAATAAAAATGTATGTAGATTTCATTCACACTATATGAGTGAGTGCAGTAAATGCTCGTTATATTGTTAGCTACTTACATTTTAATATCCTATATTAAACTTTTTTAATATAGGATATTACATTTTCTTTTTATTTAAAACATAAGTAACTAAAAGTAAATCATAAGTTTACTTATGATTTGAAAACAGGATACAAATTGTTAAGTGGTGGATTATTTTCTCTTGACTACATCAACATTATTAAGTAAGTACTGTAGTATTCTGTATACTGTATGTGCTATGTGTGTGTGTGTGTGTGTGTGTGTGTGTGTGTGGTTACTCACTCAGATGCAGTAAACAATAAGCTGCTGTTAGTGGAGATGCTGTTGATGGGGCTCTCGTGTCCCCGGAGTTCTCCAAGCGCACTCAGTGTGTCCGTGTGCCAGAGTTTTAACACTCCTCCTCTACAACCGCTCAGCAGGGCAGGAGAACCTGGCACGACGCCCAGCGCACACACCCAGTCTCGATGAGCGTTAGGGACTTGCTGTTCAAACACACACACACACACATACACATTTCACTTTTCCAATCCAATACCTGCACTAACAGAAAAAGATCAGTCTCAAAAAACACTCCCTTTCATCACTCTCAGCTACTTCATTGATTTAGTTCTATAATTTACATGCAGCACTGCAGCCTTGACAAAAACTACTTACTGCATGACTGAACAATAACCTTCTCTGAAGCCTGCAGTAGGCGTCCCTTTGATTTATCGGGCTTACCTGCAGTAGGTCTTTGCGAGCCAGGTCCCATTTTTTGATTCCATTATCTCGGGAGCCACTGAACAGACAGTCTCCCTGCACCACCACCGACTCAATGCCATCGTAGTGCGGTGGCTCGAAGTTATGCGTAGGACTGATGCTGCCTAGAGCTCCTTCTGTTACATCAAACATCTACAAAAACATACATAGGCATAATGTTTGGCATGAGTTGTAATTCTCTCTTGGAAAAAGGTCAATTGATTTATGAATGTTAAAAATGTAAAAGTATTCCCTATTTAATACAAACTGTTTTCTCACTATCAGTACAGAACTTTCTTACAATAACCTTTATTCATCAAAATTATATGAGGGGCGTTCAAGTCTAACAGGGACTTGTGATGGCATTTCTTTTGACTGGAGGCGGAAAACCGATTGACATTTAGAGAAGACTTGTGGCTGAAGCACACTACAGTGATGAGACTTAGCCACAGTATAACACTTATTACAAGTATGACAAGTATTTTAAAGGAGGCCGTACATCTATAAATAATGATCCCGGCCGAGAGCTCTCTGCCTTCGACCGACACAAAAGATTACTAATTTGCAATTAATTAAAATAACATTTTGACTTAGAAGGCATCAGGACTTACTTTCTACCTTGATAGTATTCAACAGTGGGATAAGTGTATTATTGTAGAAGGGGATTATATTGAGAAATAAAGGTGGTTTTTACCATGTTCTCTTATTCTGCACAATCAAAAGTCCCAGTTTGACTTGTATATAATCAAAAGTGTATTAAAAAGGAAAGAAGAACCAATTAAAAAGTTTTCCAAAGTGTATTAAAACAACACACAGCCTGGCAAAACACACACCTTGATGTAGTGATCCTTGGAGCCAGTGATGACCAGATCTTGGCCGTTGCCAGAGTGGTCCACAGTCAAACACATGACTGGGCCAAGATGACCTGTGAGTTTTCCTGTTGAGGCAAACCTTAAGAGAGGAGCAAGAGAGAAAGAAAATTTATTACTTTCCTCTCAACAAGTTGAGACAAAATTAACACATGTGCTTAAGGGCATAGGAGAGCCATTCTTATTATTATATATATGTTTTAATTATAACATATTATAACATTAGCAGGTTTAGTATCTAAGAGTGTGTACCTTCTCAGGTCCCACATGCGGACAGAGTTGCCAGCTGCCACATATAGCACTGTGCCTGTAGGGTTGAGTGCGATCTGGTTGATCTGGTTTTCTCCAGCAGCTGTAGTCACGGTGCGGCTGGTGTTAGCTGCACATGCATCACCTGCGCTCACCTGCCCGGAGGAGCTGTGAAAGAAAAGAAGACACGTTGGCATTTTCATGAAGATGTTTGCTTTACTTGGTGCACTTCATTCCAACAGCATGTGGCACTTAGGTTATGAATATGGATTCTGACTAAGATCTGTAAATCAGTAGTTTAATTATTATCCTCGCTGTAACATACAGTGGACAGTGCAAAAGTATTCATCCCCCAGAATTTATCAGAGTTAGCTTTTACAGATTTTTGCTTATAATTTATTTTGCTATTAAATGAAAGTACTAACATAACTCAAACAGCATTTCTTTAGCTTTTTTATTTCAGGAACAATTTTTCTAATTCATTTTTATAGTGTCTGTGCATCTAAAATATTTTCTTAGAAGATGATTTAAAAAAAGTTTGATAGTTTCGAGTGGATTTATTAGAATGCTTGAAAGTTTTAGCAGTCTGACTTACTTACCAAATTGCACCAATCATCCACAAGAGGTCACAATCTGGTAGTAAGTACTAACCAGAGCAAAATTGCTGCCAATTTTCCTCTGTGCCTTGTTTACTGCAGGTTATTTAATCTCTTCTACACCTCTACTAGCTTTGCTGAAATTCTCTTTATGTATTTGACGTTGTTCATTTTGGATTCACCATCTATTTACTTTCTGATGAGGTCGTCGAATTATGTTATGCGTCCTATACGGCTAAAGAGAACTCACGTGAGTGTGCGGATGCACTTTGCAGAGTCACGGATGTCCCACACTTTGATGAAGGAGGTGGAGACGGTGAAGACCATGCTGGAGCTGTAGCGTACGGACACCACGTTGTTGGGATGGCCACCCAGAGACATAATTTCCTGCCCAGTCACCAGATTCCAAACCTTACACGTACGGTCTGAGGGGAAGGGAAGACAATGCATTAATCAGAAAAACAGGATGAAAACCACACGACAACATCCCAGTGGTGTGATTTTGTGAGCATTTGTAACTTGAACTTTGTAGCAGTACACTGGCCAGACATTTTCAACCAGTAAAAACTAATGTTTCCCACACTTCTTCTAGGGACGCACTTTTTAAAAAAATGACAAACCATCGTGACCCGATTCACAATCGGCACTTTTCATAAATCATGTGAAATGTACATATGTGCATGAATTAATGTTACTGATCATTTTTTATTGCCATTTTTAAAACCATTTCTGAGATAGATTATAATTGATAAATGACAACTTCATAATGTATGTTATTAACAAACATGTCAATTTAAAAACTCATCAATAAAACTGTAAACGCGTTAATTGGCAGTGTTCACATACTATTTGATTGTTTTCTTCCCCTCTACTCTCACTCTAACGTCAGGTTTAATTATAGCATTATTATAGCAATATTATTATTATTATTTCATTTAATTAACTATACTTGTACACCTGTTTATGTTTTTCAATAAAGTTTCCTTAAAGGACAGTAAAAGGCAGTGTGAATATCAGTCATCAGGACTGAAGCCAGACATGCAAATCAGACCTTTAGATCCAGTAAAGAGGAGATCATCAGTGGAGTCCACACACAGCACAGCTTTACTGTGGCCCTCAGCCACATGCACACATTGCAGAGTACCCCCGCGATTGCTCTTCGATGCAGGTACTGGATTTATCACTCCTCTGAGAAACATACACATACACACTGTCAGACCAAGGAAACAGGGCCGATGTCATCCACAGTAAGCGACTGATTTTGCATGCGTTTCTCCACACAAACAGCAGCCATCATATTTAAATATAGTAATATGTAAGGATTAAAACACTATAACAGAGCATGCATGGCTCTACATGCATCATTGTTCAGCATTTCAGCCACATGCTGCAACATAAAAAGAAAATAAATCATAAATGGACAAATATGGCACTAAGGTATGACTGAAACCAGACCTTCATCTCATGAAATAGAGCCAACCGTCTCAGGTCCAGAAAGAACCTATGCGCATTTTATAAAGGCAGAACTGATTTATTGCACTGTGAGTCGAACATGGGTTCCTGTTTTTTCAAAAACAGGAATATTATAAGTTAAGTGTGAAAGATAGATACTGAATAATCCTAAGCATAGAATGTATTGAATCTTGAAATATTGAAGCTAAATATGAGATTATTGTTATGACATTATAACTTCTGCACATGAAGGTATATACAGTGCAATTTGTTGCATGTGTACCTTTGTGACTTGGATATACAGTAATGTACAGTAATCCCCATAGTTTGAATAGTCGCTCAGTATTAATATTTGGGTAAAGAGAACGCAACACTCAGCGAGCACTTTACAATACGACAAAACTAAATAACATGCCTCGCTTTTACACACACACACACACACACACGTGATTCTAATTCTTTTGGCCCTGTTTTCTTCTAATTTACTCACCTCCCTACTAGAGCTTGCTCTCAACCATCATACAACAGATGATGCCTTGACTAAGGCTAACACATGCTTCTTCCCAGACATTTAACACCAGCCAGCACAACTATGGCTCATGTTACATGACAAGGCAACCGAACACACTCGGAGCTTACATTCCTTCTGCCACAAACATGAGCACACTCTCCTGAAAAAAGCAAAAGCTTTTTTGTTGTGTCACTCAGACACACTTTGGATTTAATTATATAACTTGCAGCTGAAACAAGTATGTGAACACACATATGCACTCAGCTAGACTAATATGCTAATTCTCGATGATATGAGGAAAAACATACTCAGATACAGTACCATCTGAGTTTTAATGCTAAAGAAAGAAAAAGACAGGGGGAAAAAAAAAGGGAAAAAACTTCCAGCCAGGTTTATTTAGCTTAAGCTGGCTCGCTGTTCTGGATGACTTCAGAGAAGCAGGTATAGTGCGGTTTACAGGGTGTTATTGCAGGATTAGGTATCACAGTTGGGTAAATATTTGTTGTGGACTTGAGGGGCAAGTTGAACACTGAATGTTTAGATCTATGCACTTTAAATTCTATGAACATGTGTATAAACGGCACATCCTTGGCCACCAATCATACACTTATTTTGGCCCAAAAACACACTGTGCTATTCATGACACAATGTGCTGCCATGGGGCAAACAAGCCCTTTACTAATTTCAGACCAGGCTGTCAGACATTCAGTGTAGGACTGCTCACACCAGGCAATGTCGGCTCAGCAAAACAGCATGCTCTTTTTTTAAAAGCAGGGAAAATGGTCAGGGAGGAACATCTCTTCAGTTCCAAATTGAGTTTCTGCTGTGTGTACTGCTCCCTGGCCCACCAAATGCGGCAGGTAATTGACACAAATTTTAGTTCACACAGACAGCGGGAGCAGGATTGTCCTCCAGCCACTAGGATGGTTTTAGATCTTACTGTTTGATCTCTTGGGCTTTAGCCCTGTCGGCTGCTGCTTGTCCCTTGTCATAGGTCTTCCTGCGGGTGAGAGGGGAGGCTTCCGGCACTCGCTTTTCCAGCCCCGATGGAGGCCTGGAGCCAGAGTTTCTAGTTTTATTTCCGTTAATAATGTAAAAGACAGAAACATAAAATAAAACACAAGCATCCACTGAACATAAAAAAAAAAACATAAAAGGGACATTGAAGCCAGCATGCAAAACAGAAGGAGGATACAAACCTGTTACCTGATTAAAAAGATCATTGGAATTGCTCTATTATGCTTATAAGTGAGTCAAATTGTGCAAAGCCAAGCCAGAAATTCACATGTCACCCTTATACAGCAAATAAATATAAATAGGCCCTTCAGGCAATAAGGAAGGAAACAAACAAATATATAAACAAACAAACAAATAAATAAATAAATCTCTACCTTTGTATACAGCATACCTGTATAAGATCATCTGTGGCTTTTAAATGTCTTTTTTTTTTTTTTGCAATAAAATACATTTTCAGGGCCCCTGACATATCAAAGACATACAGCTGAAGAATTTTACTTAGTAAAAAGAATTGTTTTATGCAAACTGTATTGCATCAGTGTTAAACAGTGTGAGGAATGTATATACTGTAGTAGGTGTGATTCAAGACACAGATCCTTTGGGACTTAACTAAGAAGGTACATTTCATTTAATAACTGTGGAAAAAGTATCCGCACACAACTACAGACAATCATTTTAATTCCTGTTGTTGGCTATAGTATTTCAGTCTACATTATATGGTAACAAATGTCAAAGAATTATGATGGTCCAACTCATGAATCAGTCCAGAAGGACTAATGATTTAATTCAATGCCTCAGCTAAAGCCTATCTGTTTTACTCCAGGAGTAAATCATGCCTTAGGGCTAATAAGCAGAAGAAGAGAATTGGAAGGCATGGATGCCATGCAGATGCTTCAGGCAAACATAAAGCTAAGCAACAGCAGTCCTAGTGCATGCATAAGCTGAAATTTTCCCTGACTTACATGCCACTCATTCTAGAGGATAAGGCAGCAGCAGGGACCATGTACTCCCTGAGTGTACTGCTCAGAGGCTCATCGGTGCCACCTTCAGGAGTTTCAGCCATCGGGTGGAGAGGGCCGGTGAATTCTCCACTGGATGCGTCAATGCCAGGCTCTCCGCTGTTTGCATAGAGTAACTCCATTTGTGTGGTGGTTCTTCTCCGAGCCTGTTTAAAAAAAAAAGAAGAAGATTTGTATTCTATAGAATTACAGAAAAAATGATAAGGCAAGGTGAGCAGAATCAACAGAGATGTTTAACTGGTGTCTACATTACACTGATCAGCCATAACATTTAAATGCAAAACATTAAGCTCAATATTGTGTAGGTTCACCTTGTGCTACCTGGGCTGCTCTGACTCCACAAAACCTCTGGGGGTGTGCAGTGGTGTCTGGCACTGTGACATTAGCAGCGGAAACTTTGTGTGCTGTGGGTCGTAGAGTGGGGCATCCATGGATCAAATTTGTTTATCTGGCCATTTCCATGGATGCTCAGTTGGATTGAGAGCTGAGGAATTTGGAGGCTGGATCATCAACGTTGAACCCTTTGCCTGCCCCATATGCAACAAGATTTTCTATCATGTCCAGCATTGAATTGTTCATCAATTTGTGCTTCATTGGCTTTTCTATGGAATTGGGGCAGATGAGCTGGCGTTTGGTCCGCATAGGCATAGTTGTGCCTTGGGTACCTGTGATCCTGTCACCAGTTCACTGGTATATAATTGACAATTAATTAAAGGGAGGGTTTTCATATTAATCAACTATGATTGATATGATTTCATAAAAAATGGCAACATAAACCACATTATTTTGTGGTTGTCGCAACATACACTGACACAGGAGTGCCTCTATTTCTGCATGATAGTGCATGTACTTAACAAAACCTCAGGGAAAGTGTAATTAAATAGAGAGAGTTATGCTTTATCAGATTTAAGTTTAAAATTTGATTTGGATAAAACTACAATAAAACATAATTTTTCATGTTTGTGTCATTCTAAGGGTTATATCATTACAGTGCTATAGCTGTATGCGAGTGGTTTTTCTGTTAGTTGCAGGCAGTGGGACGTGTTGAAATTGTCTTTGGTAATTGCACTCACAGTATAGATGTATGAATAGATAAACGAATGAATGGAATGCTTCATTTGTCTTATCATTTTAAGACATAATTATTTAGCTGATTGTAAGCATTTACAGATGCCCAGGAAGCTTACTTTACTCCTGGATTTAGTCTCTCCACAGAGCTTCATGAGGTCAGTGGCCATGGTGCTGCAACAAGACAGAGTAAATAAGATTTCCCTCTTTCAACTCATAGGACTACCAAAAAAGGGCTGAGATACAGTATTTTTTAATTCAGTTATATATACTCAGCAAAAAAAGAAACGTCCTCTGACTTTCAACTGTTTTTACTTTCAGTAAACTTAATGTGTAAAT
>JAOVVA010000010.1:10571199-10586149 GCA_028565275.1 Leiocassis micropogon
AGCATCACCCGGGGTTCGAACCTGCGACTCCCGGATGATAGGGCGAGCGCTTTACCACTGCGCCACTCGGAGACCCCCATTTAATCATCTTTAGTTTTGATTACGGCACACAATGTGACAGCTATTAGTTCAGTAAATTCAGATCATCAGCTGACTTCATTTTATTGCCACATAAAGTTGTTCTTGATGTACGCATCGCTTCACGCGCTTCCATTCTTACCCTGATGCACTCATCACTCTGGAATAGGGTCAGCCTGAACTCAGTAGACCACATGATCTAATTCTATTGCTCCAAAGTCCAATCTTTATGCTCCCTATCAAATTCAAGCCTTTTTCATGATTAGTCTCAGTAATATTGCGGTTTGCTTATGGCAATACAGCTGATTAGAACAACAGTTATATAAAAAATCCTAGTTGTTTTCTTTGCTTGATGGAAATCCAGTAATTTAACCTTTCTGAATGCTGGCTTTTTTTAGCCATGCAGTGAATTTACAAGAAGTAATACATGAAAGTGTCATCATGTACATCATACTGTATGTCCTATTCCTGATAGTGAAGGAACTAAATCTGAAAAGATGATAATGAACATTAGCAGCTAGCAGGAAATATGTCGACTCTTACATTGTCTGTAGGTGTGCACATGCGCACTTGGCACAGGTGGATGGTGAAGATGGCGTGCGAGCGAGAGCTCTGCACGTTCATTTGAGTGCTTGCTGTGGTGCGTGAGAGAGCGCCCAGCTTCAAACACTGCATCATCTACAACACAAAACATAACGAATAAGAAATAAGTCAAAAATAAAATAAGATTGTATCATTGTATGGTTGTTCTAAAACCATAATAATACCAAGAACAAGACCAAGTATGCTGAAGAACATTCAGTACTCACTTCAGCCTCTGAAGAAACAGTGCGTGTAGTTACTCCCACGGTATAAATACCGCCGCTTGCATCTTCATGGATTTTGATGTGAGATTTCTGTTTTCGGGACTCCATATCACGAGCGGAGTCAAAGAGATCCAGCACTTCTTCATTATACAACTATGGTCACATCAATGTCACATCACACACACAACCATACATAAGAGAAAAAGAAAAGATAACCGAACAAACACAGTACTATTAGTTATGATTAATTTTGAAAAACAGAAGAAGAATTTAATTCTAATTTGCAACAATCCCCCCCCCACACACACACACACAAAATAAAAAAATAAATAAATAAATAGGGCTAATTATTATGCTTAATGATTATGGATAATAGGATATACAGCGATATTTTGTATACACACACAAATGTATCAAATGTGCATCAGTCATGTACAGTATGTGTTTGTGTGTGTGTGTGTGTGTTTGTGAGTTCTTGTGTCCCCTATTTTAAACAAACGAATGTGGCATTTGGGTGAGGTTTTAATTTGGGAGCATGTATAGTATAGAAGGGGAAGAGGGAGAGGGAGACAGATGCAGTAAATAACCCTCATCTTCATTAAGTAGCTCCTGAAATAGCTAAGCCCTGGACTGGAGAACAAGCAGAGTCTCACCATAGGAACAGCAAAGCTAGTGTGTGTGTGTGTGTATGTATGTGTGTGTGTGTGTGTGTTTGGGGCCGGGGTTGGGGGGGCTGGGGGCGGTTGGTCAAGTCGTGTGTCATGACCTCATGGTCTATATTCATGAGTACCTCGAAAACCTTATACTCTACATGCTATAAAAAATATTAATTGTATACCATTTGAAGTTAAAGATCTGATCAGGTGGATTTGGGTTTGAACCCTTTAACTAGAAAGCAGAGCAGGTCTTGGTGTAGACTGGTGAAGCCCAATAAGCATGACACAGATAACAAATACCTCCAGGAACTGTGCATTAATCTTGAACTCAGGTATAGGACGTCCTTGTTCTGTTGCGGCCTGCCGTCTCTGCTCGATGCCTTTAAAAAGGTGACTGACTGCTCGTGGGATGATGCCCAGCTCAACTTCCGGGATGCTTACGTCAAAGCCAGTGCCCATTGTGTACGTCTTCCCCGAACCAGTCTGCAAAAAAGAGACGTGCTGATGGGTCATAAATAAATAGTTTCTCTATATATATAAGATCTATAATTGACTGATTGAATAGACAGGTAAGTAAATGATTGAAAAAAGCAAATGAACATGAGCAAATGAGCAAATAAATCAGTGGGTAAATACATGCATGAATGAGGAAGTGAATGCATGAGTGAGTGAGTGAGTGAGTGAGTGAATCATTGAGTGAGTGAGTGAAAGATTGAGGAAGTTAATCACTGAGTGAGAGAATAATTGAGTGAGTAAGTAAGTGAGTAAGTAAATAATTGAATGAGTGAGTAAGTGAGTGAATAACTGAATGAATGAGTGAATAATTGAATGAGTGGGTAATTGAGTGAGTGCGTAAGTGAGTGAATAATTGAATTAATGATTGAGTGAATAATTGAATCAGTGAGTGAGTAAGTAAAAAAATTAGAAAATGAATCAATGATTGAGTGAGTGTGTCATTGTCTGAGTGAATGAGAGAGTGAATGAGTGAATAATTGAGAAAATTAATCAGTGAGTGAGTACGTGAGCGACGAGTGAATGATTGAATAAATGAATCAGTGTGTGGAAAATGTCAGCATTTCCTTCTATCCGGTTGACTGGTTCACTACAGTCACTGTTAAAACAAGGATTATTATCAGGATGACAAAGTCCAGAACAGCTAAAATGCATGCACAGTAGCCTTGAGTACTGACACCATGTGCCATATTTATTTAAATTTAACAGGGTGTGATAAAAATGTCTTCATGTTCTCTTAAAAAGTGAGAACAAGAGATGATCTGATAAAAGTGTCTCTCAAAAAGCCTTTTAATGGAGATCAGCTGTCATGGCAGTGAAAAGAGCCAAGGGAGGTGAGAATCCAATTCGAGAGAGAGAGAGAAGGAGAAAGAGAGAGATTTAAAAAAAAAGGTTAGAAACAGACTGGATAACAGGCCGCGCATTCTGCTTTTCTAGCATGGATTAAATACACTGCAAGTACTTTAAACTTGCCATGGAAACAAAAAGTCTAAAGTCAAAATGCCTGATGAATTTTTACAATAGAGCACTTTCAATACAGCAAGTCCATTAAAATCAAATATAGAAACTAATAAACAAGAACATTTTTCATTTGTCTTGTTGTGATGTCATTGTCATTAAGGCTATTAGATATGCAAATCAGTAGCTCAGTTTAATAAAGCAAAACGGAACACGCTAAACACCACGCTGTTCCTGGCAGGCAGGAGGGAAACCTTCTTTTTATCGGAAAAGAAATAAGATATTCCAGATGTTTCGAAGATTACAGTCTGAAGTTTGTTCAGGATATTTTATCATGCTATTTGAAAGCCAGATAACACAGTGCTGTATTTGCAAAGAAATCTAAATCTAAACTATATTGGACCTGACAGAAAATCAGTAACCATCATAACGTGTTATCTGTCCATTACTCTTTCATGTACTATACATACGTAAAGCAAGATGGAATATGTATTACGGGACCATGCATCATAAATGATGTATGTACTGTACAGTATATAATATATACAGCATATAGGGCATATTATGGTTTAGGGTTTTTCAGAGAGCCATTTTGTGGTCTGCAAATTAAGAGCCTCAACTGGTGTAGAGAGACGAGTAAGACATCACTTAGGGCCCTCAATGCTTTGGCTATAAAGATACTATTGGACAACTACTGTACTAATTCAAAGAAGTGCTTGAACAAAAATGTTGTTTTTACAGGAACAGCAGAACAGCAGAAAGTGTGAGACAAAACAAAAGTGTGTAGGGCAGGGGGTCCTCCAGGTCCAGGGTTCGGAAGAACTGACCATGTTCAAGAACTGAAGGCACAATATGAGCCATTAAAGATTTTCCTACAGTAATTATCTGAGGTTCTGAAGTATTTTTGCCTGTCAGAATCTAAAGGTTCAGTATGGCATAAACAAAACACCCACCTGTCCATAGGCAAAGATAGTTGCATTGTAGCCCTCAAAGCAGCCTTCTATCAACTTCTCAGTGCAGTTAGAATAGATGGTGTCCTGCTCGGTGTCCATGTCAAACACATGGTCAAACGTGAAGGCCTTGTCTTTTCCCAGAATTACCTGGGGCTCGCCAGAGGTCACAAATGTACAGATGTGACATCCCTCTATCTTCTCCCGTGCCAGCTGGGGACGGATCCTGAGTGATGAAAAAAGTGAAAGACAAAGAAAGAAGGAGGAAATATAAATCAACTTCTTTCCTGTTGGAGATGGGGATAATTGCTTCGATTCTAAGACAACTAAAATTACCCATCTAATTAGCAGAACCGTTTGTGATAATGATGTGTCTGGCTTGCAGCCAATCTTTCACACACCACTGGCTGAATATTATTTTCTAATTATGTTTTTATTTTTTAAAGTCACTTCAAACATTGAAGAAGATATAAGTATAATTTGATTATTTATATCCCACTCAAATACTTATGTCACAGTAACCAATAATCAAACATAAAATAAAAATGGCACCTTTATGTAATCTTTGTGAAAAATTTATATTCTGTCTCTCTCTTCACAGTCCAGATATTATCTACTCAGAGATATTTTTTGCATATTTGCATGTTTTGCAGTTAAAAGGTGCCTGATGGTCCACAGTTATCCCAGATGATAACTTATTATGATATTTTATTATTATAATTGAGTTATTTAAAAGATTTCTGAGATAAACAGGGAGCCTCTGCAGTTTTTGTTTGTGTGTGTGTGTGTGTGTGTGTGTGTTGATGGAGCTTTGATGCTGTCTGTGTGTCTAAGAGCTCTTTTGTGCAGCCTGGGCTGTGGAGGACAAAACACTGAGGGCTGCACAGAGCTGGCATTGTGTCTGTATGTGTTACTGGATCAGGACACTGGGACAACCATGCACCGGACACTGGAAAGAAAAGATGGAGAAAGTCGCGGATGGAAAAGGAGATGTAGGTGTGTGGTGGGTGGATGAGTTCTCGGAAGGAAAAAAAACAACACGGCGAAATATAAAATCTGGCAGTTACAGCTTCAAATGAATCAACAAGTTACTTCTAGTGGAATTTTTTAATTACTAAATGAAGTGTTTAGTTTATTAAATGATAATAAAAAGATCAAAGATATTAGGTGCTAATGATTCTTTTTTTAGGTACATATACAGTATGAACCATTTAGACTCATTTAAATCTAAGCTGTCATCCAGCTAAGACAGTTACCCCTAAGCGGTTATCTGGCATACATGTACAGTATGTGTGTGTGCGCGTGTGTGTGTGTAAAAGAGAGAGAGAGAGAGAGAGTGAGAGAAGGGCCTCTGCCAAGACTGAAGCGTTATGGCCAGCAGCACTATGCACATTCACTAGTATTTAAGGCACACTGAAAAGAGACTAAACTTTAAAAATAACTGACGATGGACTAAATTATGAACTACATCCTTGAGCAGGTCTGTCCTGTGTGACCTGTATGATTACTGCAAGACCAAAAATCAAAGGCCAGTCATGTGCAGAGTGATAAGCTGTTCCTATTCTACAGCAAATTAGCACACACCCACCATGTTCCTCATCAACACAATATGAATACATAATGGGAAAGAGAAGTAAATAATCTAAAATGAAATCAAATTGCGAGAAAAGTGTACAGGTCTTCCTTTCCTTATATGCAACTGCAAAAGACAGGTCCCTACCTGTCATTCTTTTTCCTCTGCAGCTCTCAACCAGCTTGGCATAAATCATTAGAACAGCAAGGCAAGTGGAGGAACCTGGCCTTTTACTCTTCTAATGTAAAATTCTGAACAAAAAAAAATAATCTGGCCTGTCTTTTATCTATAACACCAAGAGAATGATTATTTTTAAAAAAAAAAGAAGAATCAAATGTCCACACTTGAACAGTGTATTATGTATGATATATACATGAATATATTAGATATAGTGGCACATTAGACCTACCGATAACAATAACAAAACCCATGCAAAGACTGCATATGTGTCTGTGTCGTGTGTGTCGTGTGTTTAAATGTAACTTGCTACTGTATATTTTGTAGGAAATACATATGTTAATATTAACAAAGACTTTGTTGCCTACACTTTGTAGCCAGTTATGGAAAATACAGAAGAAAGAAATCCTCAAACGATGCTGATGTCAGTCCTGTTATCATTTTTTTTTTTCTTTTGCCTCGCATTTTAACATCGCAGTATGCTGTAGTTGTAAAGAGCAGTACTCACCCCCCCCACCCCCACCCCCACCGCAGGAAAAAAAGCCAAAAGAAGTATGACTCTGGAATGATTGACAGTTGTGCAGGTGTAACTGAACTACAGGAATCCCTGTCCCTTTTCCCCCACTGTGCATAATAATCTCTAGACTTGATTTTCCTGCTTAAAAGGTAACGCCTTTGATTCTTAATGGTAAATGCATACAGTTCAATTCATTTGAAATAAAATTCATTAACGTGTTTATGTATATACAATACTATACTCATTGTTAGTTTATTTATTAGGAATGCTACAGAAAATTTGACATATATATACATATAACAAATAGTCAACACAAAACCCATATTACAGCTCTATAGTGTGGACAAAACTGATGGTCAAGGTCGTCTTCAATGGTCTCCAAAATGGTTAATACTTTCATTCAGAATATATCATTTTAGCAAGATTTTATAGGCCAGTCTGTCATAAGACTGTCTGTGGCAAGCAGGTGACATTTTAGCAAGCTAAGGGTTAAAACAGACCTCCCCATGAAAATAGTTTTATCCTAGGGCCACAACATGCATAAATTACTAACTATGCATATTGTATATTAACCTGCCATGATTTGCAGCCTATTGCGATCAGATAACTGCAGATAACTTTGTACAATTTTCATGCAATTAACCGTGCAGCACTATTTAATAGGGCTGTTTAACACACCTATTTGTTATTTTCTATTTAAACTTTCTAATTTGGTTGATATCCAAATGAACCACAGCCCAATACCTAAAGGACTAGAGCTGCTGCAGGGATTACAGTTATAAATACTAGAGCTTTACTGATGTATAATAATGGCACACAAAGACTGAGGAGGCCTACAGACCGAAGTCCAGGCTTTTATTCAGTGAAGACAAATAGGCCATACAGGCCACTGGACCCCCAGTGCAAGGAGTGCATCAGTAAGTAAATGGAACTCAGCCATTGCCTAAATGCTGTATGAGATATATTGGGTGTAAACAGATACTGGGTCAACTCAAATGCACCATGGAATACACGAGAATAAACAGAGAGTAGGTCAGACCGAAAATGGCCTGGGAAGCACTGGAGCAGCCTCAAATAGACTCCTTGTTCACTATTCCCTTAGCAGGCGATTAAAGCTTTCTTCTGTGCATGGCGTCTGTACCGAAAGTGCATATACAGTAGGTGCAATCTGGCATCTGGAAATCAAGACTTTCCAAGAGAATCTGGAGGACAAACCAGGTAATGCGAAGATAAGCACAACTCTCTGAAGAGCCTTGTTTGTCCCAAACCCAGTCAGCAATCTCAGGATTACTGCACAAGTGAGCACAAATGTCCAAACAGAAGACAATACAAAAGCAAGCATGAGACAGAATGGCACATTAGACTAAAAGGGCAAGCAGTGGCCTCCAGGAAAGAGCTTTGCATTTTTTGAGAAGGTCATCTGAATATGTAAGCCGATAAAAACAGCCTGCTTTGCCAAGAAAAGGGGACAGTTTTCTGGTGTTTCCTGCACGATTATTTGTCAAGTAAAAACAGGTTCTCCCTGAGGTGTGAGCCAAGTCACGTCTGCAGTCAAAAATCTTTTTTCATACAAAAAAGGAAAGTGTAAGCTACAACATTATTGCATAACTGATGGTACTAATTATGTATCAAAAGCACTGTTATTATGCATCTAATCTAGAGAAACCTGCAGTTTGGAAGGAAGAGGTTAAGAAATAACACTGTTTTCCCACCCAAAAACACAGACACACACCTCTTAAATAGTAAATCACCATATGAGGATAAGAAACATGTGTTAATGATACAGCATCAAGAAAGCTCTAAAAGGGCTGGGGTGGCTGGTCATGGTACTTTAACTTTATGTGTACACTTAAGTGTAAAAATAACCAAATGGTGTTTTTCCTCCCTCCTAGACCTATTCTTCATGCCTCCTTGCTTCCCAAGATCAAGAGCGTTCCCCAAGCTTTGCAGTAGTGTGCAGTGTAGGAAATCAGCAGTTGGGTGCAGATCAAGTTGGAGATGTGGTTGTAGGGGAAATGTGAGTCTAGTTCACACAACATTTCATTTTGCAATAAATACTACAAAATTAGGTGTTTTTAATATATAGGATACTACTGTATATCTCAGTTAACCTTAGATCCTTGTATTAATATATTTAGAATAATAATCTATAATCAGGTATAATATCTGGCAATTTTTTAAAATGCTTTTCTCTACACAAAATTCAAACTTCATAAACAAGAAAGAAAGAAAGAAAGAAAGAAAGTGAGAAAAGGAAAGTGCTCAGTTTCTTAGCTAAACTAATAAGTCTGGACTAGAACTCTGACCTGGTGAGGGGCTCTAATGTCTGTGTAAACAGGACTTCCACACGCCGGACAAAGCACAACGGCTTATGCACGTGACATCTGCAATGAGCTAGAAGTGACAGGGACTGAGTGCCGGGCTACGTTTGTGTTTGTCTATGTACAGGTGACAGTGAATGATTAAGAAAGATGCTATTTGTCTATTCTGCACATTTTATGGAAATGTTTTAAATTTATTTCAAGTTGTGGAAAAATATGACCAAAGACAAAGTCATACTTTTTGTTCACAGCAATGTCCATATTTTAGAATTATAACTCGAATATATTCTAGAATTATAAAATGAACCTTTATAGCTACGTATCTTTAAATTAATTTGACCAAATAAGCCTAACTAATGTAATATTATGTAAAATAACTTTTGCCAAAGAACCTTTTGGGGGCATATTTCTTTCTTTCTTTCTTTATTTATTTATTACTGACATAGGATGTTTAATTGCAAATGTTGGTTGCACATGGTAAGAACTCATCTTCTACAAAGTGACTACTCCACATAGTCCCCATCACAGAGTAACCCAGACATTGTCGCAGTTGATGGTTTTCTGCAGTGCTAGAGAACGTTAATAGACATGACATCATTGACAAGAACAATGTGTGAAGATGGATGAAGAGGCATAAAGTAGGGGAAACCAGCACTGAAGATAAACCATGCAGTGTGAGACCATCGCCTGCGACAAGGATTTTTAAAGAGGATACAATAGTTGGGATGCACTATGGCCCAAATAAATGTGTTTGAGACTATGTTGAGTAGTACCTTTCTGTGGAGGAAGAGTTACTCTACCAACATGTGAAAATTGAATGACCTATGTAAGTTACTAAAAAAGTTTGTATTTTAAGTAATTTTAAGTCTCATTTTAAGTCTTCATCGATGATAGTGAGTCAACTATTATTATGCTACCTGTTATCTTCTAGTTTACGTTATTCCTTAAAAGTGTAGGCCATTTGACATGCCTATGCACCCTGCCCTTTCTTTGCTATTAACCCAGATTATCAACCAAACACAAATTTATTAGGGATTAAACAAAAAGTAACAGTCTAATAGAATAATAATAGAAAGCTAAGACGTTTGTGATATGTTCTAGATTCAAACTAAATGGAGAGAACGTATTTAGTACTTTGAATAGCTATTTATTCAATATCCTTTAAGCCTTTAAAACAAAAAATGAAAAAGCTTAACTACAATTTAAGTAGTTAAGTTAAATTTGAGTTCTTATTGTGTAACAGCCAAATGCATTAAAATGTACAAAAAAAAGCTCTGTGTGAAAAATGAGCCGATAATTCAAGGGCTAATAAGTAGTGCTAGGCACGGCAGGATAGCATGTGTGTGTGTGTGTGTGTATGATTAGTGCAGTGGTTAAATGTAGTATGGGTGGGGAATGACAAGCAGGTATGTTTGGTGTGCGTGGCTGTGTAGGTGTAGTGTTAATGTGAATTGTTTCGTTTAGGTGTGTGCCTAACCTACTGTACAGTACATATTACATAAAAAAACACTTTCTATAATGTGCTAAGAAAAGACAGACACAAGTTGATCCAACCACATTAATGAAATGGGCATTTAGCATGGATACAGAGACAAGTTATAGGGTAAAAAAACAACCAAACAGTGGTGAGTTTGGGTGTGGTAAACTTATGGAAGCAAGTATATAATTATTCCCAATCTATTCTGCATATAAATGCTGGCTTTTCGGCATGTTACAGTGGAGAATCACCCTCCAATCTTTGTCAAACCCAGGAATGAAACTGCACATGTGGTTTGAAGAGTCCACACTGACATAGTTTTTACACTCTAGAAGGGAAAAAAAAGCCAGGCTGGGCCAGATGGTTTGAAGTCTTCTGTAGGCTTTCAGCGGTTGGAGTTTATTTTGGTGTTTGTTCTGTTTAAATGCAGGCTCTGCAGTGACTAGAGAAAAATTCTCAAGAATGCATTCCAATCTGCAAGTTAGCATTCAGACATTTTGTTTCTTTTTTTTTTTTTTTTCATTCATTCATTTTCTGTCTTGCTTATGCTGAGGCCTGGAGCCTATTCCAGGAGACTTCGGGCATAAGGCGGGGTACACCCTGGACAGGGTGCCAATTCATCACAGGGCACACATACACACATACAGTACACACTATCGGGTATTGAGAAATGCAGAGTCCACAGAGGAAACCCACTGGAGATGCGAGGCCACTGTGCCACCTTACATTTTGTTCAAGATGAATTTTTACCTCAATTTTCTCATACAGTATATATAGTATGCAGGTCAAAACCATTGTTCACTCCATCCAATCCATACAAACAGATGACTGCATGCAACATCTTCATGACCTAATCCCTAATCTGTTTTGCTCTGTAACAGATCAGAGGATGAGATGAGACAGCCATTCTGCGAGCAGAGTTTGATCATGTGATCTATCCACAACTGATGCTGCAGAGCAAAGGACGTTTGTGCTGCCTCTAAGATGCTGACTCACTCACTAACTGTCTCAGCCATGTCGCTAGTGATATGAGAGCACTGTCACACACACCTGTCCTCTCACTTGAAACACACAAAACCCGCAATGACTTGCCAAGCAATGCTGATGTCTCAGACACCTTACAGTAACCTCTTCTAGTATGATGTTTTTTTTAAAAAAAGATGCTTTCACCAAACATGGAACTGGTTCAGAAGGGACATGACTCCCTCAACATCATACAGTATAGAAGGCATTTGAAAAAAGACTTCATAATGTTAATTAACACTTAACTGGTGCATTACAAGACTTATTATGTGATGTTTATGTTTCCAGTGTGGGGAGAGACAGACGGCCTGCAAGAGAGACAAAGGAAACTTATCATGTGCTACATGATACAAGGTCGCTATTATGATAAACTATGTTATGACAGCTTTTCCAAGAGTATCATGGGTACTGTCAGTAATGCATGGAACAGAACACGGGATAAAAGAAACCGCAAAAGCAAACGTGTACTGACACTGTCAGTGTAAAACAGCACAGCAGTAACTGAGTAAATGTGTGAGCACATTATTCCAGTATTTTTTTCCAATCCTTTGTTTAACAAATGTTGAACACAATTTTTTGTTTTCATTTCATAATTGTGATCAGTTTTGTAAAAACGTCCTTAAGGATTTACATTATACAACACAGTATGGCCTTAGTTTATTTCCCTCTATATATTTCCTGTTACACTAATGTACTTATCCCAGTGTTTCACTAGTGCTTGGATACCATCAAGATAGGGAGTTTTCTCAGTACACTGGAGCCATTTTAGGACTGCCTGCTTCACATCTGAAACTCTGGCCTCCCAGGAACTCCTTTAATGGCCCAAACATGGAGAAATCACTTAGAGCAAGGTCGGGACTGTACAGGGGGGTGTGGCAATAACTTACAGCCGAGTTCCTATAATGTGCAAGTGGTGTTCGTGAATGATTGTGTGTACAGTTCATACAGACAGATGTGTCTGACAACAAGTTGTTCATCGATATGGAAGGATCAGGCGTTTTACTTGCTGATCGTTCACAGCACTGAATGCAGTGGGCTTCCAGCCACCTCAGCCACGTTAATCAATCACGGATGTAGGGCCTTCTTTTTACTATGGACAGGTGCCATGGTAATGGGATAATCAAGGTTATTTATTTCACCTTGGCCTTAATGTTATTGCTAATTGGTGTATGCTACTATCATAATCGTCCCCCTAACACTAAGGTGCCGGTACAAAAATTTCTAAAACAGTGATTTTAATCCCCTTCCTTGGTGTAAAGGGTTGAGTCAGGATCTCTAGTGGTGGAGGTAACTTTTGTAGTTCAAATCCTGGCTTTTTGGGGCAGTGGTACAGTAGCTCATTAGATTATACATGTACATATTTTATACATATTTATACATATTTTCTCATGTTTCATACTCATTTCCCTAACTTTCTTTTAATTCTGTAAAGCTGCTTTGCGACAAAGACCATTGTTAAAAGCGGTATAGAAATACATTTCAATTAAATTGCACCTCCAGTGTCCAAATTCGATTCCCGCCTCTGTGTACATGGAGTTTGCATGTTGTTCCCACGCAAACCGTGGTCGGTGGGTTTCCTTAGGGTACTCCGATTTCCACCAACAGTCCAAAGACGTGCAGATTAGGCTAAATGGTGTTCCCAAATTGACTGTAGTGTGTGAATGAGTGTGTGTATGTGTGTGTGCCCTGAGATGAATTGCCACCCTGTCCAGGGTGTACCATGCCTTGAGCCCTAAGTCTCCTGGGATAGAGGATAAAGCTGTGAATTGGGGCGGCAGTGAATTGGGAATTGGAAATTGGGGCGAACTGAATAGTGGTTAGCATTGACACCTTGCAACATGAGGTTCCGGCTTAGATTCCCACCTTTGGTTCTGTGTGCCTGGAGTTTGAATGTTCTACCTGTGCTTGGTGGGTTTCTTCCCACAGTCCAAAAACATGCCAGTTAGACTCGGTGTCATTCCCAAAATGTGTCAATGAGCATGTCAGGGTGTACCATGCCCCGTGCCCTCAGTCTCCTGGAATAGGCTCCAGGCCCCCTGCGACCCTGTATACAGAATAAAGCGGTACGGACGATGAGTGAATTAGAGTGAGTGAATTGAATTGGAATCAGTAGGATGGTGGTTGAAGCCCCAGCTCCAGCAAACTGCTACTATATTGGGCCTTTGAGCGAGACCCTCCACCCTGCATTGTCCAGAGGCGCTGTATCATCCTGCACTCTGACCCCAGCTTCCTAGCAAGCCCAGATATACGAAGAAACAAACCTCACTGTGCTGTGACAAAAGAAAGAATGAACCTTTATTTCATTTCAGAACCAGAAGCGGCAGCAGCAGCAGCAGCAGCAGCTCGTCCCACTGACTTGTGTGGGTTGTGAAAGCGCATCCCGTCCATAAAGCGGCTCTTTCATCGACTAACCGTCGCTCAAGTCTCCGCTGCCGGTCCAGGAGCGAGAGTGTAAGCACTAAGCCCTGACCACGCACTAAGCCCTGACCACGCACTAAGCCCTGACCACGCACTAAGCCCTGACCACGCACTAAGCCCTGACCAGCACCTTCACATAAACACACAGACTTTTCATGTGAACCGTATCTGCGTGTATACAAGCCGCATCAAACCTAAAGCCTCAGATCACCTGCGTGCAACCTGCGTACAGAGTTAAATGCTTCATTACAACGCAGTGCACACACTGCTGATCTTCTCGGTTTCCTTTCGAAATCGCGGCAGCGCTTTGAGGAGCGACAGGCCCGGTTACCGGGCGGCTCCGCACGCGCTCGTCATGCGTGCAGGTTATTATACTATTATGTGCGCAGAGCAGCACAAGTGCAATAAACGCGTGACAAGAAACACACCAAGACCCCATGCAATGTCATACCTGAGCGCAACGCGCACTGAACTCTCGTCCTGTCCGGTGGTCATGACGCGGCGTTTCCCAAAGCCTTATCGATCCCAAATGATCCAGAAGAAGAAGAAGAAGAAGAAGGAGATCAATCCGATCCACGCCGAAGTGATGAGGAAAACGAGCGCTACGTCCAGTATCTAGAGCTCACCTCCGTCTCTCCTCTGCCAAGTCTACAAGCTGGGATTTAAACGCAGCCGAGAAGGAAACGCTGCTCCCGTCATGATGCATATTGAAGTAATGATTTGTGCGATCGGCAAACTGGGTCTCGTCAGTGCTCAGACTCACGCGCCGACTGTGGCTCCACTCCGAGCCGCAATGCGTCACCAAACCCCGCCCACCGAAGCGGGCTCCTCCATGGTGACGTTAGAACTCAAATCTGTGCCACATTTCATACATACAGTACATAAGCACTGATATGTTGTGAAGAGATATACAAGATGAACCCAAGTCATATTTTGATTTTTCATGTACAATTATATCTAAATTAGATATTAGATAACCAACAAACCATGTGTTTGTACATGATGGCAATAACCCATATGTTTGCATCTGGAATAGGTTTTGGGTAATATACAGAATGTTTAAAATCTGTCAACTAAATATATGTTCATCTGTCATAAAGTGCATAAAGTAAAGGTGATCAGGAGGATTTGGACCAAACATTCAGTGATCCTTACCTCTAAACAGACAAGAAGATAAACTTGTCCATTTTCCTGTAATTTGTCACCTCTAATAGGCTACTTCTTAACATGTCCCATTAATTAATTAATGCAAAGGCAATAATGTATTTCCATAAATCTGAATGAAAAGGTCACCTTTGTACAAATGTATGTATTGATTCATTAAACTTATTTGCAAAATGAATCCTCCCCAAAGACACTTTCTGCTAAAAAGAAAATTAGAAAAGAGTATAGATATATAGCAGAAACGATGTTAAGGTACAGTACAAAAATATATTTACTGTAGTGGTAAAATCAAGGGTACTTAACTTATTAGAGAAACAAGT
>JAOVVA010000010.1:10586249-10603966 GCA_028565275.1 Leiocassis micropogon
GATGTTAAGGTACAGTACAAAAATATATTTACTGTAGTGGTAAAATCAAGGGTACTTAACTTATTAGAGAAACAAGTAATTGTAGAACAACACTAAGGTACATTATTTGCCCTCTGTATTAAAATAAACCACAGTCTGTAGTGCTTTACACAGATTTGATGGTTAAAGGAATGGAGCTGAGTACCACAGATTTCTTGACTTCGTTCCAAATGTAGGTGTCTAGTTACCATCTCTCAGATTCCATTTAGAAACAGAGCTACACTGTACCGAGGGTCATACCACTGTGTGACTGTGGACAGTTGACTAGTGAAAGTGAGATTCTGTGCATGAACTACACTACATGTGGAAAGAAGATCTCCGACTTGTCGAACAGTCAACTGTTTATTACTACAGTATATTAAAGACTCTATATCATCTGTTTGGTGTCAGTGTTGAAAAGGTTATAGAGGTTACTCCCCCTCAAAGCTCAACAGATTTCAGCAAGCGAGAGTCAGCAATCAGAAGCTGAAGAAATAATGACATAAGTCCTACTGAAAAGTTACATTTCACAAATTTTATTCGATATGAAAAGAGGAACAAAGTTTTGTCTATGCAAAGTTGAATAAGGAAAAATATAAAATACAGCATATACCGCAGACTAACATTGTTTTTGCTATTGCTGAGCTACAGTATATGTAACTTCTGGGTTTTCTTTGTCTACATTGGAAACAGATTCTACCACAGCATATTTTAGTGTTTTCCCTGCTCCACCACACCCACCTCCAGGTTCAGGTTTGAGCACCACTGATGTAATATCATAGAATAAATAATAATTATTATAATGAAATCATTCTTTAATAACCCATGTTATGATTTGTACCATCTTCATCACTATATAATAGTTTATATACCATTGTCAGGCTTGCAAACATTTGAAGAGCATGATTTTAACCCCAAAACCATAGGTTTTCTTCATGTTAAACGTAGTGACAGAAATTTTTGTATCAAATAGACTACACCAAGACCCATTCTGACTCTTTGTTAATGTGTGTGCATTGTTGATTGTTCTTGAAAGGCAAATCCAGGAATAACTGCACCATTATTGCAGCTGTAGTAGAGAAATAAATCTATGTTTTAATATATTTGAAGTATATTTTAATACATTGTTCTAGTTTTTTTTTTTTTTTTACAAAAATATATACAATTGTGAGCTTGGCAACAATGCCAAAATTTTATATTATATATTCTTCATAGTACTTACTGATATGTAAGCAATTCCTTCCTCTGGTTCCAGTGTCCCATAATTCAACTTTCCCAATTCCAAATGAGGCTACAACATTAAAAACTGCCAAGAGTCAGTTGACAAAAATGCAATATTGAACATTTTATGTAGCTTAAATGCATCACTATTGGTACCAGATTTTAACCCAAGCCCCCTTATTTTCAACAGTCACCACAGCAGAGAAACCCAGCAGCTAATGTATGTCTCATAAAACAAAAATAAAAAAACTTTGTTCTATTCCATAACCAGAAAATACTGTTCAAGACTCTTAACAGTTTAATGAAATGCAAATGAGAACAGATCTACAACCTTAGGGGTTGCAAAGAAAGATTGACCTAAGTTCTTAGTCAACAACTATTATGATTTTCTGGAATGCAATGTAGACCAACAGTCTACAGTGATTGGGAAAACACCTGCAGACCCAGAAAAGATGGGAAGAAAGTGCCCATGAAGCTACTCCCTATCAGAGATGTCTTCATCTGAGAGAAGGTTGCCTCCTTTTACCCTAACGTAATGTGCGTGTTTGCCATCCAGTCCGCCACAGGTGCAGAGCCTCCTGCTAAACAGAGTCTCTATGTCCTCCAACATTAGACCCTTGGTCTCTGGCAGACAGCCCAGCACGAAGAGGAAGCCAAGCACAGCCAGGCCAGTGTACAGAAAAAATGCACCTACAAAGGGGGGGAAAAGGTTCTTTTAATACATAAAACACCCCACCAATATAAGCAATTCAATAATAATTAAATTCAATAAAAAAATAAACAAAACCTTAGAAAGCAAAAGCATGCAATATTCCGCCGAAAAAGTTATATCTACAATTATTTGACTTGCTAAAAGGTGTTTTATAATAGATACAATATGTTTAGATAGAAATTATAGAAGTCAAGTCAACAGCATGGATGTTCAAGATTTCTACCATAGTATGTGAGGAACTGAGCCACATGGAGGAATGTCAGAGAGACAAGGACATTGAAGATCCAGTTGACGCCGGCAGAGCAGGCATTGCCTGTGCTCCGAGCCCACAGCGGATAAATCTCAGAATTTACTGTCCATGGCATGGGTCCCATTCCTTCAGACAGACAGGCACACGCATAAAGAAACACAATTGCATGAATAGTGTGTGGAGAAGGCATTGTTGGGATTAGTAAGTAGTATTAGTAAAATCATTAAAAACATGCTTTTTGAACATCCTACTTCATAATAAATCCCTTTTGCTGTTACAATAACCGCTTCTCTTCTGAAAAGTCTTGCAATTAGATTTTGGAGCTCGTTTATTCAGCCACAAGAGCATTAGTGAGGTCAGGAACATCAGGCAAGGAGGCCTGGCATGCAGTCAACATTCCAAGTCATCCCAAAGGTAGTCAGTGGATGTTGAGGTCAGGGCACTGTACATGCCACTCAAATCCTGCACTCCAAACTTGGCAAACCATGTCTTTATGGAGCTCACTTTGTGTACAGGGGCATTGTCCCCCTGGAATAATTTTGGGTTCGCCTAAGTTCTTAACCCTACAGTATACAAAGACATTCCATACAGTTCTATACTTCTAGTTTTGTGGCTTCAACAGTTTAGGAACAGACCACATATGAGTCTAAGGATGCAGATAATTTTGACCACATAGTGTATATTGAGTTCCATTAATTGAATCTAAACAATACATATTATTATAAATTATACATTAGAGTAGGGCTGTTCTAACCTGGAGCAAAGAAGGCCAGGTAAAGAATGAGTCCCAGCAATACTACCCAGGAATAAGAGGTTGGGCAGTAGTTAAACGCCCACAATACATTTGGGTTTTCTTCTGTAACATTGGAGCACCTGGAAGACGCACAGACATACAGTATCATATGTATTAAATAAATTAAATTATAAAGGCAAAGAATACAGTTAATGAGAGATTTTTGGGAAACACGAAAACAAACCTGCCGCTTGCTGCCTGCTCTGTGCTGGCAGGATCAACTGGCTCACAGGAAGAGTCTGATATGCTTGAGCCGTTCTCATAGTAACAAAAGCCACAGTTTGGGTCCAGCATACACTGTTCACAAAATCTATCAAGATGTGTAAATGTACATCTGTTCATAATTATGTATACAATAATAAATAAATAAAAAAAACACACACACACACACACACACACACACACACACACACACACACACATAAAAGACACTGTTAAGAGACATATACACCCTGTACTAAAACAAATTTACCACTGACTCACCCATAGTGTGTGCAGGTTGTGTTAAGAGAAGTGGGGTCACTAGGGTGAAAGGTCACCGGAGGAGAAGCTTGAGCAGAAAGTAGGAATCCTACAGCCAAGACAGACAGACTGACACCAGTACCTGAGAAATATTAATACACAATATATGCATACAAATCACTATGGCTGCAATAATTAGTCTAAATAATAAATACAATTAAATATAAAATATTTTAAAAAATATGATTAAATGTAACTAGTTATTTTCTTAACCAATTACAGAGCCTACAGACCTCCCTTTTTAGATGTAATACCATAGTGTAACCACTGTGTGGTACTACTGTACTACTGTATCCCACAACACTGTGTGCAAAACAGTTTTAGGCAGATTTAAAGAACACAAAAACCAGACTGAGAGATTTGACTTACTCTACTCTAATGTACAGACCTTTTGTTTAAATAAAAAGAAAACAATAAGAAGCCGTCAGAACAAAGGAGTGAAAATTGGTTTTCATTTTAAGCTTGATGTTTAAGGAAAGTGAGGAAAGATCTTTCTCCAGCTTTTCAGACCATAATACCATAAATAATCAAACTATTTCAATGTACTTTTTTGCAGACCTGCACATTACTACAGCAAGGGAATCTGTAACCTCCTTATGCGACTGTCAAAGACACAAACACTTGTGTTATACCCCTACTGTGTTTTACTGTTTATTGGAATGACCTATATGACTTTTGTAGACATGCACTGCATGAATGTGAATTCTTCATTGCAGCTGTGTCCTCACCAATAATGCTGCCCAGAGTCAGCTTTCTGCGGCCCACCCTCTCCACCAGCCAAACGCCCACCAGTGTAAACAGGAAATTGGTGAATGCGGTAGCAGCAGAAAGCCAGATGGCGGTCTTATCATCCCGTACTCCTGACATCTGCAAAATTGTGGCACTATAATACCTAAGAAAAAAGGGAAAAAAAGCCTTAAACGTTCTTGAATTCGCTTAACAACCCCACATTAACTATGTAATAAATATGACCATTTATAAAAATGATTATATTTATTTGTTTTTATTAATTAAGTATTTATTTATTTTAAATCAACCACCACTAACCCACATGCAAAACAGTCCTAAAGTGGCTCATTTAAATGGCATTTGGTGATTCACAATGTGAAATTTGTGTAGATAATACAGGAATGCCAACAACTGTGGGCAAATAGGAACTAAGTTGCCCAACATTGCAATTAAGTTACAAAACGTAAAGCATGTAGCCTGGCACAGATAAATACACCGCCTTCATAAGTCACAGTGCAGTGGAACAGCCTTTGTTCAGATTAACATGTCATAAAAGCCATTAAAAATAATTTTGATGGGAAATCAACATACTATGTCTAACATGATTAGTTATTTACAGTATAACTAGGAAACTCTTTGTGATTGCATAAGTATTCACCCCAGTGCTGTGAAACCCGTAAGTTAGTTGTGATGCAAACATCTGTTGGAAGACGTAATATAATTAGTGGAATGGAGTCGACCTGTGTGCTATTAAAGTCTTCCTGGAAAAATCCACAATGTTATTTTAATTAACATAAATTAACATAAAAAAATGTATTTAATCTTTCTGAATTATTTGAAGCATTTACTGTATTTATACCATTATCATTAGATCATTAGATTCTATTATTAACTCAAATCTTCCTGACAATATATACATATTCACATGAGAAATAGTCAGACGAGATGTGACCATTTCTACAACTGAGGCTTCATACCAAATCAATTAATTACACTTAGATTTCTTTTTGTTTCACAAATAAAAAAAAAAGATCAAATATAGATATAATGCTGTCCGTAATATTTATACAGAACACTATGAAAAATGTACTGTAAATATGGGTTTTCATGGGGAACTACAGATGAGTTCATTAACTTTAGCATTATATGCTGAGACCAATGGACTTTGATCTCAGCTGTCTTGTGACCAAAGCTATAACTCCTATTTTATGTGCTTTCCTGGTTCAACAAATGTTTCCCTCCAGATAATTAAGATTACTTTTTTACTCACTGTCAGACCAGCAAATTAAAGCTAGCACTCAAAATAAATTTTGATGACAGATATGATGATCTGAAAATAAGGTAAAGAAATGTTCTAAACAGGCGATGAAGGTAACACCATTTTGGCACCATTTATAATAGATTGTTCAGGCTCCTGCTACTTTTAGTGGTTTTTGTGTCTATGCCAATCTGAGTAGTGATTTATGAGCACTTACAGTTCTAGTTTTCTGACTAGAAGGCCATAAGTTCAAATCCAAAGTTACCAGTGTTGGCCCTTGAGTAAAGCACAGCTCGACACAAGCTTCCTAACAAGCTGGAATATCTGATTTGTCTCATTATAATGCCCATTTGGTTCACATTAAACTATTGTATGCTGTATCTTGTATCTATTACTCCATTAAATGAGGGATAAAAATTTGGTTAATCAGTTAAAATTCTATGCAAATATAAACTGTATGGTATGTATATTGTATGTTATGTTTTATGTAATATATTCTAAACTGTTTCTGTGAAAAATCCAACTCCGTTCTTTAAAGGAATAAAATGGTCAGGCCCAGACAAAGCCTAAATTTTAAGCAGTCTTTGACATCAGCTGTTAACTAATATTATTACAGCAATATTAATCAGCAAAATGTCCGCAATAATCAGCAGTGTACACTCAGTGAATGTCTTACATTACAGTGTTTATTCCAGAAAGCTGCTGGAACATCTGAAGGCCACATCCCACAATAAGAGCTCTCCGGGCAGGAGCAGAGGCCAGCATACGAAATAGAACTGGACCCCCTGACAAATCATGAAGGAAAATGCAGTATATTTTAATTTTGTGCGAAAGATCCAGAAACGTTATCAATATTGTTACTAGAGGTTCTGGTTGAAACCTGACTAATGAGGTGCTGCTTACCTTCTGCATTCTTTTCCTCCTCTTCAATAATGTCCTTGATACTGTCATACTCTTCGTTCACATTATCTGTGGCCCGAATCTGTATAAGCACCTCTCGGGCCTGCTGAGAATCGCCTTTCTGAAAGAGCCAGCGAGGACTCTCAGGCAAGAAGAAGAAGAAACCCAAAAACTGCAGCACAGCAGGAACTACTGACAGACCCAGCATATACCTATAAGGCATTTACACACACACACACACACACACACACACACACACACACACACACACAAAAGCAAAGAACGTTGCTGTATTTAATATGTGGGATACATTTCTCTATAAACACCTCATACGGGATACATTGATGATGGTAGAAATGAAAGCAAGACTTGACCCCCTTGTGCACAAAGCAGAGGTCATGTGATAATCAGAAGCACATACTTACTGTGCGATTCTAAGCTGTCAGTTCTTCTTTATATTTAAAAGTTCCTTTTAGTTTTAAGTCCCATATGAAAGTCAGCATACAAAACCTACAATAATTGCACTTTGAACAATTCAGTACCAGGGTCTCTAAAGGATACTCACTTCTTATCCCATCTTTCTCAAGTTGTTTTTTTCCATCAGACTCACTGATTGAACTGCATATAGTTTATCCATGCCAACCTGTCACCTATTTTCCAAACTGTTACTTGCATTTGCTGTATCTCCAAAGCAGTGTTCGCCAAACCCTAGTCCAGAAGTACACTGTCCACTCCAGGTTTGTTTTTCATGCTCTAGTACACCTGATCTAACTAATCAGACTATTAACCGTGCCTTACTGAGTCCACATGAGGTTGCAAAAATACTAAATTATTCAGGGCAGAGCTTCTCCAGGACCTGAAATAGAACTCATTGCCTTATGCAGACGTGTAAGAAGCAAACAGACACCCATAGTTTTATGGTAAAATGTATGCAACAAGATTTGTTTCATTTTTTGAGCAATTAACATATAGCTACAGATATATTATTAACAATTTGCTGACGTTGCTTCAGCGGCTTTAAGATAAATCAGGAAAAAGACCCAGGCTAACCAGGTCACGAGTTGTTGATATTCTACCTTTTTCTTAGAATTTTATTATAATTATGTTAATAGTAGAAAATTATATTTCAAGTTTCCTAGCTTTTTGTCTCTGGGATAGTCCATCCTAAAATTTGGCCTGTTTGACAATACGAAATTTCTTAATTTCACTTCTAGGCATGCTTAAAGGTGGGACTATTCCAATCTGAAAAGAAGCAAACACAGGCTATTCTAGCGCAAAAAATGTGTATATACACTATATGGACAAAAGTATTTAGTCAAACCTGTTAATTATTAATTTCAGGTGTTTCAATCAGGCCACTTATCCCCAGTAAAAGGAAATCCTAATGATTCAGCATACCAAGACATCTTGGACAATGCTATGCTTCCAACTTTGTGGCAGTTTGTGGAAGGACCTTTTCTATTCCAACATGACTGTACTGATTTGATGTGCTCGGTGTGGAAGAACTTGACTGGCCCTCACAGAACCCTGACCTCAAACTGACCTGGCACCTTTGGGATGAACTGGAACCGAGATTGTGAGCCAGGCCTTCTTGTGCAACATCAGTGCCTGACCTCATAAATGCTCTACAGAATGAATGGGCACAAACTCCCACAGAAACACCCCAAAATCTTGTGAACAGCTATTTTATAGTTGCAAAAGGGGGGTCTACTCCATATTGAAATATATGTATTTGGATACAATGTCGTTACAGGTTTGGCCAAATACTTTCGACGATATTTTTCTGTGTATTTGTTTGTATAATTATGTGTGTCTGTCTTGAATGTCAGTACTTCCTTATCCACTTCTGTTTTCTTCAGCACTTTATACCTCCAGCCATTGTGGTCCATATAACTGAAGGCTCCGTCCACCACGCTGGCTATGAACTGGCCTCCTGTGATGAACAGGGTGTTTATGGTGACCAGCTGACCCCGGAGCTGAGGAGGAGACACTTCAGCTATGTAGACCGGCACAGTCATAGATGCTATTCCTATAGGGGTAAACCAACACACAGTCAGGTGCTTTATGTTATTTTACTTTAATGCAGAGAATCAAAGCAAAGCAAAGTAAAATTTAAGCAATCTTATCTAATTTGTGACTTACCTATACCAAGACCAACAGTAAGCCTGCCAATAAGAAGAACCACTTTATCAGGTGCCACGCTCAAAATGATCCCCCCTACTGTAAAAATGAAGCTGGCCAGCATGATGCACTTCCGTCGGCCACACAGACCGTTCAGGTATCCTCCAGCTAGGGATGAGAGCGCCGCCGCACCCACAGTGCTGGAGACCAGCAGCTCCTGCCAAAACGCGCTCAGGTGCAGCTCTTTCTTGAGCAAAAGCATGGCCCCGGATACCACCCCGGTGTCATAGCCGAATAAGAAGCCACCCAGAGCGGAGAAGAAGGAGAGGACGTAGACAAACCTCGAGGAGCCGTCCTGGGTGTGGGAGCCGTCCTCGGGCTGAGCTGCAGTACCCCCGCGCGCTCTGATCAGTGTGTGCTCGTCCTCCACTCTCCTCCCGCTACCTGTCACCTGCTCCATGTCCTGCAGCTCACAACCATCCTAAATAACACAGCAACACAGCACACATGTCATCACAGGAACACACGTCTATCAAGTTACATCACACAGCCCGGTTTGTAATCAACACGTACCTTTAAAACGTCACTCATACACCTAAAACAGGACACGTGATCAGTTATACAGTAAATACAGTACAGCACACAACTGATGGCTTGACATCACACATGTATCGTGTGATAGCTTGATGAATGCTGCACCAGCCGGGGCTTTATCATTTCATAATCATGCCTGTAGAGAATATCCAGCGCCTCTTATCTAATCCCAGCAGGTTAGACGGCCGGACCGAACACATGACATCATGTGCAGTTTGTAAGAAGCAGAGCGCCATGTTCAATTGTTTCACTGAGAACAGAGCGGAGTCACGTGTCACCGATGGCCTTGAGGGGGCGTGTCTTTGACGTGAAACAAAACAGTTCCACCCACATAATGCGCGATGTGTCAAAAAAAAAAATCGTTATATATATATATATATAAAATAATAAATATAATAAATATATATATTAAAGGTTACTTAGCGCAATAATATTATGATATTAATACACTGTTTAGACATTGCCATATTTGAATATTGGACTTGTCAAGCCTAAAATGCCTCCAGCAGTCGTTTCAGATATTTTGTTGCGCCGTGAATGTTTGTAACGTCGGAAAAAAACAAAACAATCAATCAATCTTATTTCAGTATTACATCGTTGTTTGTGTTAATACGCTCATATAATGGAGATAAGCTTACCCGTAACTGAGAAGAGTCTGCTCGATGGTCCGCCGGCGCCGCGCGCTCCAAACTTCCTGCTTTAAAGTCACAGCAGCGGTCATATGACTCGTCCTGCCGCAACAAGTCACGCCTGTCTCCGAGAGACTCCCAAAATAATCGCCAAGCTTTCGGAAATAGGGAACCGTGAATGTTTAGCTCAGCTTACAAACCTTTTGGCGGTTTTAGGAACTCGGCGTGACTTCCACACAAGGCTGTGCCTTCACACAACATCACATCAGCGCACTCTCTACGGGATCTGATGAGAAATCTCAGAACACACGTGTTTCATGTCAGCAGTGCTACGGCACGGTAGAGAACACTATGGTGGACAAGGAGGATTTGGAAAAAAACCTGAAAAAGCTGCTTGTGCGGCTGAAGAACAATTTAGATGAGGTCAAGCAGCTGGGCACCATGGTCCAGATCATCCAGGACATGCTTTTTCTGACATACACAGACGAATGTGGTAAGCACACACACACACACACACACACACACACACACACCAATCCAAACAAACATGCTGTGATTTACTGTATAGGTTTGTACATATGCCAGACATATGGGTCATGCACCGGACCCCGTTGAAGCCATCACATTTGTTTACACGTGACAGTCCGGTCTATATTTGACTTGAGAGATATTTTAGGATCTAAAGACACCCCTTTTCTGTTACAACAGGAGAGCTGTTTCAAGACAAAGATGTCCATGAGCCACTGATGCTCCTGCTGTCATCTTGCAGCAACAGTAAACTTCAGCAGGTACTTTAAATCCCTCAGATTTCTTTTCTTGATGCGCTTTATTATCATTTTCAGCCCTGTTTGCTGGATAAGCCATTGTCACATTGACCTAGGTGGGATGGTCCCTGCTGTGCCGGTTGATGGAAATCTGTCCCACCACCTTGAACAGGCTGGTCCAGCCCCGTCAGGCTCTAAAGGATCTCAAGGCTCTAGGAGTGCATCAGTAAGTCTCCAGGAATCTCAATTCAGATAATTGGGAAGCTGGGAACAATATAGAGTTAATGCAGTAACATTAGAACTGCAAGAGAAATAATGAAAGTGAAAGCAGCTTCATCTATTTTTTTTCTGTTTGTTCAAGAGTGTCGAGGTGTTTAAAAAGATGACTTAATAAGATAAATAAGTTCACAGTGTATTTAAAGTCTTATTTGTCTGTGCTTACTTGTGTGTGTCTTACAGGCAGATTCTAAACATGCTGGCTCTGCATCAGAAAGACCTAAATGTGCTAATGGTAGGGTTGCGAGCTCTAGCCTTGATGCTGAAATCGGGTACGCCAACTCATTTAAGCCCATATTATTACGTCATTGACTGGGTAGTGTCTGATGCTCTGTGTAGTTAATGAGCCCATCTAAACTGTGAGTCTGGTAGTTTAATAGATTTAACAGTTATTTGTATAACTATTTGTGTTGTGTTACTATTGAATGTTTTATTTATATATATATATATATATATATATATATACAGTATATATATATTAAGAATGGTGTGTCGTCATGACAATATATGAGGGATATCTTTTTTTTTTTGCTTTAGCGATATAGTTCGGTTTCCAAACAGGAAAAAAAAATCATCATACACAGTATGGCATTTGAACTGGTAAAAAAAAAAACTTGCAAGAAAGAAGCATCTTTTTTTTTTAATGCTGTAATATTGCTACTTTTTAGTTTTTCTTATTTATCTTTACCTATTTACTAATCACACTGTTTGACTAAAACACTTCGAAATGATCTGGTAATGTCATTTTTAGTACCTGACGCTACACACTATCAAGATTTTGTAGTTACTCTGCAGTATAATCTATATGAATGAGCAGCACACGCCAATGGTCAACAACTGTGTGTGTGTTGTTTGCGTGCGTGTGTGTGTGTGCGGCAGATGAGCTGACATTGCTGATTCTAGAGCAGGAGATGGATGTGTTTGAGCTGGTGGTGGAGGCCATGAAAACATTTCCTCACAGTGAGGAGCTGCAGCTCCATGGCTGCTCCGCGCTTTGCCTGCTGCTGGAGAGAGGTGCCGTTCACACTTACTGCTGGTTAATAATTTAGCACTGCTGCATCCTGAGTGGAATGGCCTGCCTTGTAAACTCTTCAGTTATGACTATGTTTACTACTGATTTTGCTTTTATTAGGTGCATTTGATTTGGTATGTACTATTGTAGCTATGCAACGATGCTATTTATTGGTTTGTGCATTGGTTTATATTTCCTACCCAGTTCCAGAGATACATCGAGTGGAGTTTATTGAGAGGAAGGATCATGTCGTAGTTTTGAATGTGCTCAAGAGGTTCAAGGACAGTGAGAAAGTGGTGTTGTCTGCACTGCAGCTTCTCTTACCATTGGCCGAGCCTGGTAAGGTGGCTTTGGGATAACGTTTCCTGTGTATCCATTTTCCATGTTCCATTTCCTGTAAAGCTGAGTGCATAAAGTCATAGATGAATTGCCACAATTCAGTAATTGCATTGGTGGATTTAGCTTTGGGATATCGAAAAATTTATAAAATCTTTTACTAACATCTGTAACATCAAATCAGGCTAATTGGAACCATTTGAAACATCGTTGTTCAATTACACAAATCACTTTGCTTTGCTGAAAGTGACTATGATAAGATACTGCATGCTGAGGCAAGACTATGATAAGGATCTCACTCCATGTTTGTGTGTTCATCTGGATTTTAGCAAGCAATGTGGAGATTCTGATGTCCAAATCAGAAAAATGCTACAGTGTAGTATGTCAAGCAGTGGAGGTGTTCTCTCATTCAGAGGCTGTACAGGAGGTCGGATGCCGCCTACTGCGGAAATTTACTTCAGGTTGGCAAAATCAAGTACATGACAAGAAGCGCCTTTGTACTACTTATTTGGACTTGATAGTCATTGCCAGTGCAATGGCTTGCTTCTGCTGTGAATCATTGGTTTGTATAAAGAGTGAAATCATTTCTCTTGTGAAGAATCTCTTTGTATGGTTCAACATTTCAGAAAGTTACTTCAATATCTTGGTGCTGAATGGTGTACACAGAGTGGCAATGAAAGCATGTCTCTCCTATCCTGACAATGCCAAGATCCAGGCTGCTGCACTGTCCTGTCTGGCTGCACTCAGTGAGTCTTCCCCTGCCGAGACCTGTCTTTATAATATATTATTAAATATTATAACATAAAGTACTACTATAAAAATATTATTATTAGTACTATTTCTTAAGGTTCTGGTTCACATTCTCAGGATATTGCTCAGCACAAAGTAGGTTGTCCAAAGTGTATAATTCCACATGCATATTATAGGAAATCCGTTAGGCAAGTTGGTTCCTGTTATGACTTCCATGTTATAGCTGCTGTATAACAGTGTTTCCTCACCAGTATCTCTTTTGTCCATTTCTTGTAGTTAATGAGACAAAAAGAAAACATAGATTGTCACAATATAGAAACACATCAGAAGTGACATAGGATTATCTGAAGTGTATTAGAACGAATGCATTAATACAAAGCTGTGACTGTCATGATTGTCACAACTGTCTCTGCTGTTAGAGCACATCTTCAAAAACTTAAAAAAACTAATTAAGCTGCACTAAAGACCACCGATGTCTGATTTGACAGCAAAGACAATCCTGGAGAATGAAGATCTCAAAAAGTCATGTTATGAAGGTGATAGGGGGAAAGAATATGCTGTGGACAATAACAACGAGGAACGCCTGGATTGGAGAGAGACTTGCTGCACAGCTTTAGAAAGACACAGCGAAAATGCTGAAGTGCAGGTAAGCTATGTGCCCTTTCTTTATCATGTGGCGCAAACTCTATTTGGTGTTTCTTGTATGTAAGTTAGAGTACTGTGTAAAAGTCTTGATCTTGATGCTGTAGCCCCTCGCAGCCAGAGGTCTAGAGAGAGCTGTCACATGGTTTGGAGGAAGCCCTCCCTGACTGACTGGAAGTAGTAGACATAAACAAACAATTTCGAACATGTATCTTGAAGCACTTTGCACCTTGTTGCAGTAAAACATTTGTTCCCCTTTCATTTATTTAATTTACTGAATTGAATTTAATATGAAGAATTGAGGGGTGGCTCAAGACTTTTGGACAGAACTGTACATTAATATCTTGATCTTCCTCTGTATCTCTGTATCTTTAGGAGGCTGCTTGCTGGGCATTAAACAACTTGCTGCTCTATGGCAGTGCACGCAGTATATATGAGGAACCCAAAGAAAGGTTAGTGAAGAAAGGACAACAAATTACTGTTTTCGAATGCTGTAATGCTATATTTGAATGTTGTATTTTTTTAAGTAAACACACAGTACAAATTTCCAATTAGTTCTACTAAACCTTATGTTGTAAGATTTACAGCAACCTGTTGTTTTTCTCATAGCAGTCCAAAAAGCCAAAATGCTTTGGTTATGGTCTGTGTAAAGTTGTACATGTTCTCCTTATATCTCTGTGTTTCTTTTGAATTCTTTCATGCTCATAGATAAATAACTGCAGCGAGGCCCAGTTTTTTTCAGGACAGGATCAAAGTCCACAAAACTAACTAGAATAATGTGGTGAATGAAAATGAATGGCTAACCGTCTCATTGTCTTTCATTTACTCTCTCTGCCGGTAGGCCTCCGGTATATATACAGGTAATGACCGTGATGCTTGTCCACTCCTCAAGTTTTGGTGTGTTCCAGGCTGCTGCATCTACCCTATGCACGCTCATACGCCGACACAGTACGTGAGCACTGTCAGTGCATTTAAACCTGAAGTTTGGTCATATTTGCTCATGAAATCCAACTGTTACAGTGTGATACATAAATAACAATTTGTATTGTGTGTGAGTTAATAGGTGTGTTAGTTAACAGTTCTAGAGAATATGGAAGCATTTCTGTAATCATTAATATGCCTTATAGGAGTAAATAGTATTTTGTGTTCTTCAAGTTAATATGTGTGTGTGTGCTCTCAGGTAAGATGAGGTCCCGGCTCCTGGCCAGTGGCATTCATTACAACGTTGTGGATCTGATGAAG
This sequence comes from Leiocassis micropogon, assembly GCA_028565275.1. Taxonomy (NCBI): domain Eukaryota; kingdom Metazoa; phylum Chordata; class Actinopteri; order Siluriformes; family Bagridae; genus Leiocassis; species Leiocassis micropogon. The sequence continues at coordinate 10,601,019 of JAOVVA010000010.1, forward strand.
AGACATGCCAACTCCAGTGAAGTGTGTGAGAGTGCCTGCAGGCTTCTATACACACTTTTTCAGGGAGGGTACGAGCAGACTCATTACTTTCTTACATGCGGTGCACTCCAGAATATTAGGTGCTCTTTCACAAAGAATTACAACACAAAGTAATATACATTATATATCGAGTAACCCATACAATAAGTGATATTGTGTTTGCTAATATTCAGGGCCAAGAATAATACCTGCTCCAGAGGGAATAACAGCACTAAGTCACTTCCTTTAATGTTTAATGGAGAAGAGGTCTACTTTTCTGGGAAGAACATAACGATTAAGATAAAAAATTAAGATTCGATAATTTGTCATATATACCTTACAGCAGAGTAAAATTATTTTTCTGTATATCCCTGGGAGGAACCTGGGGTCAAAGCACAGGGTCAACCAAGATAAACCTTCCAGAGGTTTAACCATTTAAGCCACTGCTATCTCATCTCCTTTATGTTATTTTGTTTGTTTATGTGTAATTATTTCTTTATTTCAGACCATAGTGTTTAAGTAGAATGCAAATCCAGAGTCTGAGATAGTAATTTATCTTTCTTGTATCATTTCTTTGTTGATTATAATTATCTTGTTGGATGCTCTTATCAACTAAATTTTTGGGCTGAAATACTGTGGCAAAGAAGCTATCGATTTCGCACCAACCCCAAAACCACTGTAGGGAATAGTTTGTTTTCAGTGTGTTTTATGATATTCTGTGTGCATGAGAACAGAGTGTTTTCTTTTTACTATACCTGATGACTGTGGGTGATAAGGAATGTGAAAATGCCAGGAAAGATGTTTACACAAATTCTGTGTTACCTGTGATGTTAAAGGTGTTCCTTTATCTGAGTCAATAGCATGGGGCACGCCATAACGAGGTATTATTTCTTTCGCTAGGACTCGGCTCACCACCTTTGCATTCTCTCGAGCGGGAGAGCTTCCACCCACCTAGAAAAACCCACCTTTCGACCAAAACCAGAGGATATTTAAATGGGCCACATGCAGGCATATGCGTAAAATCTATTTGCCACTCTGCAAACAGGGCAGTAGGTAACAGAAGACTTTTGTGTTTACCTACACCCATTGTCACGTTATTCTGAGCACACACCAAGAATCTAGATATTAATCAATCAATTGTTCCAAGCATGTTGGCTATACAAAAAAGTTTTTTCATATCTTCCTTAACCCCCCTTCGTGTGCGGAAGGAAGACAATGAGACGGCAGGAACAAACGGCCATCAGCACAATACCATAAACCATAAGAAGCAACATAGGCACCTTAAGCTTGCCAAAAAGAGGAATCATTCAGCGTTGCTGAGGCTAGTAAAGACAATAAATCTAAATCGGGAATCAAAGAGCTAGCAAGAAAACATGTATTGATCAGATCAGAATCAGAGGCAGGAAAGAAATCTGTTTTCGGGCCGCTTCTTTAGCAATGCGATCAGCTAGCGAATTACCTTGCACTTCTATAGAGTCAGTTTTTACAATAGCGAGAGTTCTAGGGGGATGACGTGCATCTTTTAAATTCTGAACAAGAGAAGAATGAGAAATAGGCTTACCTAGGCTGCATCTTTTCCTTCAGAAAGAACACATGCACGGGTTAGAGCAAAAAGTTCAGCTGCCTGAGCAGACGCGAAAGGGAGAGAGTAAGAAACTTCTTAACGTATAACTTGTAATGTTCTTCAACTTCAACGGTTATATCTGGCAGCGCACACACAGCATAACCACAGAGAAATTTCCCGTCATACGGTTTTGAACGGGAACCATCTACAAACAGAGTGTCACCAGTTGTTAATGGGGTAGAAGACAGATCAGGATGTATACTAGTGGAGTGAATAATCTCTGAGCAGCAGTCATAACCTGTATCTACTAGCGTGTCGTCCTGCGCATTGATCAAGCGTGCCAGAGCATATCTGAGGGTGTCAAAAGAAGAGGTGGATTTAATCTTTAAGTTACTTGTAGAACAAAGGATAATCTCATACCCAGACCATCTCTGAGCCGTTGTGTTTGAAGGTTCTGTAGCACTTGTTTAACCTGATGTGGAGAATACATAATTAAAGGGTGAGAGAGAACAATCTTCTCAGCATCTTGTACCATCACCGCACAGACGGCCACAGCCCTAAGACAGGCGGGCAAACCTTGTGTTTTATATAAGAAAGCACGTGGTCTCATCCCCGCCCAATATGCTCCTATGCCAATACAGCAGAAGCGGTGCCCCCGTGCTCACAGGCGTATAGATGGAGCGGTTTTTGATAGTTAGGTAGGCCCAGCACTGGAGCGGAGCATAACGCCCGTTTAAGTTTCTTGTATGGCTCAATCATGTCAGCGGTCCATGTCAGAGGCTGTTGGAGCGGATCATTGTGTGAGATGGCTGTCCTGATGCATTCGTCGTAGAATGAGCAGTCAGGAATCCACTGATGACAGTAGTAGTCCCAGGAAAGGCATGAGAGCATGTTTAGTGCTGGGATGTTTAGTGTCGAGGATAACCTAGATTCGTTTCTTTGAGAGCCTTCTTTGGCCTTGGGAAAGTTCAAAACCCAGGTATTTTACAGTGTCACTGCAAAACTGTAATTCAGTCTTTGATACCTTGAAACCCTTCTGTGCCAGGAGTTTAAGGAGACAAATGGTTGCTTCTTTGCAGACAGCAGGCGAAGCGGCGGACACCAGTAAATCATCTGCGTACAATAGGAAAATAAAATCAGTGGGGAGAGTTAGATCACCAAGTGCATCTCTTACTACAGCCGAACAGCAGGCGAGTCAATAAAACCCTGCGGAGGATGAGACCAGGTGAACTGACGTCTCCTGTGGGTGAAGGCGAACAATGGCTGTGTCTACCCTTCCACAGGAACACTGAGGAAGGCAGAGCAAAGGTCAATAACAGAGAAATGCGAATGATAACAAGGTATGGAGGAGACAATAGACAGCACA
>JAOVVA010000010.1:10622091-10634561 GCA_028565275.1 Leiocassis micropogon
CATCCCTCCCCCCTGAGAGAGCTCGGCCAATCAGCTCTCTCTGTGCCTCTGGCTGTGAGAGGAAAACAGCATCACCCCGGATGATAGGGCGAGCGCTTCACCACTGCGCCACTCGGAGGCCAATTTGTGTGTTTTTTATTAAAACTGGTTGTCACATCTATTTAGACATTTACTTCATAGCACATTAAAATGTAGGTGAATTGTCCATGTGTAGGAGTAACACAAGTAAAAACGGGGGAAATTTTATATGTGAAGAAGAATCTTCTATTTCTGTCTAAAACTTTTAATGTTGTTGACCAAAATGATACCAATTGCAAACGAAATTAGAGCTTTATATACCACAGAACTTACAGTCGTGTTCAAAAGTTAGTACCTCTTCTTTTAATTCTTTTAATGTGTTTTTGTATAAAAATGTAATTAAAAAAAAAAACATCTGATCATAGTGGGTCTTAGTATTAGGCAAATACAACCTCAGATGAACAACAACATCTAACTTTTTTATCATGCCATTATTTATTTAACAAAATTGAAACCATATGTGGGCAATACGATAAATAAATAAAACCATTTCCAAACAATTCAGAGTTCAGTATTCTAGAGTGAAAAAGATTATTCACAAGTGGAAAGCATTCAAAACAGTTGCCCATCTTCCCAGAAGTGAACATGCCAGCATATTCATCCCAAGGTCAGATCGTGCAATGCTCCTTTCAGAGCCTACAGGCCTCACTGAGTATATTAAATGCTAAAGTCCATGACAGCACAATTAGAAAAAGATTGTACCAGTATGGTTTGTTTGGAAGGGTTGCAAGGAGAAGCCTCTTCTGTCTGACAACTGAGGTATATACGCCTATCCCACCTATGCGGTTTGACTAGATGTGAATTTAGGCACCGTGAGCCGCCACGAGTGACTGTCCGACATTCCACGAAGTTCTGCAAGGTCCACAAGTTTCAGCAGAGGCCGCTAAAAAAATAAACGTTTTTTTTTTTTGCGCGGAAAGATCACAGTGCCAAAACTCGCGGTGAATAGTGATGGACGGTACTTATGGCCACCGCGCGAAACCACGTACAGTAGGTGAGATAGGGATATTACAAAACCGCATCTGAACAAACCACAAGGCTTCTGAAACAATGTCCTATATTTGGCCTTAAAGACAAAATTGGGTTGTTGGCAATAATGTTATTAGCTGATCGGTTCATATCGCTTATTGCTTATATAAGCTTATGTTATGCACATAATTTGAGTCAATTTAAATGAGTCCTGTGTCTTACTGTGTCATTTTTCTGTGCAGCCTGTCTGAACACAAGCCAGTGATTGAGATTCCTCACTGTGAGAAATCAGAGATCATTGTGAGAGTATATGAGATGCCTTATTTCCCTATGGGCTTCTGGTCCAGACTGATCAGCCGGCTTCTGGAGGTCTCCTCGTTAATGCTCCGGGGTAGAGGTAAGGCTGTTCACTGAAATAGTGTCAATGAAAGCTTTCTAAAAATCGTTAGGACATCTTGAGAGCTCGGTAGAAGTTGGTAAAGGCTTCTTATTCACAGCACGCATACACCATACACCTTACCCTGCATGGCTCAGGTTCTGTATATTCCAGGAGGAGAGAGAAGATTACAATATCTGCACTGAGTTTAATCAAACACAAAACAGTACGTCACTGTTTGTATTCACGACAACATTCAGGGGCTAACACATTTGATTAAGAGAGAATCCAACAAAATACACACAATATTATGTGTAATGTATGGGGACTCCTGCATATACTCATATTGACTAAGTTGAGAATCAAGTCACAAAATAACAACAAAAATTACCAGAGTAAAAATATATACATGCATTTAACTGTTCAGTCAAATGTAAAGTGACACTAGAGATAAAAACTACTACTACTAAGAAGGAAATCAAAAAGCAAAGGTATTAATAATAATAATAATAATAATAATAACCGCAGCATTACTACTACTACTACTACTACTAATAATAATAATAAATAATAATAATGAATGTAGAAAGTACGGTAGTACATTAGAAAATACAATAGAAACTTTCTAAGGTAAAATTTACTGATTGTGTTTTACACACCTGAAGTGTAATTGTTGTAATATTAACAACACTATCGATTTCTGTGATTGTTTCCAGAGAAAGCTTTGAGGCCAAATCGAATTTACTGGAGGACAGGGATATACCTGAACTGGTCTTCTGAGGCATACTACCTAGTGGAAGCCTTTACAGATATGAACAGCCCTGCCAGATTTGTTAGGATCACTGTGCCTTGCTCCCGTAAAGGTGCGTTAATAGGATGCTGTATGAAGCTGTAACTGACTCCTGTGCTATTGAATCACTTTTATTATTTATCTTTGTCTCAGAATCAGAATCAGAAAGAGTTTTATTGCTAAGTACGCTTGCACATACAAGGAATTTGTTTTAGTGACAGAGCTTCCAGAACAAAACAAATGACAAGACAAAACAGCACGACAAAAAAAAAAAAAAAAAAAAGTTGACATCAAATGGAGTAGGGTGTGAGATACAGTCATATATATTTGATATATTGTAGGTGATTTATTTCTGCGGCTGATAAAGGGGAGTTTTAGTTAAAACTACTTCAGTATTGAATTTCAAGAACATACAGTCAGGTCCATAAATTTTTGAATAAAGAATTTTTTTTCAGCATTTGGCCTCTGATGGCACCGCCCCTCAGCCATATCCCAGGATTTAAACTGTGAAACAGTGGTTCTGCATGAAGAATCATTTTCACACATCGGTGAACCAGACACCATATTGTGTGCTATAATCTAAAGCTAAAGGTTATTGAATTAAATCTTGGAGTGTCTGACTGTTTTTTGTTCAGGCAGTGTAGGCAGTTAATAGTGTAGCAGGTGGTTACAATATGTAGTTGGAAGTCCTTGACTATGACTATTAATAAATAGTTTCTATGGTCATAATTGAACCAGATCCTGTGGTAATAATTTTTGCAATGTGCAATAATGGAAGATTTCTCTGAGATGGAGCTGAACTCTTTGTTGTTTTTGTAGGTCATGTTCTGTTAGGCCAGGTGGTGGATCATATTGACTCTGTGCTGGAGGAATGGTTTCCTGGCCTCCTCAACACTGATATACAAGGTGATGGAGAGACGCTGCTGAAGAGGTGGGCATTATACAGCTTCGGTGACACACAGGACTGGAATAAGATGCTGCTGCAGGATCTGCTCAAACACACAGATAAAAGTATCACCACTATACATATTTACATATGTCCTTTACATGTGTTAGACCCAAGCTACTTCAGTTTATTACTCATTTATTGTGTGTTACTTTTTAAATTCTCCTTTTGGGATGTTACTAGATGGTCTGATGGTGAACCCTGAGGACCCTCGCTGTACAATCCCCACTTCTCAGATCAGCCCTGACCTCATGCTGAGTGACCAGCCAGCTAGTATCATGTTGGACCCTGAGGAGCTAGAATTGGATCTTTCCAAAGAGTACCTGCTTGGTGAGTAGACACCAGTTTCTATGAGCAAGCCATCACAAGCATTTAATCTTTATGTACATCTGTGGTTCTCAATCATGGTCATGGAGGACCCATTTTTGTGTTTAACTTCTCTTAAATTCAGCCTTTAAAAAGATTAGTTAAATGAGATGTGCTGGGCGCTGAAAAAACACTAAAAGGTCAAGGGTCTTAGAGGACCAGGTTTGAGAACCACAGATGTACATTGAATTGAAACAGATGTGATTAGTGAGATTTGTTTGACCACAGCTGGAGGAGGTTGGTCACTTGGTCTGTTGTTTTTTTTTATTTTTTTGACTGCAGGAAATGGAGGCTTTGGCTCAGTGTATAGAGCAATATACAAAAATGAAGATGTTGCTGTGAAGATTTTCAACATGCATGCATCTGAGCTCTATGTTCATAGATTAATAAGACAGGTAATGTTTTACCTAACTAGTTTAATTTCTTGGGTTCATCTGTAGCAATTTCAGAGCTACATGGCTATGTCTGTTCTAATTTGTTTTTCACCAACTTAAGACATGATTGGAGTGACGAGAGTAAAACTTCCTTTTCTGATGAGTCATTTACAGTGTGCGTGGTTTTTGATTTGGTGCATCCATGACATTTTATATAACATGATCCTCGGTTAGAAGGTGTTTGCTAATTTTACAGGAGTTGGCAGTATTAGGTAGATTGCACCATCCCAGTCTGGTGGATCTCCTGGCTACAGGAACCTCTCCACACGTGCTGGTGATGGAACTGGCTTCATCCGGTTCTCTCGACTCACTGTTCGAACATGAGAACTGCAGCCTGAATCGAAAACTGCAGCACAGGATCGCACTACAGGTGGCCGATGGTCTCAGGTAGGCATACAGCACACACACTCACATGTCTATAGGATTGGATGCATGCATTGATGAGGTCAGGGAAATTTAACTTAAATTTACTACATTTAACATGCTGTGTTTGGTATGTCTCTCTGTCTGGGTCTGATCCAGATATTTGCACTCTTCAATGATAATCTACCGGGACTTGAAACCTCACAATGTGCTGCTGTTCAACATTAAAGCTGACTCTGAGATAATAGCTAAGCTTACTGACTATGGCATCGCTCAGTACTGCTGCAGTATGGGAGTCAAGAGCTCTGAAGGGACTCCAGGTACCATTTCAAAACCTGAACATCCTGGCACACTTTTGACAGTTTTATCATCTTTAAGATGCTGTATATAATCCAGACTGGACAAATGGCTGTATTTACAGTACATTTTTATTACCAAATATGTGTATGTACTGAAAACAATAATTCAACTGTTTTATGGTTATTGTTTAATGGCTTACTCCGTTCTTTCTTGCAGGTTTCAGAGCACCAGAGGTTGCTCGTGGTAACGTGATCTATAATGTTCAGGCAGATGTTTATTCCTTTGGTCTGCTACTATATGATCTTATGACTTGTGGAAAGAGAATATCAGATGGTCTGAAGTTCCCCAGCGAGTTTGATGAAATTGCCGTGCAGGGAAAGCTACTAGGTAATACCAGACATTAGACTGTAAGAGATAACTAAATCATGTCTTTTCTATTCTCAAGCTCGTCATAAAATAGTTTGAAAATTGCTTTAGATTTTTATCATCCTTACTAAACAACAGTGTATACTGTAATAGTTTTTCTTACTGTTTGTTTAGACCCAGTGAAACACTACAAATTTTCACCCTGGCCAGGGTTTCAAAACCTAATGAAGGAGTGTCTGAGAGAGTACCCAGAGAGCAGACCTACATCTGCACAGGTAATCTACTGAGAATCGTGTATTACTCAGAACCTGGAAATGGTTTCCGAGTGAGCATGTCACTTCCGCTTTTCTGTCTCGGTTCCGCTGTAGGTGTTTGACTGTCTGAACTCAGGAAAGATGCTGTGTCTGATAAGTGAGCTGACTCTTCCTGGGCTGTCCTCCGAGTGTTTCACTGTCTCCTGTCCGAGTGGAGGTTTGGACGGAGGTGTTGATGGTGGTGATAGATCTCATGTGTGGCTTGGAGGTGGCAGTAGCAGCCAGAAGCGTGGCTTTGTCACGTGTGTGGATGTAGAGACAGAGAAATGGTCCACACAGGTAATGAGAATTATTAATATAGTCAAACTATGGTCAGTGTTCTTTCTAGTAGCTAGTAAGCATGTTGTTGTTCATATTGTGTATAAGTATAGCTGATCAATAAGGGTACAACAGAATAAAAGAATTTCCCTTATGCTATTGTCTTAATGAGAATTATTTAAAAACTGTTGTATGTGTATTTGTCTGTCAGAGGATTGATCAAAGCCCCGTCCTCTCCCTTGTGACTGTGAAAGTGCCTGGAGAGGTCCATGACTGGTTAGTTGCAGGAACACAGAGTGGCTCACTGGTTGTTATGGACACGAGGAACATTACAGTGTTGCATTGTTTACAGAGTGCAAAGGACTCAGTGACCTCACTCTTCTTCCACACACCTTCTCAACGCAGGTGCATCTGCTCTCATGGGCTGGGCTTGAAATATGATAAAATCCTTATTTCAATTGTTATTGAAGTTTTATATATAGCCTATATATATATATATAATTTGTTTTCTTTTTTTCAGCTGCTTAAAGAGCTACCTATTAGTAGGAACTGCAAATGGAATGCTTGCTATTTATGAAGATTCAGTTATAAAGGTATTCTGTATTTTACTTCAAGCTCAGCTTCTTCCATCCTGCATTTGAGAAAATACTTCTACTACACTGACATTCTGGGAGTGTGAAATGATCTCAGGATAATTGCAGCTGTTTCTTTTTTTTTACCTCTTAACCGCTCTATCTTTGTTTGTTTTTTTGTTTTGTTTTTTTGCAATAAAGTGTGTGGATGGTGCTCCAGTTAAGCTTGTGCAGGTTGGGAATGTCAACACACCCCTGTTGTGTCTAGCTCCATCTAGCCACCATCAGGACCGTACCACTCTGTGGGCTGGCTGTGGCATCAGGGTGTTCTCTCTAACTGTGGACTATGACATCTCTAAAAGTATTGACACCAGGTTCGCATTTTATTATTAGTATCCATACAGGTTTCATGATTGCAGGAAATAATTGTATATTTGTAAAATTACTATTGTAGAACTATTTCTCAAGAGTCATGTTGTTTTTGTTTTGTGTTATTTGAACAGTCAGCAGCGTCTGGCCAGCAGTGATGCATGTATCTCTCGGCTAGTCGTTGAGAAGTATGTGTATCTGAGCAAAAATAGAGGACACAGTATAGAGGTGTGGGATAAGAAGAGTGGGAAGATGATTGACTTTATCGACTGTCTACAGTTACTCAGGTAAGACTGCCTATACAGTAGATGAAATAACACATATTCTTATATAATGTAAACTAATGTTGGTCTGTATTACTGTAATCAGCACAGAAATCATAATCTCCATTCTGAGGATTGGGATACAGATGAATTATCGTTGTGTGGATTGTATTGTGTGCCAAACAGGAAGGTCAGAGCTGTGAGTGCTGACAGTTCCAGAGAAATAGACACAATGTGGGCTCATGTGAAGGCTTTGCTGGTACAGCATAATGGCACGCTCTGGGTAGGTACTGGATCGGGGCACATCCTGCTGGTGGATCTGTCTACTCGTCAGCTACTACAGGTCATCAACCCTGGCTGCAATTCAGTGCGCGCAATGGCCCCTGTGCTGATCGGTACTTGTCCTATTATTGTCCTTTTCTTCATATATTTAAATGTTTTTTATATATATATATATATATACAAGGTGACATAGAATAACGGGAATTTTTGAAATGCGTATTGGTAGCCATTAGCAGGTGGTACCACTGCGGGTTAGTGACATTTAGCAAGTAAACACTCCGCCATTTTAGTAATCATGGATCAGTGGAACCGGCAACAGCGTGCGTTAGCCATAAAAATGTTTTATAAAATATTGTAAAAAAGTTCCAGTTTTTTTGTGTCATCCTGTATATGCATTTTGGCCCCAATTACATTGTTTTGTGCAGAGCAGGAACTTTATAATGTTGTCTTGTAATAATGTATGTTGTAATCTACTTGTATGTTCAGTTAAACCTTGGATTGCGAGCATAATTTGTTCCAGAAGCATGCTTGTTTATCAAAATGAATTTCCCCCCCTAATAATGGAAATAATGGAAACTTCGACGATTCGTTCCACAACCCAAAAATATTCATATAAAAATAATTCATGCAAAATATAAAGTAAAAATAAAATAAATTAATCTGCCTTTTAAAATTAATTTTACCTTTGAAAAGAATCATGGCTGTAGTCATCGAGACCAGAGAGAGGAGAGGAGGAAGAAGGGGGGGTGGACACTTTCACACACACCCGCGTATGCGCACACACACTCCAGTTTACCAATAGAATCTCTCACTCACATAAGTGCGCGCACACAAACAGACACATGGACACACACACAAGCTTGCTGACAAAGCAAGAGAAAGGAGAGGAGGAAGGGGGCTACTGTGTAGGATGACTTTCTAACACACACACACACACACACACACACCACTTTACTGACAGAGACTCTTACTCACACAAGCACACACATACAAACACAAAATAAAAACTTTACACACACACAGTCACAATGTTACAGTAAACAGTAAATGTGCGCATGGATGTTGACTATACAAGTGACGCATGTGCACTGAGACCCAGCATGGGAGACGATTACCCACAATACTGCTCGTATTTCAAGACCTCGCTCATTTACAAAGTTTAAATTTATTTTCAAATTTTGATCGTCTTGTGAAACACTCACAGACCGAGGTACTCACAATCCAAGGTTCCAGTGTACCTCACTTTTGATTTTGAGACAGACTGTGGTGATATACCTTTTAACTTCCAACAATTGTAAATTTGGTTAACATTCCATAATACAAGATAGTCATTAACTTTATTGACTATTATAGAAACACAAGGCCAAAAAAGTGTGATTCTGATGTTGGGAAGATGTGTTCACTCTTCTCATGAGAAGCTCAAGTCTCATTCAGGTAAGAACACCACTGTGTTCAGTTAGCAATATGTAAGTACATGCCTTTTCACACCTTGTTTATTGTTTCTATGTCTGTATCTGACAGATTCTGTGTTGATGACGTGGAGTAGTACCTTGTCACAGGAAGTAAAGGATCTAAACAGACACTGTGAGCTGAGAGAGCAGATGGCATACAATATGCAAGGACAGGCCCATGACTAAACTTTGTCTTTATTCTCACATCTGAAACACTTGCCACTAGTATACATCAACATTACTTCATTGATTTTTAATTGTGAATTTATGTTATTTCATTGGAAAAGCGTTCCATGGAAGTGGTCATACTGACATGAAATATTTCATAACTTGTGCAATCAGTGATCTCATCAGTGATTCTTAAGCTTGATAGAAGTTTTGTGTGATTTATCTTTAGACTACAGTGGAACAAAAGGGTGGATGGCAGTAGGAATGGTGCACCAGGGGCTTTGTGATCGAACAATCCAAGTTACTGTAAAATGTACGGTGCAACCGAGTGTTCGATTTCTCTTCCCTTACATGCCAATCTTAAAAAAATCAGCTAAAGAATAGCTGCTTTCAGGGTATATGTTTTATAATTATGTAATAATACTATAATAATTATTATTATTATTATAAATAATACTATATTTACAATTATGTAACACAACATGCATGTCAAAATGTTTTGCTCTAATGTGCTGAGAACTTTATATTTCCCTCTAGTTTGTTCTCTAAGTGTTCGTTGCTTCTTAAAGTGTTTCCTTAAAGTTTACTTAAGGAAACTGTCTGTTGAACAGGGGCTTGTAGTACCTTCAAGAGCACACCTAGAGGGAGAAAAATTTTATATATATTTGCACTTCTGCACAAGTTATTTTGCAAAGGAATTGTTACCCTTTTTTTTTTTTTACTTTGCTGGGCATACTTGTAAAAAAAACGACCTGGACAATAAGCCAAAGATAGAGGGAAAAAAACATATTTTTACACAAAATAGTATTGTGCATGCCAGTGTGATTCTTGTACTGTTATTGCTTTGTTTAAAAGAATGAATTGACTTTTATTTTTGTCATTATAAATTATGTTTCTCTTTACATCTAGTGCTATATTCTGTTAATGCACGTACAGTACAGTACCTGTCAAAAGTTCGTGCACAACTTCTTATTCAATGCTTTTTTTTTTTGTGTTTTATTTTCTACATTCTAGAATAATATTGGAGATAATCAAATATATGAAATAACACTTATGGCATTATGTAATTAAGTAACAACAGTCAGTTGTTATTTTAAGACACAAACATCAGCTGTTCTGGAAGAGTTCTTGTATTGTGCATTTGCAAAACCCATCAAGCACCATGATGAAACTGGCTCTCATGAAGACCATGGAACACAAGGAACCAGGAACACAAGACCAAAACTTACCTCTGCTGCAGGGGAGAAGTTCGTTTAGAGTTATCAGCCTCAGATTAAAGCCGTTATCAAGGCTTCACAGAGCATAATCAGCAGACACATCTCCGTATCATCTGTTCAAAGGAGATTATTGCATATTTTGGATGCCTGCAGCATTGTTTTATAATGTAGAAGGAAATAAAAATCAAGAAAGACGAGGAAATTAGAAGCTGTGTCAACTTTTGAGTGATGGTGTATCTCAAGATACATCTACTAATGTACAGGAATAAAAATTGATGGTTGCTGGATATAAAGACATAAAAACTTAACAAATCGTAACCTAACGTAATTAGTAGGAGATCCATAATTAAATTCAAATGCATTTTTTAGAGAAGAAATACCTCTGGTTTGTTTTCAGGAATGATGCAATTTACAGGTTTGTCAAGACCATAGAAGGCACTTATGATTGGAATGTGCCAGTGGAATTTCTTTAAATGAATGAATAGTCCTGCAAAATTCAGTGTTGTAGTCATTGTGTAGAGGAATACCTTGAAGCAATTCTTACAGTGTTTGGTGATCATGACAGAGCTTTGTAACCTAATCACAAATATAATTTCAGATTATTTGTCTTTTGTTGAAATTTAGAGAAAGCAAAATGGACATTCATTGAATTTTATGTTTAATCATGTGATAAGACATTGCACTATTTTTTTGCTGCTGCTTTTAAATGCTTCTTGCTTAAATGTATTTATTTGTTTGTTTATTTATTTTAATATGTGACATTTTTTCTCAACAACCTGGATGCATGGTGCTTTGTAATTTTCAACAACACTCTTCCAGCCCTTTTGGAAGTTCTTCAACCAACATGTACTGGATGTGCTGTTTGATTTGTGAACAAACAAAATTAACTTCCTTTATCTTGGGATCAGTTACTTTAGGGGAAATATCTGTGAAAAGTTTTTAAATTCTTCACCATCCTTGTCCCTTGCTTATATAAATTCCTACATTAACCCAAGTAGTCAAAATTTCTTAGTTACCCCTTTGTTACATCCTAGTTACTAAAGTAACCAAAATACATATTATGCCAAAATCCATAGTGAGAAAAAGGGTAATCCAACAAAAGGTAAGTTGACCGATGCTTGTCAATTGGTTCAGAATGTGGATCGGCGTATCGTTCTAATTTAGCCACATGCATCCTACCATCTTTATTGGTGCCCTGTATGTTCCTAGTCGCTGGCTGGTTTTGTTACTCTATCTTTAATGTAGCACAAATTAGGATGTTCAGTGCTTTTTGTTTCATAGCAGAGAAGCCAGAGACACTGGTCAGACAGCATCCACAGTCTATTTCCTGATCTCCTGCTCTCAGTACCTCGGGGCTAAGCTTTTAAGATTGCACAACGTTAGAGTGAATCCCATTTTTTGTCTTCATCACCAAACAATACCAAAAGCATTCTTTAATTAGGAATTCTTAATAAGTGCAGGCATGTCCTGCGTGTACTCGCCACCAGTGTAACAGAACACATTGCAGCTGTTCTGACAATTTCTCATGACATTTCTGCTATAGAAATTCCATATTTTAAACAACTTTATTGAAAGTGCACACTAAACTACACCAACTGAGCATGCACATGAACATGGATACAATCCAATTACAGCACAATCAATTTGTAGGGGGAATGTGAATGCATTTATATTTTCTTTAACATCTACACTGTCAGCATCTGTACTGCCCAGGCATGCCCATCTACAGTATACCCAAGTCTAACACTGTGTGATATGCAAGCTACATGCCCAGGCATGTCTAGACATGAAGAGAAAATAATTGATGAGTTGCATTGTGGGAATTCTTCAAAAAAAAAATCGATTAAAAAGAGTGTGGATTGAAAATTTTAGATCTTAAATTTTATTGAAGAATTTTTCATAAATAGCCTATGCTCTCAACCACCTTCATGGGGGAGTTTTTTTTAAAGATCCTAAAGCCCTAGACTAAGCACTTAGTTGTTTCTTCCAAGTTCTTAAAGACACCTATTTGTTAAGGTTGACAAATTTATTTAAAAACTAGCTTGAAAGACCTCTTACCTATTGATCTACTTTTTTATTCAAAAGTAGATGTATGTATGCATATTGACTTTACTGTTTACCCTTGTCAAAGTTTCGACCCTGTGCCTTTATAAAAAGGTCAAAGAAGACATTAGCACTTTTTCTAAAAATATTCCCTCCCCAACAGTATTTTAAGACTCATGGTATTTTAAGGACCTACTGAACCAGTTTAAGGTTATTTTTATTGATGGAGAGTTCAAAGTACTTCTATAAGTTTCTCTGGACAAGGGTATCTGGCAAATGCCATAAATGTCAATGAGAATATATTTATGAGACAAACTATGTAACTCATGGGTCATGGTAATATTAAAAATCTGTTCATTTACTTATGCAAGAGCTTAAGTAAATGAAAGCTTAAAAGTTTCAAATCATGCAGATACAGGTCAAAAACTTCAGTTAAGAACTACAGTACAGGCCAAAAGTTTGGACACTCCTTCACTCATTCAATGTGTTTTCTTTATTTTCATGACCATTTACATTGGTAGATTCTCACTGAAGGCATCAAAACT
>JAOVVA010000010.1:10640586-10652201 GCA_028565275.1 Leiocassis micropogon
GTTCAAAGGAGATTAATGCATTTTTTGGACACCTTCAGCGTTCCTTTACAATGTAGAAAGAAATAAAAATCAGGAACGATTATGGAGTTAGAAAGTGACCCTAAACTTTTGAACGGTAGTGTAGTTTAAAATATTTGGCAGCCTTGGAGGCCTATTTGTAACCTGATTTCTAAGATTTCTTTCTGATTTTCCAAGAGTTATAGTAGCTTTAAGCGTGATGTAACCACAATGTTCATTCATTACTTAATCCTTAGCTTTTGATTCAGTGTGAACAACTTGCTATTCTGGGTAAATAAATGCAAAAGCTAACTGGGTTAAGTTGTAATAAGTGTAGTCAGGCAAGTTTTTGTTTGAATTACGACTGATCTTGTGTTGTCCAGGTAAAACGCTCTTAGCACAGACTTTGGCTCGGTGTTTGGATGTTCCCTTTGCCATTTGTGACTGTACCACGCTGACCCAGGCAGGCTACGTAGGTGAGGACATTGAGTCGGTCATCGCAAAGCTGCTGCAAGATGCCAACTACTCAGTGGAGAAAGCCCAACAAGGTGGGTGTATTTATTTAAACAGATCACTTTATTTCAACTGAACTTGAGGTAGAGTATGGGTTTGCAAGACCATGAAGAAAAGTTCCAAATTTTTATCATGACATAGGTTTAATCTTGGTTGCATTGTTGGATATCAAGGAGCATTTAAAGTAAAACAATTATCTGATGGTAATGCAAATTAGCAGGGTGCATGGTTCACATATTAATGTCTGATTATATAATCCGCAAAATGGGACCTTTCCAACATTCCCAAAGTGATTTCAGAGCATAAATTTTTGACAGTTCTTGGTCTTGGTGTAATGTCACATGCTCTAATCATCTACAAATTGATGCATTAGCTATGAAATGTTAAGATGTACTCAAGAATTACCCAGGCCCTCTTCACCTCCTGTACGAGATGTTTTTTGTGAGTGTTCCAGTAGTGACCGCAATCTATCTTGATCTAGATTTCCCAATCCAGATCTTTTTCACCATCTCAAGATTTGGGATCAGAATTGTGAATGTGGGAAAGCTACTGTATGTAATCTCTAAAGATTGTTCACTGTAAGAAACAAAATAGAGACATGGGTTTACGTTTTTGTTTTAAATTTTAAATTATCTTCCCATTTACTTTTATTATATGCATCATGAACAGTTTTGTTGTCTTCACATAAGTCTAGCAAAGCACTTTGGGCTGTTCTTTACTTAGATATTGTTTTATGAATATTATATATATATAATATATAATCATATATTAGTTATATGAACTTATGCTCATACAAAAAAATGTTTTATGATTATTCTAAGCACGACTTTCTCACACTTGCACAAACCTTGTTGTTTTGTTCTGGCTCCACAGGAATCGTGTTTCTGGATGAGGTGGATAAGATCGGCAGTGTTCCAGGAATTCATCAGCTCCGAGACGTAGGAGGAGAAGGCGTCCAGCAGGTGTGTAATTTGAAACATTTTTTCATTGTGTGTGCCGCAATAGTTTTGTGGGAGTTTTATTTGCGTCATTAACCATGTAATATCCGTGTAGTCAATAAACAGTACAAGATGACATGTAGTGCACAAAAGTGGAACGGAAAATTTGTTTTGTATGCCCCGGTGAAGCATTAGTGTACAAGGAGCAGTTGAACGCTTTGGGAATTTGCCAAAAGTTCCAGTAACAGGAACACTCAAAATCATGATGAATAATATGGTAGTAATATAACCATAAAGTGCTATATACTTACTCTATTCCTGTGTTATTGTGTGAATGCCAGGCTTTTATATCCTTAGGTCCAGCTCAAGCTAATGGCTATAAATGGATTATTCTCCTTCTAAAGCAATCTTTTTCTCCTGTCCAGCAGGATAGTGTTCCACAGCAAATTTTATTTAGGCTAAATAATCCATAATCAGTTTTGAAGTGTATGCTGCTAGTTAGCAACAAAACAATATAATTCTGGTAATATCAGAATTGACTAGCTAGATGTTAAGCGCTTTCTGTTTTTAAGTCAGAAATCGATTACATTCAACAATATACTCGTATTTACATAATGCCTGATGGATCTGAAGCAAGACTGTATCCTTGTTAATCCTAGTTTATTCAAATAATCTATAACATTACAACCTTAAAACATTAAGCCCATTATAGAGTAGGTTCCCCTGTGTCACCAGAAAAGCTCTGACCCCTCGTTGGCCAGGTCTGACATCACAGGTTGGCCACTGGTTCCCTCTGGCATAATTGGTATAAATAATTGATAATCAGTGTTAATGTTATGGCTGATTGGTGTATGTATTTTATGTGTGTTGAAGCTGCTCTTAATCTTGAATTACTTGTGCTCAGGGTTTGTTGAAACTCTTGGAGGGCACTATAGTGAATGTTCCAGAAAAGAACAGCAGAAAGATGCGAGGTGAAACAGTGCAGGTAGACACAACCAACATCTTGTTTGTGGCTTCAGGAGCCTTCAGCGGGCTTGACCGAATCATTAGTCGCAGGAAGAATGAAAAGGTGAGAGCGTTATATTAGTTCAATTAGTTCATTAGTGCTACGTATTAGTGTGTAGCAGTAATCTATGACAACAGTGCCCTTTACATACAGTAGACCCTCATTTAAGATTGTGTGTGTGCAGTACCTTGGATTTGGCTCCGCCTCTAACCTGGGGAAGGGACGGCGTGCAGCAGCTGCAGCTGATCTGGCTAATAGCTCAGGCAGTGAGCTGGACACGGTGGCTGAGATGGAGGAGAAAGATCAGCTCCTGAGACATGTAGAGGCACGTGACCTCATTGAGTTTGGCATGATCCCAGAGTTTGTAGGTCGGCTGCCCATCGTAGTGCCTTTGCACAGTCTGGATGAGCAAACGTTAGTGCGCATTCTCACTGAGCCCCAGAACGCCGTGGTGCCCCAGTACCAGGCCCTCTTCAACATGGATAAGGTAAACTTCAGTGCAATTCTACCTACCAGAGTGATTGTATATTATACAGCTTTCCTTTTAGTTTTAACTAGCCCGGCCATTCTTCTCTGACCTCACTTCTGCACAAGATCCGTCATAGAACTTCCACACACTGGATGTTTCCTTTTTTTCAGTGTAAAGACTACGGAAATTGCTGCAATTCTTAAACCAGTTCATTTTACATAAACACAATCAAAATTATCGAGATCCCATTTTTCCCCATGTTTGCCATGAACTTTACTTGATCCTCTTGACCTGTATCTGCATGACATTATGCTTTGCGCTGCTGCCACATGATTGGCTGATTGAATAGTTGCATCATACACCTGTAAATGAATAGGTGTAAGCTGGTTGGTAAACATGTATTTCTAAATGTGTTTAAAAATGTGTAGATGTACTTTACTATGATTATACCATATTTGGAGATAGAGGGAGGTGGACGTAGACCTATATACAACCATTAACCAAAAGTCTCCATGTTGGTGCTCTGAGCTGTTATATAAGCTGTGATGTTTGGTGCGTTATGTTTCAGTGTGAGCTGAAAGTGGCTCCTGATGCACTCAGGGCGATTGCCAGACTGGCTCTTCAGAAGAAGACTGGAGCCAGAGGCCTCCGATCCATCATGGTACACACTTCTTACACACACACACACACACACACACACACACACACACACATATATATACTGTGTTTCCTCTTTCTTTCCAGGTGGCTTCTGTCATAACTGTGTCATGTTGTGTTCTTTAGGAGAAGTTACTGTTGGAGCCCATGTTTGAGGTGCCACAGTCAGATATTGTGTCTGTGGAGCTGGATAAGGATGTGATTTTGGGCAAGGCTGAACCACGCTATATTAGGTAAACGTTATTTAAGCATGTTTAATTTATATTGTTCTGACTTTAAGAGTTCTGGACACACTTTGAAATTGGAGAATAAAAATTAATGTGCGCGTGCCCGTGTGTGTGTGTGTGTGTGTGTGTGCAGAACTTCATCTAAAGAGACCATAGAGGATGAATATGACTGTGACATTGAAGAGGAAAACTGGACAAGACAGGCAGATGTAGCCAACAACTAATAATGCAGCTGGGAAACATTCAACAATCTCTTTGGACCCAAAAGCTCAGAAAACCAGAAGCAACATTCTTCTGCTCTGGATTAAACAGGACCCCAGTTTAAACCTAAAGCAGAGACACGAAACCTTTAACAAATATCAGCTCAACAATAAGAATTAGACAGACCTCCCTAATCACCTTCACAGAAAGTAACTACACACAATCAAGCAGGCTTTAATTACTTGTCTTAGACATCTAAAAATTAGGTAAATGTTTTATATATATATATATCTAAAATGAAATCTGTATTCCTGATTGAGTTTTGGTGAATATGGGAATGTGTCCTCAAATGGGATCATAAAATGTATTTTTGGGGCATACACAGACCAACTTGTCCATTATTTAATAAGACTATTTTAGCTTCATTTAACTGGTACTGCTTTTTCTACCTCTTTTTTAATAGTAATGAATGTGATGCTGCTCTGTGTTTATCTGCTTTAGACTACCTATCATTTAACTAAGGAAGCTGCTGTAGAGGACTGATTTTTCCAACAATGTACAAGCCATTGCAAGAACAGCACAAGTGACCTTTTTAAATGTGTTAATATGTGCCCTTTTATTCACCCCTCATCTTAGCAGATGTACTGTATGTTTGATTTATATACAGTATTACATAAAATACTCTTCAAATTGAAATAACTGATGACACATCAAACCTCAGTGCAGCTTATGGTTTAGAAATACTATCTGTACACATGCTTGTATGTTGAATTTACAACAATAAGGAAACGTTTGTACACATTAGTGGTGTACTTTTTTTTCCCCAAAATTTTTTATTGAAATAGGATTTCTTCCATTTCAAATGTCAGCGAACTACCAAAAAGCCTGTTACTTTGGAAGTTATACATCATTATTTAAAAATATAAATAAAAGGTGTATACATGTAATATCTTATTTTGTGTTATTGCTGTTTAAACTGTATTGATCAAAAAAAATCTAAAATCTAAATATGAGAGATTTTGTTTGTGCAGTGTATTTGTTAAGCCTGTAGGGGACAGTATATGCCAAGTTCCCTAATCCATTTTCAAAAGACCTTTAACTCGCATTACCTGCTAGTAGTTTTCCAGTTTCCCCTAACAATCCACATCTGTCTTTAGACCTTACGGGAATATGAAACTTGTCATTCTTTATATCATTTTGAAATATTTTTAGTTTCCATGGTTGAGTGCAGTAGGAAGCAAACTCCTAAATCACACTACATGTCCGAAAATGTACTGTATATAGTGTATGTGGAGTCCCTGAGAATAAGGTGAGAAAAAAGCCCTGCCTCTGTAGTCACCATGCAGCCCTGTGCAGTGGAAATCCTCTCTCAGTGATATTTCTTCTCTGACATCCTCCTCAGCACCTCACTACTGAACTGGTATGTAAGTTTCTTCTTGACTTTTTTGACCTCTCCTGTCTTGCCATAGTTACGCAGAGCTCTAGCCATCTTCTGATAGGTCATTCTCTTGCGGTTGCCCTTCTGCAGGCCCCAGCGGCTGGCCAGCATCTCCTTGTGTTTGGAAGAGAACTGAAAAGTGCCTCTCTCTCTGTCCACCCACCAAATGCAGTCTTTCATATCCCCATCTCTGAGCAGCTCCAGAAGGAACTGATATAGACGCATTTTTCTTTTGTTGCCTGGAGAGCCAGAAAAAAATAAACAAGACTTGTACAACTCTCTGTCTGGGAGACATGGCAGATTTCAACTTTGCAACCACAGTTTTATATTTACTTCTGTTTTCAGAACCAACAATTTAACACTGATATTCTGACATATCATGACTATCATAAGTACCTTGATAACACTGACTTTATTGCTATCTCCAGTAACATATACAGTAGCTAGCTGGATGTTAAAGTATCATTTGATGAAAAATGTTTTTTTTTTTAATGTCGTCATGCAGTACTGTGCAAAAGTCTTGAGCCACCCCTGATTTCTTCACTCACTCTCTCACTCATATTCTATACCGCTTTATCCTGTATTCAGGATCACGGGGACCTGGAGCCTGTCCCAGGAGACTTAGGCCATGAGGCAGGTACACTCTGGACAGGGTGCCAATCCATCGCAGGGCATACACACACACATACACACACTCACACTCTCATTCACACACTACGGGCAATTTGGGAACGCCAGTTAGCCTAACCTGCATATCTTTGGACTGTGGGAGGAAACCGGAATACCAGAAGGAAACCCACCAAGCACGGGGAGAACATGCAAACTCGGACCCTGGAGGTGCAAGGCGACAGTGCTAACCACTACACCACCATGCTTCCTGATTTCTTCATATTAAATTAAATAATATAGAATAAATAAAGGAAATGTTAAAAACAATGTTTTACTGTGACATGCTGCCAAGTGTCTTTAAAATTGGTTCCTTATGTAACGACCTCAGCAGCAACCTCATTTCCCCTCTCATCTGTTCCTGCCACTCAGCATTCAGCATCACCAGTATACTAATCACTGTCTTGATCATCTTTCATCATCTGCACCTGTTTCGCACTGGTTCACCCCTCAAGGTAGATGGGTTTTTATGCTTAAATGATTCATAGGTCAGTGTGTTGTTTAACAAACAAACAAATCTTCCCCTGAAACTGGTCAGGTAGTGGGACTGGAAATGTAAAGCCGGAAATGTAAAGGCAAAAAAAAAAAAAAAAAAAGTTAAAGAGAAGATTCCATTTCCATATTCCATAAGACTACATTAAAAAAATATATTTAAGTTAACAACAATGTATGGCTCTTTGGAAGCCAAATATGTGTGGCTCAAGACTTTTACAACGTACTTCTTGTATGTATACAGAGGGGGCCAAATATGTATAAACACTTTAACAGTTATCTACTGTATGCCCTTTTTTAAAACTCTGAATTATGACAGCAATGTGTAGTCCTATATTTCTTTTAGAGATGTCAGTTATAACACCAGCATTGAACCTACTATATCAAATGACTGTCAGCAGAGAGCCATGTATGTTTTTTAGGTTGAAGTGTGTTTACATTTTTTGGGCCTCTCTTTATATATATAATATATACAGATTTCCTAGAATGATCATGCCATAGGTCTGAAAAATATCATGAGTTAAACATAAGAACGTGTAACTTCCACTTAAACTCCAAAACCCAACTCAAAACAATAGCAAAGATTTATACTCCTACAGTGCATTATCAAGAGAGGCAATAAATGACTACATGTTTTGGGAAAAGTGTGTTCAAGAACAAAGCGCTGTAAAGTTTTAGTCACCTTTGGAAATTATATGAGGGATTGCATCATTTGTCAGTTGCTGTGAAGTGACCTTTCTGTTTTCTCCTCTTAATCTCAAATGACGTTGCTTGGTTTGTTACAAAAAAACAAACAAACACATGAAACACCTACACTGTTCTCTCACTGCAATTAACTTCTTTCTGCTATGTGTGGGTCAGGTTCCTCCTGAATGCCACTCAGCTGCCAGTTATGTGAATACATGGTGTTATACAAGGACTGAGGAACAGTATAAGAGGACAGGTTGCTGTCCTGTTTTCATCTTTTGCAAGAGGGGTCAGGTCAATTTTGTGCTAAACACAGCCTTTGCTGAGGTCACAGTCTGTGGCACTAAGGGCAAAATGACTGCACGCAACATTTAGAAATGCCATTTTACATTTTCTTTCTTATCAGCAGAAATTTACAAGGAATCAGCATCTATGATACAGGAATGTATTTCAAACTGCTGTACTGCTATATGTTGTTTTCACTATAGCTTTAAGATTTTTTTAGAAGGTTGTAGGCTTCATTGTTACTTATATACCTGCAAGCATGTTAGAAAAATAGGAACAGAGCACAGGGTGTGTTATGGTGCAGCAACCCTGGAGCAGAAGGGTCTTGGTCAAGGACCGGACAGTGTCACCCTGGCAATGCCATGGCTTGAACTCAACCTTCTCATCATCCGTCCAGAGACTGAACCACTGAGTCACAGCTGCTCCTATGAGCCTTGTGTGTTGTGGGTTAACCATTATTTTTATGCCATGTCTCAGTGTCTTTTAAGCCTTCCTTTTCTCCCTCACCTGTTATGCTAGTGGATGTGCTAGGAAGGTGTAGATCATGGTCCTCCTCTCCCTCAGATACCTCAAATGGTGGACTACGTGCCCCTGTGTCCTCATCATCTGTGCTGCAGTGGGCAGGAGGAGAGCGCTGGTAGAGTGGGTGAGAGACATACGCAAACTGTGGACCAGAACAATATTCATTCATTGATTTGTTTAAATCAATAAGTCTTGCTTGCTGAGCCAACGCAAAAATCAAATAAGAAACAAAGCACAAGATTTTTTTAGGCATAGAATACCAATCAATGTACAAACAGGGTTTAGACTAAGCATCCCTTTTTGAACAAAATGTTAAAAACGTTGCTGTTAAAAAAATGCAGTGTTAAAATTAATAACTCATTTCTGGTCAAAAAACTTCTTTAAACCAAGTGCTAGGTCTAATCAGGACTAATCCAACTTTAACCCATTGAGATTGAGTAAGGGTGCTGAGCTTTTTTTTTATTTTTATTTTTTATTTTTAAACCCATCTTGTGGGTAAAAATGACTACATTGCTTGGCGCTACACACCCAGTTTGTTATGGTTACAGCGTGCACGTTGCTTAGGGTGCAGCGTCTTTTTTTCATATCAGCACAAAATCTACAGGCAGTACTGTTCTCTACCAAAAAAAATAATAATAATAAAATAAATAAATAAGTTGTACATTGATTGGTATTACCAAGCTGCCTTACTCAACTAAACTGTCCTAATATTATATTCATGAACATTTTGAAACTGTGAGCAACGAATGCATATAATGCAGGAGTGGAGTTAACTTGACCAGCTAGCTAATAACCTGTGCTAAAGAATGTTTGCATCTATGGCACAAACTAAAGAAAACAAGGTAAGTTAGTGTTAACTATAAGTAAAATATGTTAGTATGTATGTAAGTATTCAATTTAATTTTTTAAATCTCTACAACATTGTTTTATTTATTACCAGTATCCAGTAACTTCAGACATATTTTCTCTTTAAATACTTTCAGTTGTAGCAGTCCAACACTGCAAACTACACATTAACAGTATTACTACTTTCATTAGAAATACAGTATAACGGTGAAAGTTTAATTATAAAGCAAGGCAAAAAGGTAAAAGCTTTTTTTTGTGGAAGCAACTAATCTGACATGGCAAAAATCGGGTAAAAAAAATTAGTGGAACAATTTATAACATTTTATTAGGTAGAATTATGTATTTTGTTTTGCCAGTGTTTATTGTGTTATAGACAAGAAACATGCTAAGTTGACACAATCTCGAGAACAGCACCCCCATACTCGGAAACCACAGAATTACCTTATAATGAAAGAGGAACCTCTAAAGCTATTGTGTCAGAAAAAAGGGGCTTTAACCAGTTACATTAACTTCAATTTTTTATTTTCTTCTAATAATTAGATTTCTTTTTTTGGATCCTTTGTAGCCTTTATTTTCTTTTCTTTTCTTTTTATTAAATGTTTAATTACATTGGCACTATTTAAAAAATCATATCAATACCATTGTTCATGTATATTTGATTGATATTTAATATTTGATCTTTGGTATTATATTGAACAGGATTTGTGCCTCCATGTTAATAGGAGCTCTGTTGTTGAGACAACATGAGGTGTGTGTGTGTGTGTGTGTGTGTGTAGCATGTCCCTGATTAAGGGATAGCAGTGGCCACAGTCTTCAGTCAGGAAAAGACAATGTTGAGCAATCAGTCTGTGTGACTGCAGTGTTTCAGCGGTTCTCGGTGCAGATGGTCTCTGTGACATCCTGCCTCGTGTTCATCTCTTTAAGCCCAATTATGTTTATTCATTCATTTCTTAATGAGTCAATTCAACTTTAGCTTATTCCCAATATCTATTGTTCAGTGCTCATCAAATTGTGTTTACTGTGACCTGACATTAGGGGTGACTTGTAAAGAGAAAAAAAAGATGCATTTGCAATAAATCTCTGACACTGAGGAATAGATTTGCATCCAAGTTCAATCAAAGCAGTTCTTACTTCTTAAAAGGCTTGTGAAAATGTATATACTTTGCTACCAATAAAAAAAAATTCTTAAAAATATCTTCCTAGAATATTTTCTTGTTTTTTAGTAAGCTAGAGTTACCTAGCATAGACCAGTTTCTATTAATTTACATATTATTATGTAAAAGGCTTCCTAAATCTTTTAAGCATAGAGTCTAACTGTTTGATGAGCTCCATTCTCTAACTTCCTAGTTAGTTAAATCACATGTGACTGAGCAGGGGAATAAACAGGCTGCTGAACTACTGATTCTCCACGACTGGGGATTTTTAGAATGGTCTTCTGACCTGTAATGTGTGCGTATTTATATACACAATATAATAAACCACTGGTACTTTAGTAAGTGTTTAAGGACTAACCTGAGGTGTGACCACAGGCACAAAAGGCCCCAGGCCTGAATCCAGAGGTGGGTGATAAGACTCCAAATCACCATAGTAGTAAGTGGCAGGGTGTAGTTCGGTGAAGTGACCACTCGAAGCGATCTCCAGCTCACTCTGGTGAGTGTGATCAGAGTGGTAGTCCCATCCACCTTCTGAAAGCGAAAGGAAATGTAAAATATATAAATCCTTTTTTTTTCAGTTGTTCTGAATTATTGATACTACATTAATTTCATAAACATATTGACATTTAACACATTTAAGTAAAGGTACAGGGACTTTGGTTATAAACTTGAACACTTGTTTAAAATGGTCTAACATGTCCTAAATGTCTTACTTAATATATGTGTTTCCCTGCATTTCCCTGCATATTATACTGTGTATGGTTGTATATGTTACAAATAAAATTTGAATTTAAATGTCTTACTGTATTTAGGTGTTGCTAGGTGTTTAGAATATGTACAGTATTCTTAGTGATTGTTTGATTCTGGTGGTCCCTTGTCTTTATTATCACTTTGTGGAGTGTAGACAGGAGATGAGTATGAGGCAGATGTGGAATAAATCTTATCATTGAAAGACCATATTCTCCATGGCGCAAATCTTTCATGTAATGGTTGCCTGCTGTAAATACCTCTATGTTCATAACGAGTAAAAGAGAAGTATGGTTTAAGATTGAGACAGCAACCACTATAATATAAGTCGCAGAAGATAGCAACAACTACGGAGCTATTAAATTAAAATCAAGTGGGTCTGTAAATCATACACAATGCATGGTATCAAAAAATGTTTGTAACCAAAAAAAACAATTGTAAGTACACTCAACACACAAATGTGACTTAAATTATTTATTGTAAATTGTTTTAAAATAATTAGAAGTAAGTTAACTTGTTTTTACTGTATTGGCTAAAATCAATTCAATTGGCTTGCTACTACCAGGTAGCACTTGCATCGGATTGGAGCAGTAGTGGAACTGGAGCACAAACCACAACATCTAATCAAATGAAAAGCCGGGAAATTTTTCCCAACCACTTCCTAATTTCCACGATTTGTTTCCTTATCAGGCATTTTTAATCATCAAATTAAAGAATTCACAGTTAGTACCATATTTTATTATAATATTTTATTTACAACTTATTAATAT
>JAOVVA010000010.1:10652310-10716079 GCA_028565275.1 Leiocassis micropogon
AACATATTAATAAGTTGTAAATAAAATAATAGTGAAGTTTTTATTTAAGAAATTAAGAAAATAATCATCATAGTTTATTAAAAAAATTCCAAATGTGATACATCACATACTGAATTGAAAAACCTGTCATTCATTTTTTTTTCTTGATATAAAATATCTATATTTTTTCAGATTGATGAAGAAAAACTTTGTAAAACAAATGTTTTATTTTTTATGGATATATAAAATGCTAAATGCTTTCTTTTTGTCCCAGTCATATTTTACCAACAGCTTTTTAAAAGGCATTTGTGTAATTTAAATGTTTTTGTAAATTTATTCATTGATTGATTTATTGATTTATTTGTTTTTTTATTTGTTTATTTTACTTACCAATATGACCATCTGCATCACTAGTTATGTATGGGTAAAAATCATATTGCGGTCGGAAAACTGAATCATACGCACCAATTTCATCTGAAGACTGAAGGTAAAACAAATAAAACAAAGATAATGTTGTTGCAGAATATTTCAAAAATACAGGCATCAACTTATTATAATTTATTATTATTATTATTATTATTATTAATAATAATAATAATAATAATAATAATAATAATAATTTAATATAATAACAATCATAATAATAATGAATTAGTAATAAACTCATATGGCAATAATTGTACCCTAGACATTTTCTTTTGCATTGTAAAGCATAATAGAGCACAATATATTTTACATAAGTATTCAGTATCAGCTTATAGCATGCACTTATAACATGTATCATAGCAGATACTTACTGATGAAATGACACAACCCTCCATTCTGTGATGTATAATCTTCTCACGCATATAGCTCTAACTATACTTCTCTCTGTTACATTAAGAACAAAAGTTGGAAAAGCAAACTTATCCTTTGTTATTTTTTTCTTCTGTTACACTAAAAATAGGGAAAGGAAAGTGAAATGGTGACAAATGCCTCTAGAGGTCTTTATTACCCCTCACTGACGGTTCTCTCTACGCTGACAGTTCCTGATTTTGCTCAGGTCAGAAGGATGGAGCCTATGAATAACTGTAGTTCACTTGTTGTTCTGTCACTTCAGAGCAGCCAATCAGGTTATGGTTCAAAGAATTGCTATTGGTTTTTACTGTATTTTCATTTATTTTATTTGTTTTGTTTTGGTGATATTGTATTTTCTGAATGAAGAGGCCATTTAAAAGACATATGACCATTTACTTTGGATTTTACAGGTTTTTTCAATTTTTTAAATCTTTTCACTCTTTAGGTGTTTGCCCTACAAAAACCTAATAGTAAACCTGAACTGGTTAATATTTCTGTTCCTGCCTTGGATTTGAATCATAAAGAAACAATGGAACAACGACCATGTAACAATTTAAAGTTTATCAAACATACATTGAAATAAATGAACTAGGTGGCATCGTAATTTTATTTTTCAATTACATTTTTTTTACACATGCAAATTACAATGTTGCAGGTAATTATTCTTTGGAAAGGGGGATTTTTTTTTATCCTAATGTCTGTATGCAGACCTTTTAATTACAAAAATTACTAACCCAAGCAATGCAAGGGAAATTTTCTGTAAGAGATAATGCATTGTATGAGCTGAAGAGTGTCACAAACATTAGGGTTAACCAAAGTGAAGTTCCAAAAGATTCTTGTTCCTTTTTTTAATCAAAGCGTCCCACTGTTGTCAATAGGTTTGAGGAAGTAACACTTGTTGCAGCACACAAAACCATTCCGTAATGGGGATTTCATAGACCCCTGTTGAGATCTGTTAAGTGCTGCTGTTGTTGTTTAGAGAGCATTTAGTTTTATCTACAATCTTGATTTAAAAAAGTATCTAGAACGGATTAAAAGTAGTATGTTATTCAATACAACCAAAAAACAAAAGATCACATTATGTTAATTTACACATATGCTGATCACTAAAGAGGTAGAACAACTAACTGTACACCCACATGATTAATCTCCAGATTTATTCTAAACACTGTCAAGTTGACAGAAAGAATCTGAAATCATGTTAGTTAAAGTGTGTGAAATTCAAAGCAATTAGTGTATATAGCTTATCAGCAGCATCACCATCACACCCTACACAATTCTATTTTAATATAGAAATGCGTACAACATAAAAGCAGTGGCGGTTTTAGCAGCATTTTATCTCTTAGGTGAAAAAAATAAGTGCAATAAAGTCAGTACATGTGATGTTCTAGGTGTAGTTTCTCTCTCTCCCTATTGTGCGCGCACACACACACACACACACACACACACACACACATATGTGGTAAAAATGGAGAAGTCAGAAGCTTTCAGATTCATTTCCCCCTGGTCAGCATGTATGTGTGAATATCTGTGAAGGATAATCTTCAACAATTGGGCTCTTTCAGCTGTAATCACTAAAATAAAATTTACTTCCAACTCTGATTCAACACAAAGATTTCTTTTGTTTATGTTCCATATGCATTCATGTATAAATATCTTCATTAACAGTCATGTGGAAACAAACAAAATGACAGTCTGTTGTTGTCTGACTACCTGATGATTTTAAATGTCATACTGGTGTGTGTGTGTGTGTGTGTGTGTGTGTGTGTGAGTGCGCGTGCGAATGCGTTTGTGCTTTCGTGTTTTCCCAACAGTGTGTTGCAGGGTATTTTTTTGGCACCACAGGAAGTCCGTTACATCTGTTCACACTGACTGTCTCTGTTGCACAACAGACCAGAAGAGCTTCATCCTCACTCTAACTTTTTTCTTAGTTTAACTCATCTAGCAACAAAGAAAACAATACACTCAGAGCTTATTACCTGCCTGAACACCCTACACACTTACTGTATGCTAACTGCTTTCACCCCTACACATACACACACTGATACACAAGCACTGGGACAGATTTTCTCTTCATGCAGAGGGTGACCACACAGAACGTGAAGTACTGCAGGCCTGGGACTTGATTGACAGTTACATGTCTTTATCTTTATCTCTGTAGACAAACTTCCTGCCAGCAAGGAGCTTGGGACCAACTGTAACCACACAGTACTGTGACATACAACACAGGTATGAGAAGTTCACTACAGCCCCCACACCTCTCAGCATCCATCTCTTCTGTCCATGTGCTCAAAAACATGACTCCACAATTATTGGCACCCTTGGCTAAAAGAGGCAAATGCACCAATCAGCCATAATTATAATTAACATAAAAAATATTAACATTGGGGCATTGATGGCTCAGTGTGTTAAGGATCTGTTAAGATAAACTTAACTTATTATAACCAACCTGGTTTTGGGTTCCCCTTGTGCCACCAGGGCAGCTCAGGTCCCTCGGGGCATTATTTCACAAGACTGCTGGGTGTGTACTCTAACGTTTGGTACCAGCATGTTTGCAGCAAATCATTTTTATGCTGTTGGTTACGGGATGGATTGGAATTGTTTGGGTCAGTGATCTTGGAATGTTTCCCTACTGAGCTCTGTACACACCGGGGTGTGGTGAATTGGGTGTTCTGTGCCTTTTTATCATGGCCAGGATTCAATTTATTCAGTGCTGCATTGGTTTTTGTGTGGGATCAGACTGGATGGCATGGTCTTTGGTCCCTGCAGGCATGGGTGACCCTTGGGTTCCACTGTAACTGTCCGTAATTGATAATCAGTGTCAACGTGCTATTGTTTTGTAGTTTTATTGTTATGACTGATCAATGTATATTGTATATGTAATATGGACTATAGTACTATTCTAACACATATAAATATATTTTAGAAGTAGTGCTATGTCCTTGTTAAAACTGCTTTAAAAATTTAAATTACTAAATAAAACAGTAAACCACTTTCCATATTGTCAGGTAGAGATTCTTACTTGCATCCCTAAAATCTTTCAGCTATTCTGAAATGGTGATATTTCAGGTTTTCTTTGCTTCTTTTTTTATTGGGCCTAAAGAAATTATCATATGATGCTAAACATATAATGTATACTATTTACACTATAAAATTAAGTTGTGGGACTAGAGTAATATTCATTCATTCATCTTCTATACTGCTTATATTGCGTACAGCGTTGTGGGGCCCAATTAACCTATTTTGCATGTCTTTGGAAGGAAACTGGAGGAAATCCACCAAGAATGGAGAGAACGCATGAAATCAAACCCTCGACCCTTGAGGTGAGAGGCCACAGTGATAACCACAATGATGCCACTGTGCTGTAATGGTCTTGCAAAATTCAGAGCTAGTGATGGATGGAGGAAAAAAATAGAAGAATGTAGCAGGGAGCATAATCATATTACTTATTCATTAAAAATAAAGATCCATTATAATCACGTCAGACTGGATAAACCATTTTCTGACACACAGCTGTGTAGAGTCTGTTTTGTCTCCATCCTCTGGCTAAATGGGAGTACTTTATAGCGTTTTAAATCTTGCTTTGAAAAAGGAAAATGAATTATTTAGGTAAAACTCGTAGTCAAATTTAGAGGCTATTTATTTCTAATCATTTTTTACATTTCTTTTAGCACCCTTTTCGTTAAATGTAATGATAAAAAGAAAAAAAACAAACCTACATTAATGCGAGAGCAAAGAAGGGGTGAAAACAAAGAAGAAGAAAAAGACTGAGCACACAGATCACACCCTGGGGAATCCCTTAATCTCCCAACCACCCACTCCATCTGCTCATATAAAGGAATATAGTGGTTCAATCACAGATATGTGCACCAGGTCTTAATGGTGCGTGTAATAAGCCATGTATGCAATTTATTCCTGAGCTCAGATACAAATGGTTAGTAGCTTGAGTGATGCTCCAGGAAATCAGGTCAGCTAGAGATAGACATGGGAAGAGTTTAAAATCCAAAGATGGATTTTAAAAAAAAAAAAGAAAAAAAAAAAAAGGTGTCAGTTACTACAAAACAGGTTTCCGTCGTGTCATTTCAGTTGCAAATTGTAGCTTAGAAATGATGGTGATGAATTCAGACAGAGGAAACCGTGGTGGTGTTTGTGTGTGTGTGTGTGTGTGTGTGTGCACTCAGCGTCCTGATGCTCGGACGAATCGCAGGCGCTTTCATCAGCAGTCTCCACTCGCCGCATTGGCTGTCTCTCCAATCCTGATCTCCAAACATCGAGCAGCACGGCTGAGAAGGAAAACAACATGTCTGTCTGACGAGACCTGCAGGAACCGTGTGCACAAAGGCTTGACTGCCCCCGCCATGTCCGGTTTAAGATGATATGGGCTACGCTGGACTTGGTCGTGGGCGCGCTGCTGAAGATGATGCTCGGTGGATTTTAAGCGCGCGGCGCGCATCTCTCTGGAAATATGGCGACCATGCGGGTGCTGACGGCGTGCGGGCTGCTGCTGGCCTTCTGCGCGCTGGCGCTGCTCGCCGTAGCCATGAGCACGGACTACTGGTACGAGACGGACGCCCGGCGCCACCGCGAGCGCTGCAAGAAATACGCGGGCAAGCGAACTGACCCAGGATACATCTACATCTCCAGTCAGAACCTGCCGCTCCGCATGCTGCCCCAGCGGTCCGAGCGCGGCGGGGCGACGCTGAGGGAGAGGCGCGAACTGCTGCCGCCCTCCTCGGCCATGGAGTCGCGCTGCAGTCGCAGGTTTAACTCGACGGCCACGGGCCTGTGGCGGAAATGCCATAGAGAGGGCTTCGACCAGGAGAACGAGGAGCTCATTTTTAAAGGTGAGACCTCCTGGGACGCTTACAGCAGGCCCGGCTTAGTGCATCAGTCCATGACGGTGCAGCAGCTCGATAGAGATCAGTGAATTAGCAGGGGGTGGTGGAAATATCATAACCACAGGAGAGGCGATGCAATTAGGGCGAACATACACCAGCAGAAGCTCCAGCGTTGAATCAACGCCTACAGTGTTTACTTACATAAGCTGGAGATAGTTAGTCTGTATTGTCTGTTGTTACAGTCGGTTGTTAGGTGAACATTACAAAAGCCTAAGACAGTCCTGTTGGTGTACATTTAACGCTCTCTTTTGCTGCGTAAAGATAAATAGATTATGTGTTCAGTGCTTCACAGAGCTCCGGCGCTATCCAGGGTGCTGATCCATGCAGTTACAGTGAGCACAGCTTCACACTTGATCACAATCTTCCTTTATACTGGCAGTACACTGTTTTTAAGCAGGTATAAAAATCGACTAGGTAGCGACAGAAGCGATTTGGACTGCAAATTGAGTTCACATTGTTTATGCTTGCGAGGAGATATAAATCAGACAACATTAAATCTGCAAGAGGCATTCCATGAATATGGGCTTTTATTCCTGAGCAAGCATTTTAATCTTTTGGTTTCCTTCTATTATTAATGCAACTCCTCAAATTGGGCTGTTGTTTGGCATGCCTTCTAAAAACGCTTCCTCTAACATTTATTTGTCATCAACACACACACTCACAAACAAATCCTAAAGCTTGTACGACTGATGTAAAGTTGAACCTCATCCGTTCAAAACTCCCAGAAGGTCAATACTTATTGAAGTGATCTACAGTCAATCCTTAATGTATAACACCTCAGAAATTATACCTTGTTGTCCAGATCATTAGAAATAATCTTAAGACCTCTTAATTTAACATGCACATATTATTAGACTTTAATTTATGTGATCCCTTTTGCTAATCTGATATATGAGTTTCTTGAAGTTACTATAATTTAGGTTCTTAAAATGAATGTTCTTGTCCATAGGTTTGCTTCAGCGCTGTACGCCGGTGAAATATTATTATTCCTCCTCAAATATTCCACGCAATCTCCCGACCAACATTACGAAGACGATACGGCAAGACGAGTGGCATGCTCTCCGTGAGTTATCTTTCATGGCATTTGGCTGATTGGACAGGCCAGGACCAACTAATGCAGTCACATAAATCAGAAGAAGAGCTGACTGAGAACTCTTGGCTTCTCTGAAATGAAAGAGAAGGCGAGAATACTCACTCCTCCTGCTAACCACAGCCATTCATGGTGCTCATTCCTCTTGGCTGATTTCACGCCTGCCCAAGCACAGACAATTGAGCAAGCTAAAAATAGAGCCATAGAAAAGAGGGGAATTGCACTTTTCCCTCAAAGGGAGAATAGAGCTGATGTGATTCTAGCAACAGATTCTGCATGATTGTTTTAATGAATTTGCAACACCTCTTCAATACTCTTTTGTCTGTTGTCATTCAGAGGAAAATGATAAGATGCCTTCAGAGTGAGAAAATCAGATAGTCTTACAGATGAACTTCCCTATTGTGAATGTGTCACTGCAGATTTGCAGAGGATGACTGCAGGGTTCATAGGCATGGCTGTGTCTATCATCCTGTTCGGCTGGATCATTGGCGTGCTGGGCTGCTGTAAACACAACGAGTTGATGCAGTATGTAGCAGGACTGCTCTTCCTAATGGGAGGTGAGTTCTGTGTACATGCACTGCTCCTTTGCGCCACTAGATGGCAGAATAGTATAAGGTTAAAAAACTTAATTTGATAGAAGTAGCAAAATATTACAGTGTAATTAAGATAATGAACTATTGATACTGTTATTAATAAACAAATCCCTCCTGAGAAGCACTTTAAAATCTGGTAATTTAGCATTTTATTTTTATTTGGTCAAAATCCAATATGAAGCATCATGTCTTTGACTTACTTTCCTTAGATGAAACTCATAAATGATTTAAAAACTCAATTAGTAGTAATGAGATCAAAATGATGTTTTTTCATATTTACAAAAAAAAAACCCTCATTTTATTTTCTATAAAGTTAAAAGCCTGGATCAATACCCACAGGCAGTGTTGTAAATGGTAATGATGCAGAAAGCGTACTGTACAAGAGCTCAGAATAGAATTAATACTGTGTTCTGCCTCTGACCTTTTAGGAACCTGCTGTATCATCTCTCTCTGCACGTGTGTGGCTGGGATTAACTTTGAGCTGTCTCGCTACCCAAGACAACTCTACAGGCTGCCTGAAGATATCAGTCATGGCTATGGCTGGTCCATGTTCAGCGCCTGGGGTGGCCTGGGCCTCACACTGCTAGCAGGATTTCTCTGCACACTGGCTCCATCACTCCACAGTCCTCAGACCACCACTGTACACAAACCACGGCAGGAGAATGGCATGGTGTGACGGACTTGACGAGCGCACACCCAGACGAGTACATTAACCCATAGAAATACATACCACAGGCTGCCAGACACCACCTACACAATCATGTGCATGTATGTCATGGAAAGACAAACTGAAGGATTTAATTTCACTGAAGCACATGCACACACACACACACACACACACACACACACACACACACACGCACATATGCTTGCACATACCAGGCTCCTGTGAACCTCTTCAAATCATAACAGCCTGGGTAAGTTTATAGGGATGATGAGCATTGAAAATAAACAAAGGAAAAATATGGAAGCAACGAAAACTGAACCTGCCATGTGTTTGACTAGAAATGAATTTAAACAAAAAAGAAGAGCACAAGATGAGAACAATATTCTGTCCCAAAATTGGTCATTGGGATTGTCTTTTATTCTAAATGTTTTTTTCTGTTCACATGATAATCTGTCTGTCTCCCTCGCTTTCTCTCTTTCTCTCTCCTTCTTAACCTGTCTCTTGCTCCTCTGTGTATTTCTGCCCCTTTTCCCATTGCTTTATTTCCTCTCCCTGAAGGAGCTGAAAAACTTTTAGTTAGGTAAAATGTTGTCTTGGCGTGTCTTGGCATTGCCTGCTGCGTAGCGAAAAAGAAGAGGAAAAGAAACAATGAACAAAAGTAACACTGTTTCAAGTGTCTTCCTGTACATGTTATTTCATTTGTGGTTTCAGCAACTTTATGACAAAAAGCAAAAAGAGAGCAAGCACAGAAAACCCAGAAGAGAACTAGCTTTGTGGAGATAAACTATTGTTCTGATAGAGTATGTGTGACTATGTACCACAGACATAAAATGGCTCGTATAAAGGAACATTTGAAGGGATTGAACAGCAGTATTATAAAGGTTTGAAAAGGTGAGAATTGTTTTGACATGATTTAACAAGACTTTTATCTAATAAAAATGGTCAAAATCATACATTTGTTGTCATCCTGAAGAGAATATTGTAACACTGTATGCAAGCAAAGGATGATTGTTATAAAAGATAAAACCATGAATTGAGCAAATTGATTGGTTGTACATCTGTGAGTAAAATATATGATGTGCCTATATGAGAGTTAACAGACTTTATGAATATGAAAACATAAAAAAATTTTTTAAAGGAGGTTCATTAAAATTGAAATAAAATGTGTGACAGAAAAATGGGAAGGACATTTACAATGGTGAATAAACTTTTATGGCAATACGGATACCCTGAGGTTTCAGCTGAATGTGTTTTACAAGGCTTTCAAATATTTTGGACAACAAGGTCTGTGCTTTGTGAACAAGTCTTTCTATTTTCATCCTTGTAAAAATTCCACATGTGCTCCCACTGCAAACAGCTAGAACATGGCAAACCACTGCTCGAGCCTTTTCACTAGACCCCAACTTTACCACAGATTGGAACCCTAACAAATGTGCATGGGCAACGACCTCATACAGTGTATACATGCGACCACAAGGCTGGGATTATTGTGAAACAATCAATATACAGCAGAAACCTAAAGCCGACAAGAAATGAATTGTTTTTATGTGTTTGCTTAACCGGGCCTACAAGGATTGCATCTTTTAAAGAAACAAAAAGCAAAATGTTTTATCTGCTTTTACTTATTTGCTTACTAATTTGACACCAAAAGTAATAAGTCTTAAATTTATGTAAGCCAGGATCAAATGGAACAAAATGCATAATATTCACTAGGCTTAAATAATGGGGAGACTTATTATGATTATGGCTTCTTATATTTTGTCAGAAAGTCTCTTAAAAGTTTTTATAAAAAAAATATTCACACACTTCCAGTAAAAAATTAGATGTTGTTTGTCTGAGGTTGCCTAATACAGTAGTACAGCCCACTACGATCAGATGATTTTTATTATGTTTTTACACACACGCACACAAATGTAGAATTAAAAGAGGGGGTACTAACTTTTATATATGACAGTATGCTTCATTGAATCCTCTTCACTCTCAGTCCACACCACTCTTGGTGTTCACAGTCCCACAAGTCTCCCACAAGGTTCTCCCTGCTCTAATTATTATATGGCATCCTAAACATCATCAGGGAAAATTGGGAGGAGGGGCATTTTACTAGTAAAAGTAAAATTCAACACGTCCTTGAGCAGCACAACTGAGAGGAAAAACTACTTGCACTGGATCAAAAAAGAGAATTTGTTACAGGCTCAAGAATGAATGAATGAATGAATCTGGGCTGCATAACACGGGTGCATGTCTAAGCAAATTTGAGTTGAGTTTCAAATTACATGCAAAATGGCACAAACCCACAAACTCTTTGGTCACACCTTTTGAGGGGGAAGTTGACTATGAGGTTAGGTGAATACATTCTATTTATTTTTATAATGAATATAATCTGGTAATCTTGGTAAAACTTTATGTTCATGAACTTTCTGATAACTTGCTGGAAAAATCAAGTTCAACGCAACAACTCACATAATTATAGGGGCATAACTGCAATTCTATACCTTCATAACATCAAGGACGAATGAAAAGTTAGAAATAAAGATTGTTTTAACTTTTTACTAAGTTTCGACATTTTTACGTTGGATATACATTACATATAGATTACAATGATAAATGTGTGAATCATTTTTATAGTAATATACCTATTCCCTTTCAACTGTACATATTCCAGATATGCTGAAAGGGTATATCAAAGTCTAGTCTACATAGCAAATAGAAGAATGCAGATAAGGTAGAAGTACATTTGGCTTATATGTACCTTAAAGAATCATAAGTAATGTATAATCAGTTTAATAGCTGATTATTTAAATATGCAAATGAGCATTTTTAAAAAACTTTTTAACTTTTTTTTTTTTTACAACCCTTTCCAAAATGTTTCTGAAAAGACATATTTCACCACATAGCAAGGGATTAGTAAAATAATTAAGGAAGAAACATGACTTTCACAAAACTGACAAGAAAGAGCCCGAGCAAATAGCAAAAGTTTCGCTAATAAATTCTGAAGAGATATAAAATGGCACATCACTTATTATTCAAAGTAGAGTTTACTGTACATAGGGCCGCTTTTTGGAATATGGCGATAATGTGATTTTTCCATGTCATATAAATTAGAAAACATTAATCTTTAATAATATTTTAGGTTTCATGCAAATGCCAACATTAAAAAATTGTCACCTTTATTTTCTACCTTTATACTTCCAAAATCATTTTATGTTTTTTTTTTTCATATATCTAACGGCAAAAGTCTTAGGCACCATATTATCATGGCTGCATGCAAAAGATCACTCACTATTTCCAAAACTGATCTGTCTTTGCTTTCTTTATAGGCATGTAAATGATTTTCTACATCATAATGCAGACATGATAAAAATATATAACAATATACATTGCACATATAATTTGTGCCAAAGATAATATGGTGACTATGACTTTTGCATAGTACTTATGTAAAAAAGAAAAGAAAAAAATACATCTTTAAATCCCTCTTACAGCTCTTTTCCCTTTCCTGCTTTGGCCCTAGCATTGGGCTATTACAATAAAACTAATGTGAACTATATCCAGTTCAGTACGCTACAATTCCAGCTTGAGGAAGTGGTTGTAAACCCAGTTCTGGTATTTCACGACTGTTTGTCTTAAAGTGACAGTTGTCTGTAACATAACAGCTAAGGTTGAGTGTTGAATGACATTTCCATAAGCACAAGTTGGTTTTGTCTTCACAACATGTTTTTTTTCTGACTTGGGAAAGATCGTAGTCTTTTTTTTATCACCCACTGAAGCACACAGCAAACCAGAACATTTTAGAAAACCAACACAGATTTAGAAAAACCTCGCCTCACTTGTCCTAGTCACTGGTCATAAATAACAGTGCTACAGTATCAGCATTGTCAGATCTGAATGAATATTGTATGTGCACCCCCTCACACATTTAAACTTTTATTTTCTCTGGCTTCAATTCTGGATCTGAGACCTCAGAGCACAAATTCATTATATCATCCATCAAAACACAGAAGAGCCTACTCATATAACACTCCTTCTCCTGCTCTGATGAAGGTCATCTTCAATGTTTTTCTTTTGTATTGTCCTTAGACTTAGCTCACTGAAAAAATACATTATGCAAGTGTTGCTCAAGTACAAAATGTCAATCAAGATTCATATATGAGGCTGAAGACTGAAGGTCTAAACCAAAGTTTAAAGTTTAGAATATATATTCCAAGAGTTCAGACTTTGGTTCAGACCTTCAGTGACATTCAGTAGTCATGTAAATGTGTGAGTGTTGGGGGTTTGGTGATGGATGTGTGGATGGGGGTTGCACTGTGAAGGAGCTGGAAGTTGAGTGTGTTTGAATTGGGGTCCTCTGGGGGAGAAAGGCTTTGAGGTGAGGCAGACAAGGGACAAGGGGAAATCAGAATCACACATTTCTGTATATTTCAGATTTCCTCACAAGCTTGCTTTTGTCCCTCATGCTTACATTCTGCTGAGTTGGGTTTTCCTACTTTCTCGCTATCAAAAGTCACTGTTGTGTTTTCATCTCTCCTGCTAACAATTCCTCTTCTGTTACAGCATGATTTGACTTTTCATGTGGGAGGTGCTGCCCCATTTTTCTTTCTTTTCCTAGTGTGCATTTGGGCTTTATCCTCTCAGGCCCCAGTCCCAGACTGTGGTCTATACAGAAACTGCGTTCAGTGGCACTCACATACACAGGATGTTTCCTCTCCCACATCTCCGCGTGACATGGCAGCAGAGATCCAACTTAACTCAATTGTCATGCCACTAGCTTAGTAACACAGAAGAATTCATTGACTGCATGCTAAGAAAAGATGAGTGTGAAGGCTATTATGAAAGTAATGATCATTTTAGAATGAACTATACAGTATATTAATGGTCCTTTCACAAGAAAGAGATAAAGTATTATACAGATAAAACATTCTTTTAAATCACAGTCCAAGGCATCCTGAGGTAGCTGCAGTTTGTTGTGAATGTGTGTGAGTGTATGTTTATAGAGTCAGCATGAGGCTGTTATGATGAACACCGGCTGCTGTTTACGAAAGTGAAATTCTAAGAATGCTGATTGTATCTCTTTCTCTCTCTCTCTCTCTCTCTCTCTCTCTCACACACACACACAATGCACAAGCACAATATTTATACATGCTCTTTCTCTGTCTCTCTGACAAACTTCATACTGTTACACACACACACACACACACACACACACACATAGAAGTGCCTCTGTCTCTTTCCAGCAGTAGTGCTTTAAGGCTTAACAGAAATTGCCTACATAATGAGCAACATTTAAAAAGCTAGTTTATAAAGCAAATATGAACAAATAAAACCCAATAAATGGAAATCTATATTCAGTTTTGAGATGTTTGACAATGTTTAATAAATATAATGACATCTGGCATTTTTAAATGACTACAACTCAAAAACTACTGTTCTTTTGTAGACAGGAATTATCAGACAAATCAAAAGCAGAAGGATTTGACCACACTATCATATATCTCTTCCCTGTCTGGGATTGCTCTAAGAAGGCCATAGATAAAGTGAAGAGGCCTTAACCATCCAAAGAACCCTTGCAGAACATTTTTTAGAGAATATGCATCAGACTGAGTCAGTTATTCTTCTGTTGACACACATTTTTTAAAAAAGTGTGTAAGCAATGATCTTATTTAACATATTCCTTTTTTTCCCCTCTGTTCAGCAACCAGAAACCACATCCAGATGGACAGACTTAAGCTGTCGACGAATAGAGACCAAATCTGCTGACTTTATGCTGTCAGCAATTTCACTTTCCTTCTAGGTCTAACTAGAAATTCGGAGAATAACCATACAGGAAAGGCTTTGGTCCTTCCCCATGGGAATATGGATAGGCACAATAGCGTGTGCATCTCGTTATAGTGTTTAGTCTACATGTTAACAAGATTAACACAAAAAGTGAAATAAGAAGGTGTATATTAGCAGATTCACCATCTCACAGTGGAAAAAAAAAATTATAGGGGAAACTGTAGCGAGGGCATGTGAAGGGAAGAACGGGTCATTTTCTTTACAATACCCGATTTGATTATTCCTCCATGTGGTGTAACGGGAGAAGGTACACGTATTTCTCTGTGGCACAGGAAATACCTTCTGACTGGACGAGCTTCCTGAGGACCACTGATTCAGCTCCTTGACTCAGACCTGAATCATTCTGGGGGGAGAAAATCTCCACTGACCTCTATGTGTTAAATAAACACACCTGAAATGTCAATCAGACAAAAGTGAGTCATAAAACAACGCCAGGTTTTGTTTAACCAAGTACACGTTTGGACGTGTTTATAAGTATAAAGAAATCACAAAAGTGTAGGAAGTAAAGATTGTAAATGACAAAAAAACAATACTGTAAGTCATGCGACTATAGTGTGTGTGTGTGTGCGCGCCACATTATAGTATAACTTATAAGTCTCAACAGAAAAATGTTCAGATGCAGTTTTCCTGAGGTGTCTTCAAAAGAATCCTCCCAGCCCTTACATTTGGATGCACAGTACCTACAGTATGTGAGTTAAAAGATTGAGAAAAATGCGCTAATCTTTTAAAACAAGTCTTAAGCAGTGCTTAGGTCATTAGATGTTCAAGTACTCGTTCTTAAGTCGGTTTAACCTGGTGCCATGACTACGGATGATGAGAGAGATGAGCTCGTGTTTGTCCTTGAGGCCGGATGAGATGTCCAGTGTCTCCTGCAGGGAGCTGCTCACACTCAGCATGGGGCTCATTAGAGTTTTAGTAAACTCCTGATCCTCTCTCAGATCCGTCTCCTGGCTTTGCTTGAATTTCACCTCCAGCTCCAGGAGCGATTTCTCGACGCCGGAAAAAGCCTGAGTTATCTGCTCGATCTCGTTCCGCAGGTACTTGCTGTAGGTGTCCTCTCCGTCCAGGTCGTGGGAGATACTTCTCTCGAGACTCTCCAGTACTCGTGCCGAGTCCTCGACCTGCTGCTTGATGCTGATGAAGTCGTCGCGGATCACCGAGTCCCGGTCCTCTTCCGCCAAACACGGCGAGCGGTCCAGCCACTTAAACAGCATCTGGCATTTCTCAGGGTCCTCGGTCTCCTCGTAGTCGCCGTCCGGAACGAAGAAGTGGTGAAAGGTGCCGTTGGATATCTCCGGCTGCAGAGGGCCGCTGTACGTCGCCTCATACACGGGCAGTGAGAGCAGAGCTAAAGCTAACGGCGGGAAAACAAGCAGCATCATCCTCACAGCTCTCAGCACCGCGCGCGCGACAGGCGGGGACTGATATATATGTGTGTGTGTGTGTGTGTGTGTATGGAGGAGCAGAGAACCACAGCGTCTTTTTACTCCCACAGTCCTCCTCAAGTTTCTTTCTCTCTCTCTCTCTCTCTCTCTCTCTCTTTCATATAGTCTAACATTCTACTGCCACTGAAAAGAGTGTTTGTACTTAATATAGATGAAGATAAAGAGACTTTATACAATAACATTTTTGGTAGCTCTCAGAGTTCAGCAGCAATAAAGACAATGTAAGAATAAGACCAAAAAATATAATAAATTTTGCAGTATATACAATAGAGAATCAGTGCAGTAGGACTTGGATGATGCAAACAGGGATTATAAGTAAGAGGAAATAGGTAAGCACAAATTATAATAATTGTATGTACAGTCCTGAATATAACCGGCATGGTTATAGGTGGTGTAGTGGTTAGTGCTATCGCCTTGCACCTCCATTGTCCGGGTTCGATTCCCCATGCTTGGTGAGTTTCCTCCCACAGTCCAAAGACATGCAGATTAGGCATTGGGATATACTGAGCAAATGCTTGAAATAAAAATGCAATGCTAGCCAACAAGGTATCCCAGTGGGCCCCCAGGCTATCCCTCAGGTTAAATGTCCTTTAAACATATGACTCCTTAACAGATCTTTTCGGTGGTTTTAATGAAAACAAGTTATTGCTTATTACTCGTTGAAGACACTCAAAAGACACCTTTAGTATGAACTTTATAATTATTCCAGAAGACAGACTCCATAGCTTTCCAGTTTGTATGGTCCTGTAGACGTGCTCCTATACAAAGGGGCCCCAAAAATGTAAACACGCCTCAACAGCTGTTATTATCCCCTTTTTTAAAACTTGAATTGAATTATGGCAGTAATGTGTAGTGTTGTTTTCTCTAAAAATGTCAGTAGTCAAACCATCATTGATGCTATCATGTGACCTCTAGAAGAGAGGCATATATATTTCATGTTGAAATGTGTTTACATTTTTGGGCCCCTCTGTATAAATGTCCATTGGGAAAATCCTGTGAATGCCTGACAAATTTGATAAAGCTGTGTTAAAGAGATTTACAGAATAAATCCAGTTTATTGTGAATAGTTATTTAATTTATTAATATCTATTTACCTTTTTATTTAATGTGTTGCTTTTAACCAGAGACATGGGATACAGATTGCTAATAAAAGAAAATCTACAGGTAAAATTATCCACTGAAGTACTGGTAAGTCTTGGGTATAAATAGTTTTTTCTTAAGCTGAAAACTTTAGGGTATCCATATGGGATCATCCATGCCAAACGATTTATGTAGGTCCATACATGGTAAACTTCAGGCTATTGATGTGCACCCACCTTCAGTAGCACAAAGTACAGAACAGTCTGTGCAAACATGATGGATCAGGAGTCAAGATCAGGTAGTGGTATCCCATCAGGCAGTAGTATAGTTCATTTACACCAATCAGCCATAATATTAACACCAAATAATGTTAGCACATTAGCACTGATTATCAGTTATATACCAGTAAGCTGATGACAGGATCATGGGCACCCCAGGCTCATCTATGCCGGCAGGGACCAAAGGCCATCCTACTCAGTCTGATTTACTAAAGCTGACTAAGAAACTTTACCAATTAAATAAAAAGTGATACCA
Source organism: Leiocassis micropogon (assembly GCA_028565275.1). NCBI lineage: Eukaryota > Metazoa > Chordata > Actinopteri > Siluriformes > Bagridae > Leiocassis > Leiocassis micropogon. The sequence goes on from JAOVVA010000010.1 coordinate 10,669,266, forward strand.
ACGATAAACCATGCACTCCACTGACCATGCACAAAGATGATTTAACTCCTGATTCCTTTAGTTTGTCTGTAATGACACTAGTGCAGGGGTATGTACATTTTTTAAAGTAATTTGACTTGGGAAGACATTAATATTGAGACCTCAGCAAAAACAAGTTAATGGTTAATGTGTATTTTCATGTCATCCGCACTTTGATACCTGCTCTCAGCAGTTTTTTACCTGCCAAAAAAAAGAAAAGAAAAATAAATTCCTTCAAATCATTCACACAGAGATCATAGTGTCTCAATCACTGACAAAGAGTGAACCTTCTGGGAATACAGACCGGGAATATTTTCTCAAATTCTAACAACAATAATAATATAACTAATAGTGTATATTATCATTAACTTCCAATGGGACCCCCAAACGGAGCTGTGGAAATGTTCCAAGTATGGGACTATGTGGTGTTTGCTTGCCTGTTTGTGGTATCTTCTGGTATCGGAGTCTTCTTTGCCATAAAAGAGAGGAAAAAAGTCTCGTCAAAAGAATTCTTGGTTGGTGGACGGCAGTTGACCTGTGGTCCAGTGGCACTCTCTCTCACAGCCAGCTTTATGTCAGCAGTGACTGTTATTGGAACTCCCTCAGATGTATACCGCTATGGGGCTTCATTTATTATCTTTGCTATTGCCTACACATTGATGGTGATCTTAACAGCAGAGCTCTTTCTTCCTGTGTTCTACCGGTCGGGCATCACCAGCACATATGAGGTAAAGCTATGAAAGTTCCTATAATGCACCATGCAGGTATGGAATGGTATAGTCCTTCATGCTCTAGTGTTGAACAGATAATACACACATCATAAAAATTTTAAATAATGTGTAAATCAAGTATCAGAATAAAAAAAAAAGTCAGATGTGTTTGACTCTGATCATTGCAAGGAAGTTGGTACAAGGTGGGTTGGTTTGAGGATTATTTGAAATTGCTGACATTCTGGGATTTTCACATACAACAGTGTCTGTAGTTTATATATAATGGGGTAAAAAGTGTGAGAAGAGGGTCTGCATGCTGACACACTGTTAATACGAGAGCTCAGAGGAGAATAATCAGACTGTTCCAAGTTGATGGGAAGTCTATCGCAATTCAAATCTTTTAGTATTCTTTATACATGTGCTAAGCAGAAAAGCATCTAAGCAAACTCGAAACATCAAACATGGAAGACCAGATCAGATTCCACTCTTGTCAGCCAAAACCAGTAATCTTAGGGCACAGCCCGAGTGGCACATCGAGACTGGAAAATTTTAAATAATAGGGGAAAACTGGAATTTTCTCTAATCTTCAAATGTCCTATTTCAGTTTCTATCCAAAGATTTGTTACTCACTCGGTGTTTTTTTTCTTTTTTGCACTTTTCTGTGTAAACACCACAGACTGGTGTGTGTGTGTGTGTGTGTGTGTAAGAGTCTGTATGTGTGAAATTCCAAGGAAATCAGCAGTTTCACTGAATTTACTGAAACACAATTTTATCTAATGTTTGATATGCACATCATCGATCAGTCATGGAAACCACTAGATGCCTGTGCTTTCTTCCACATAGTATCTTGAGCTACGTTTCTCTAAGATGGTCCGTCTAGCTGCTACTGCAATTTACACAGTGCAAACAGTAAGTAGGAATCTGTTGGCTTAAACAAATGAGGTAACAATAATTAATTCCATTTAAAGATGAGACCTGAAACCATTGTTTATGCCGTCTTATAGATTTTGTACACAGGAGTGGTGGTGTTTGCTCCAGCTCTAGCTCTTAATCAAGGTAAGTTGATAAAGACCATACAGCACTGATCAGAGATTTATGAAATACTTCAAATGAAAGCTATATTTATCTTCTGTGATAATTTGCATCGTGCCATACGTATTAGATTAGCCAACATTCAAATGTTATTTACAAACACACAACCCACAGTGACCGGGTTTAATCTCTGGGGATCAATATTTGCCACTGGAATTGTCTGCACGTTCTACTGTACACTGGTGAGTAGTTATTTAATTGATTAAGTTTTTGGTTCATTTCTTTAAAAGGAAGCACTGGAAGTTACTGTTTAGATAAACACTGTAACCATCTATGGTTCATACAGGGAGGACTAAAGGCTGTAGTTTGGACTGATGCCTTCCAGATGGTGGTGATGGTGGCTGGTTTTCTTACTGTGCTGGTACAGGGGACATATAAAAGTGGAGGAATCAATACAGTCTGGGAGACAGCACATGCTGGTCAGAGAATGAAAGTCTTTGAGTATGTACTGTATCACCTACAGTAACTGTACATGCAGTGATGTGTCTTCTACAGCATCTATAATTCTAACATTTATATTTTAGTACAGCAAGTCAAAGTAATGAACATTAACCAGTAGAAAATAGTGCAAATAATAAGCCTTTAAAATATCCCTTATCAAAAAGAACCATTGTTGCATTGTTTGATCTAGACTTACCACTGCACTTACTACCTAAATACAGTCAAATACACCTTCTAATTCAGTGGTCTTTCCTGACTATTATTTCTTTCCACATTGTAAAACAGTGCTAAAGGCATCCAAAATATGCATATGAACAGTTGATATTGAGATGTTTAGGTATGCTTTAATGTACTTTTTTGTGCATTCCTTATGTATTCAGGGAATTATGTCCAGTTTGCTACTGCTTAAGTTTGTATAAGTTTATAGGCACCATTACACACTATCATGAACTGTATACCATGTACTGCATAAAAATACAAATGAAAAAAATTACTGCGCTGTAAAATTGCATCTTAAAATAAAAATGTTATTTTTTACTTTTTTGATTTTCTTTGCTAAAGAAACAATAAATGTGAGTTATGCAATAGAAATACAGTTAAGTTGTGCCCTTACCATACATGAAGTTTAAAATGATACACTTAATAATAAAAGCCTTTAAATATACATTAACACTTTTAGTTATTAACATTCAAATCTATTTTAAAGGTACAGTATTTGCCAGCCTTAATTTCTTGCTGTTTTGTTTTTTTTCTAGCTTTGACCCCAGTCCTCTGAGACGTCATACCTTCTGGACAGTCTCTATAGGGGGCATGTTCACATGGCTAGGCATCTATGCTGTAAACCAGTCTACCGTCCAGAGGTGTATTTCCTGTAAGACAGAAACCCATGCTCGCTGGTTAGTTCCTCTATAGTAAAATTTATTAAAGAAAAGGTTACCATGGTATCTAAGTGGCATAACAGAAAACCTTTCAAGGACCTCAGGTTGGAATTGCTCCTACTGGTGTACCTGGTGCTGTCATGTATCAAAGACTTTGTGCACAGTATGGAAAAAGTCTTTTGTTGCGAAGAAGTTTATTTGAATGGATAGAAGAGTTCAAGGAAGGTCACACAACCATTAGCCATAAAGATGGAGCCAGATCCCCCATCCACATCCAAGGCTTATGATTTAGTCCTGATTTGCTCCATTGGACTTTCACCTGTTTGTCCCCTGAAAGCAACTCTACAGCCTACAAGGATGAAACTTCACTTCTGATGAAGAAGTGAAGACGTGGAAATTGACTAAAACAGGAAGAATATGAACGAACAAACAAATAAATTAATTATACTAGTTTAAGTCATTGATAATTAATTATTTTCACTTTCTATTCCCTTCAGTGCGCTGTATCTGAATCTGCTGGGCCTTTTGTTGATCGTATTCTGTGGTGTGGTCTCAGGACTCATCATGTACACTTTCTACTCCGGCTGTGACCCCTGGACAGCTGGCTTTGTGTCAGCTCCTGACCAGGTGACCCTATTATGTCTTTATTATGCATGAGCTGGACAAAAATGTTCCCTGATTGTAGCATTTAGCTGTTGTAAGCATAACTATGAACATCTTTACAGCTTATGCCATACTTTGTACTAGAAGTATTGGGCAGCTTTCCGGGTCTGCCTGGGCTGTATGTGGCTTGTGCTTTTAGTGGAACCCTCAGGTAAATAAGCAGCTGATCAAATTTGTTGTTGTTGTTTCACACTTTGAGAGGCATTTTGTGGCATAATGTCTGATCTCTATTTTAACTAAAACACCAGATTCCATGAAGAAGTTAGAAATGAGAAAATGAGTTCCTGCTGTTTGTTGGTTTCAGCACAGTGGCTGCCAGTATCAACGCTTTGGCCACAGTGACGTATGAGGACTTTGTGAGCCAGTGTTTCAGAAACCTCTCAAACAAAGCAGCAGTGTGGATCAGCAAAGGCCTGTGTAAATGACTTTCACATTTTCTTGCCCACTTCAGCTAATAGTTAATTGTGGTGATGCCTTAAAATAACAAAATAATCTAGAGCACTTTATTTTTTATCAGATGTGTGAATTTCATGGTTTGTAGCTGTATAACACTAGAAAAGCCATAAAAATGTACAAAATGTGAATAAAAAAATCCAATATACTCTTTGTTGGATACAAAATATTCTCCATGTCCCCAAGCCATACCAGGGAGAGGTGAGGAGGCTTAATCCATCCTCATACAGTGATTGTGTTCCCTCCTGCAGGTGTGGTCTTTGGAGTGATCTGTACCAGCATGGCAGTAGCAGCATCCAACATGGGAGCAGTTTTGCAGGTGAAAAGACAGCACCACATACTGTACCGCACTGTTTGATAGTTTTAAGATTATTTATACAAAGATGAAGGTCTAAATGCATTAAAAGATTTCACACAAACCAGCTGAGATTAATCAGCTGCAATCTGCCATAGTGCACAGACACACACTGCATACTGAAACGAAATGAAATTAAATTATGCACGTAATAGACTTAGAAACATTACTAGTAATTAGCCAGGGGCAATCATTTACAATAAACGAAGGTTTATGGTGTGTAAACCATAAACCAGCGGTTGAGAACAGGTTTGTGTGATAAAAGTCTTGGGAGCAGTCTTGTGTGTCATTATTTGCAAAAGATTCTGGGAAATGGAGTTTTAGTTTACAGACAGATCTGATGCGATGGATACATTCCTTCAGAAATGTTCCTTGTCTCTGGGATGATACCCCCCAATGGTATACCTTTTTATCTGGAAAGTACTCACTAATGACTCTAATAACAAATACTTTAACAGGACTATAATTAGTTTTAGTTTTTTTTTTTTATCTTGAGTACAAGTAGCAAAATGTGTCAGCCCTTCAACAACACAGGGTAACATTTAGAACCGTTTTTTTAGAAACTGTTACCAGAACACACTTAATAACATAAGATTACATGCATGTAGTTAAAATCTTATCAGGATAAGTGCAGATGTAAAATGCATGACAAGACTAAAGGTAAGCAGATTTTATTCGTATTCATTAAATTCTTTTATCACAGTAAAGTCTGTCTTTTCTCTGCTCTAGGCTGCTCTCAGTATCCATGGTATGTGCGGAGGGCCGACGCTTGGACTCTTTTCTTTAGGAATTTTCTTCCCTTTCACAAATACTATGGTCAGTGCAAATCCCTACCTACAGCATAGCACATGCAACCTCTTAAATGTTTTCTTCGTTGCTCATTTCTCATTTTTGACAAGGTGTTTGAAAGAGGCACAGGGTAATTGCAGAGCATCAGCAGCTAATTGTACCATGCTGTGTTGTGTACTCTGCCCTCAGGGGGCTATAGGAGGTCTGATACTGGGCATTTCTGTGTCCTCCTGGGTGGCAGTGGGAGCCTTCATCTACCCTGCTTCCATAAACAACACCCAACCTCTGCCTCTGAGCACGGAGAACTGTAACCTGGTCAACAAAACATTTGAAACCTTCATTCAAACAGACATCCCAGATACAGGGTACAGTAGATTATGCTTATACTCTACAACTACTATTACTACTACAACAACAAAAGCAGTGAATTGATGAATATGTTAATAAAAACCCATTAAATGATTACCCGCACAGTTTATCACTACGAGTATGTTAAGAATTTGTGGTTCCCTGTTTAAATAATAATAAAAAAATTTTAAAGAATAAAAAATAACATGTTTACTTAAACTGCTCTTATTCTGGGTATACTGCTCTATTTCAGTTAGTTTAGCAGTTCAGCAGTTTTATGTAAAAAGCTGGGTCTATTTTCCATAAGGAAAGAATTTGTAGTAATGCAATATGGCTATCATTTCTTCTCATCTACAATATATTACCTTGGAAAAAAAAAATCCTCATTGTTAAGTAACTGGTATGCTTTTTTTTAAGGCTCTAGTTTTGGACTGAAAACAGATTTGGTGAACGGTTCCCTCATGCCTGTTGTTCTATAACTGGCATTATATAGTCACTTATTTGAATGAATATTGTTCTTGGAAATAATTTTTTAAGTGAGTTAAACTCACTTTTAAAAGCATTTTTTTTTTTTTACAAGGGGGAAACAACATTCTTATTATCTGAAGTATTCCACTAAACTCAAGAGCACTGGATAAAGATTAGTCTGAAAATGCTACTCCCTAGTACTCCCTCTTCACAAGTACATTTTAAAACATGCTATGACGAAAAAAAATCCCATGCCAAAAAATATCAAAGGCCAAAGTCATTACAAGAGTCACTATTATTATCAGTAATATGTAAAAAAAAAATTTTTTTATGTCATGTGCAGATCTGTGCTGGCTGAGTCCTGGTACTCCATGTCCTATCTATACTACAGTACAGTGGGTTTTCTGGCCACAGTCATAGGAGGCCTGTTGATCACACTGATAACAGGTGAGATAGGTTTGGTTGGGTAAAGCAAAGGTGAGCTTTTGTCCAGAGCATTTTGCACAGTTAAGTGTTATACAGTACCTTGATAGAAAATGAACATAAAGTTGTCTGGCACTGTGTCTATTTCAGAACAGTCAAATGAAGCGCACAAGACTTGAGACGCTACATTATTAGAATAGAATTATTATATATATTATATTACAGAAGTGTTTTCTGTCTGTTTGCAGGCCCTACCAAGCCACAGGAAGTGGAGCCTGGGCTGATTCGGCCAGTGTGTGACTTGTTCTGCTTTTTCTCAGAAAAATACAAGACCTTGTGCTGGTGTGGTGTCAACCATGCAGAGGACAAATTGGTGAGACTCCCGGTGTACACTGAATAAAGAAATCAAAATGTGCAAATGTGGAAGAACCGAATCATTCACAGGTCTCAAACATTTTTTTTCCAGGAATTGGATACTGTGGATTTTGGAACAGCGTGGGAGAATCACCAAGATCAGGACATTAAACATGAGATCAAAGATAGCAATCCGAGTAACACGATCCAGGATGACGGTTACAATAATACAGGCTTTGTCCCAGATGCAGCTTTTCGTGTTCTGGCAAAACAGCTATAATCTTTTTTTATATATATATATATATATATATATATATATATATAAATAAAATTTTTCAAAAATAACTATTCAAAACAAAACAAAAAGGAGTCAAACACCCGTCATGTCAATTAAAAGATACAGTCAATGATTTATTACAGAAAAGAGTGATATCCAAATTTTTTCTATAGATGTTTTGTACATTTTTTTTTTTACATGTAAACAGGGATGGTGTAAACAAAACACGCTGTTGATATTGTTTATGTCATCATATTAATCAAGTACAAATTAGAATGCACTGAATGTGGTATTGTACTGAAACATTCTGCATGGTACATCCTGGGCTCTTATTACATATTACCTGTCATTAGTCATCATATTTGTGCAGGTCATCACCAGCTCTTTTGGTGAAGTAAAAGGTCAGCGGGTGGTCACATATCTTATCCTATTACCTCAGTGAATAAGCATGTATTGCTTGTTTAACATATTACCTGTCATTAGTCATCATATTTGTGCATATCTTACTAATGCATAATTGACATCAAACTTTCTCATAACTATATTCAGCGTTATTTTCTCTGCAAAACAAAATCGTCTTTGCCATTGCATCTTATATAATACCTGATTAGAAAATAGATGACGCTCCATTTTTGCTGATTAGACTGAAGTTTGTGTCACAATAACAAGTGCTCTTGTTCCTAATGAAATAAATCTATTTTAAACATGACCTTCGAGGTGTACTGCAAGCTTTTTTTTTACTGTGTTAAAACTCTGTTTTTTTACGTTTCTCCAGTATAGGCGATATTGTTTCATCAACAAATAAGCATTGTTAGAGAAGTCAGATATTGAATTCCAAGGCTGTTGTAACATCATTACTCAGAGGACTAGGGCGATTCCAGTGTAAGATGATCTAGTTGAGAGTGAACAAAATTGACAGTTGTGCACTTGTACACCAAACTGATCACAGATCAGATAATCTTGGACTAAGCAATGCACTCCATGCAGACTCCACAGCAAAAGTGCACCAGAACACATACACGTTTCTCAGAAGAACCAGACAGATGCAGCCGTCATGGCTGGGATCATGCATAGATTACCAAATACATCATGGCGAAAGAACGGCATGTTACAAATCACACGCTGCTTTTTAGGCAAAAAAGTACCTGAAATGACCGGCTTAATTTACACTTAGTTTTAGTGTATGACTGCCATCATAAATAAATAAGTAAATAAATAAATAAAATAAAATAAAATATAATAACCTGCTTTACTTTTACTTCCACTGCATCGACTTCTCATCTTACAGTCTTGTGTTGTTTGGTAAGGTACGGGGGAACGATCCATGCTTATAAAGTGCTCCTTTCTTCATAGCGATTTATGTTTACACTGTATATGCTCATGCAAAAGTGCGATGTTCCATATTTTAGAACGCAGATTAATGTCTGGGCAAAAATGATAGAAATTTGGTTTCACCTGCAAAGACTGAGAGGGCCAGAGGAGAACAAATACATCACCTTGGGGTCTGGAGAATAAAAAAGTAAGATAAGTGACAGCAGCATTCGTTAGAGTATATAACAAAGCTGTTTGCTTTCTCTCATCAACTGCAATCATACAGACATACAAATAGAGCAACTGCGTACTTTATAACCAAAGCAGAGAGGAGAAAAATAATTAACTCTTGTGTTCTGATGGCTACATAACAATGGGTGTACACTGGGTATAAATAAGAATCAACCACTTTAAAATCATAACATTTTGTTCTAGTCTAAAATGAAGACAGACTGTTTTTGTTTTATCCAGCTGTTTTTAATCAGTGCAACTTTTAACATCTGAATGATATAAAAACAACATGTCAGAAGAAAATAGAAAAAATATATATAGAATTACTGATTTGGAAAAGAATCACTCTTAAAAATGACTTGTAAACTCAATCAAGTGAAGCTTATCACCCTCTCAACGGCACCAATCCATTTGACTTTCAACTGTGATCAGCTGTGGTCATTGTGATTAGCTCAGCATGAAAAGCTGGAGCATTTCAGGCCCTGACAGTGCCACTGAAGCAAACAAACTATGGGTGGCAAGGCACTGTTTAAAGATCTCTGGGATAGAGTTCTGCACAGCCACATGTAAGGAGATGAATAAAAAAAAAATCAAAGGCGTTATCACTGGCTAGAAGCACAGTGAAGGCTATTATTAAGAAGTGGAAGGAATTTGTTGCAACAAAGAGTCTCCCTGGATCAGCAGTTGATCCAAACTGAGAGCCAGGAGGAAACTGGTCAGAGAGGCTACTTCTAAAGCGGTTGCAGTAATTTATGCCAATGAGTGGACATTGTGCCCATGTGACACCATTGGAGGGTTGCAAGAAAAAAGCCTTTCCTTAAGAAAGGCCACATGTAGTCCCGACTGAGCTTTGCAAAAACGCATCTTGAAGATTCTGGTCAGATGAAACTAAAATTTATTTTTGGCCACAACAACCAAATGACATGTCTGGTGGAAATCCAATAAAGCTTACCATACAAATAACGCCAAATCTACAGTAAAGCATGGAGGTGGTAATATCCTGTTATGGAGGTGTTTCTCTGCAGCAGGGTATGAAGCACTTTTCAGGATAGGAGAAAAATGGATGGGGCCAAATACTGCCGAATTCTTAAGAAAAACTCTTGCTGCTCTGCTCTCTGCCAGAAAGTTGTCGCTGGGAAGAATGTTTTACCTTTCAACATGACAATGACCTAAAGCACACAGCAAAGCTGACCACACAGTGGGTAAAGAAGACAAAATGTGAATGTTCTTGCATGGCCTAGTCAGGGCCCAGACTTAACACACATTGAAAATCTGTGAATTGACTTGCAGTCCACAAACAGTCACTATCAAATCGAACTCAACTTGAATAGTTCTGCAAAGAAGAGTGCGTAAATATCGCAAAGTTTAGAAGTGCAAAGCTTTGTGTGCCATTGAGAAGGTGATTAGCTTCACCTGTTTGAGTTTACAAGTCATTTTTAGGAGAGGGGTGATCCAAATCAGTGATTGTTTTTTTTTTTTCCTTCAGATTTTTTTTCTGATATATTGGTGTTGTATGTTATATCTTCCACTTGGATGTTAGAACTTGTACTGAGTAAATACAGCTATATAAAATAAAAACTGTGTCTGTCTTTCAGGCTGCAAAGCAACAAAATTACATTTTTTTGGAGTGGGTGATCATTTTTATACACACTCGACCATGTGCATGGGAGCCTGGGGTCTATAACAGGAAACTTAGGGCATAAAGCAGGGTACACACACAAACTCAATCAAAATACACTCGACATCTTTGAAGTACCCAGTGGAAACACACAGACAAGAGGTAAGATAGAAACTGCCAACCACTGAGGTGTGAGGTGAGAAACCTAAGCACTAAACCATCAGCTTTTCCAAACTGTTGTTAATTTAACATTTCACCAAATGCTACTCACTATTAGTGCTATAAGCAATGTTTCACCATTGTTCTTATCAGATAATCATGACCAAGCCTTATTAAAATACCTCATAACTTACTCCTTTTATAAGAACCAGGTCTATGGAAAGCCACGTACCACTGTAGGCATACGAACCACATAAAAAAAAAAAAAATCTGAATCTCCATTCAGCTCACAACCAAACACAGTCCCAGTCAGCCCACAACCAGTACAGCACCAGGCATCAGCATATTAGCATACACTGAACGCATCCTATTGAAAGGTAAAGGACATAAGAAAGAACAAGTAATTTCAAATCAAATCATTTTCTACAAAAAATGTTATCATAAAAGTAACACCAGCCATATTTTTGGATTTAGAATGTTAAATCTGCATGCTATATTAGGATGGTACCTAATGATTCTATCAATCTGTTCTATGTTTGCATAAATCTAAATTATTATCCACACATTACCTGAAAAGCCACTTTTCTATGAAGAACAATTGTGATAGCAAAAGGGAGAAAATCGTTCCTTGTTCCATGAAAAAAAAGCATGAACGTACAGTAAAGGCAAAACTTTGTCACTGAAAGAGAGATTTTAACAGAGTGTCATTGATAGTGGTTTGTTAGCTGCCAGAGAAAAAAGCGAGAGAGAGAGAGAAAAGAGAGAGAGAGAGAGTGAGGAGCTATGGAGTGCAATGAAAGTATGTACATTGAAGACAAACTCCAAAGCCCTTCTTCTGCATAGTAAACAATACATTTGCATTCTGTTCCCTTTTAAAAAGCAAACAAACATACAAACTAAGGAGAGATAGTTCAGGGTAGAGCAAAGCCAGCAGTGGCAAAAGACAGCGGGAGAAAGAGCTCTTTGGTGCAGAGCAGGACTGTCCACTTAAGAGCAACTGTTCTTCAAAGAGCTTGAGCCGCACTAGCTTATTCAACAGCAAAGAAAACCAGCGGTCAAAGTGGGTAGCATGTGTTGAGGGTTTGGTCAGTAAAGCTTAGCCATCCAAAGCTGCGGCATGGACGCGCATGCATGAGTAAATGCAAACATTTGCAGTTCCTGCGCGGTCGTCCACCGTGTCCGTGTTCACATGTGCTCTCGCGCTGGTTATTTCTTTATTGGTGTGCGCATGGATGTACATATGATATGTCCATCTGACAGGCGTCACTAAGGCCACTCATGGTGATAACGCTTGCCGTTTTTCTTCCTCTCCTTCTGTAGGTGCTCCAACTCTGCTTCATACATCATCTCTTGCATGAGGTACTTCTCCCTGCGCATGCGTTCACACAGGTCTTTAGGCATGTCCGGGATCAGATGAGCGATGAAAGTCTTAATGCCGAACACCAGGTGCTGATGGCGACAAGAACAGCACATCAACACATATAGACGGGGACATGTGTTAGAACTTACAAAGTACCATTTATTATTTTGTATTTGTCCCACCTCAAAGACAATAATGAAGGCCAGTCTGGCAGCGAGCACATGCCAGAACTGTAGCGTGAACTCATAGGGCTGTGAGCTCCACGGAGGGGCTCTGTAGTCCCGATATCTGCAGAAATCAACAGAAAGCCCAGGGCAATTTACTCCAGGTATAGACATAAACGTATTCCAGTCTTTCATGCATACAAACATCACTTATCTACAGTACTGTACACACCTGCAGTATCGTGTTTCATACTGACTTCCGTTCTTTGGCTCTCCCATGTCAAATACAGACAGACTACTGTTCATATATCCTCTGAGGCATCTGCACACACACACACACACAAGTCTCAAAAATGAGTTTACAACTATTTCAAAAGACCATCTCTTAATATCCTGAGGCCTGGATTCAACTGTTGTGTACAATGCAATTTCTCCTCACTGTTTTCATTTATTACCACCTGATAACTATGAACTTAAGCAAAATTATATGAAGGATCATTTGGATCTCAAGACGTTAATGAGGATGGAACTACTGTATCATCTTTTGAAGAATAACCCTAGTTTAACCATATAGAAAACTTAACTTTAATATTAATTCTACGTATACTTATAAAATGTTATATAGAGAAACATTTCCGAAGACATATCCTTACTGGTCATGCTGGTAGCCCTTGTCCACACAGGGCCCGTATTTGAAGGCATAGACAAACCGAGGAATGTAGTCAGATGTGATGGCAATGACAAATGCGTTAGTAATGACAGCCACCACACCAATGCCCTCCAGGATACCATGCCAGATTCCTGAGCAGAGGGAAATGACTGGTCAAACTATTGGGCTAAATCTAACAAGAAGAATAAATAAAGAGCAAAAATGTGAAAACTTAATAAACTTTAACTTAATTTTCTGATACAATTTTCAGAAAATTTTGCAAAAGAATATTGTACACAATTAATCCAATGAATGCTAATGATCGTAAAACATATTATTATTATTATTATTATTATTATTAACAGTTAATACTTGGTAAAGTCCATCTGATTTTTATACCAGCAAAATGAATCACAACTACTTTAAATTGTTATCTAAAGGCACTTCTTTTGCCTCCCTCATGTAATTTTTTTGTCAGAATTTTTAAAGATTACATTCATTTATCTCCACTGAGTGATTTATTCCAGTTGAAGTTGCAGGGGATCACTGGGCTTGAAGCAGAATGTATCCCAGACAAAGTACCAGTCCATCACAGGGCACTATGCATGCACACACACACACGCACGCGCACACACACGCACACGCACGCGCACACACACGCACGCGCACACACACGCACACACACGCGCACACACGCGCACACACACGCGCACACACACGCGCACACACACCTTAGAACTGAATTTATAATTAGCTAATCCTCCCATCAGTAAGTTTTTTGATGGTGGCTGGAAACCAGAGAATCATGAGGAAACATATAACATTTAACACTCCAGACAGACTGCAATCTGAGACATGAGACGACTCCATGTTTCCGGGTTTCCTCCTACTGTCCAAAAAATATAGGTAAGTGGACTGAATAAACTAAACTGCTTCTAGGTGTGAAAATGTGTGCAAGGTGCCCTGCAATTAACTGATGTTTCATCGAGGGTAAATTCCCCTGCCTTGTGACCACTGTTACAAAATTATGCATCTGCTACGACCCTGACTATTATAAAGCAACACTGAGGATGAATGAATTAATAACACATTGACTATACATGCATGCAAAATCCAATCCTAACTGATGTAATAAAAGTCATTAATATGTGCCGTCTTGAATGTCATTATTTTTAAGGTTTACTGAACAGAAGTATAAAATAATAGTTGTTCATCACCCTCACTAGCTACTGTAATATATGCCTAAATATTTTTACTGATCACTGAAGCTACTTAAAAAAATAATAATAATAAAATAAAATATCAAGGCAACATTCCCCTCTTATCATACGAATGTTATGTCACAACAAAAGAAATATCAACTGATACCAAAGAATGATGCTTAAGGCAACTCAAAACTGACAACAACCATAAAGTGTTGAATACAGACATGACAATAAAATGAAACACTAAACTTTTCTCATGCTTTAATCACGAGCTTGACTGAAAAAACTGACCAATATCAGTTGCTCTGGCTGGCATGGGTCTCCTCCACTGTGTGACAAATTTGTACGCGTCCAATCTGATCTCGATGATGTTGTTGAGCAGAGCAAGCAGAGGAGCCAGGGGAAATGCCGCCACAAAGATGGTGGTGAAACCAAACTGGAGCACTGCAAAGAGTGATTAAGATGTGACAATAGTACTGTCTGACTACTGCCATTCATTTATCAAGCTACATATGAACAATGTTTTTTCAGAAATGGTTTGCAGGAACATTTTGTATTTAAGAAAACCCTATTTGCTTGGAAAACATCTGAATCCTACAAGCTCCTAAGTTATTGTAAATTTATATAAAAGGAGTCTCACTAATGTAAACCTACCATAAAACAGCTGCTGCATATAACAGATGCTTTTGAAACAGATGTTTCATATTAATCATATTAATTAAAAACTTTTAAATATGGGAAAAGGCATCCATTAGAGCCAACAGAAATGACCGATAACTGACTGATACAGTATATCACATTCTGCAATGTGCACTGCACACTCCCTAATGTGCCGCATGACATAATCAGCAATCCAGACTACATCAGGTTTGATTACTACACAGCCTGTCTTGCTTTTTCATCGTGACATTATGGAGGGTGTGTTGTGGCACAAGAGGCCAAAGTGTGCAACAGGCTGAAGTGTGAGAGCTTCTGGTTAACAGTTAAATCTATTTTTTTTTGGCATGGATATTAGTCAAAACAACTTTGCAAAACAACTGAAACAGAAGTAAAACACTCATTTTTATTTCTATGTAAACCTTTTTGTATTTTAAAGTTTAGTGTGCATCACCAAATGCAAATAACCGGCGGTGTGTGTATGCTTTGCATTTCACAGATAATTCATCAATCTATAGTACCCCTAAACACAAAATAAATCAATTTAACCAAAACTTCTGCACATCTTACAGAAACGCTTGCTTTGGTTTGGTCTAGAAAAACATTTACACACAGCTTTACTTAAAATTGATAAATGGTCCAATGTTTTAACAACCACCTCACAGTGTTCATTAAAGAACACTGTAAACCTTAAACAACAAAGTATGTTTTGTTCATGAGTTTCCTAATGTTTTACTAAAGCTGTTAATAGCTTATTTATGAACACAGGGTGTACGAAGCAGCAAAAAATCATGGTATTCAGCAACACTCACCCATCTCTAGGTACTCATCCACCAGGCCGTGGGCATTCATGGGCTGCAGGTTCCAGTCTTTGTCCCATTGAGGCAGCTGCTCTTTGCCTTCCACGTTATTCAGTTCTCCTGCTCGCCTCATCTTTCGCCGAGACCACCAGTTCTGTAACAACCTGAAGTAACAAAATAAAGCATATAGAGATATCAACGAATAATTTTAGGGGTCACACATTTCCTTTATAACTGGCTGCTAACCACTTTCATATCCTCTTAACAGTTTCAGCTTTAGCTTTATTAGTTGCAAAATTCTTCTTTCACAATATACTCTAACTACACATTTTTATTAATTCTGGAAATTTCTAAAATATATGTATACCATTTTATTACATACTTATATAAGTGACCAGGTAGGCCAGTTATTTAAGGCGTCAGTGAAAATAAACAACGAAAGACTAAAAAAAACTATAGTTAGGATTCACCATCATAAACCAGGTCCTTTATTAGACAATAGAAGATAGAAGATATTTGGATAACAGAATCTGAAAAAGACTGCATTTAATTTGAGCACTTTCTAAACATAGTAGTTTCTATGTCCCACGTCTGGCAAGACACAGAAGGAGAGCAGTGCTGTACTGTGACTATGTGATGATGTGGCCATTTGCTTCAGAACTGCAGCAGAAAGCAAAACTCATTCAACCATGAAACCTAGAATGGAAAATTCTCTGCCTGTCATACACACTGCTCCAAGCCACTTCAAACTAAACTCGTTATTTAAAAGCAAAACAAAGCAAAAAATTAAGACAAGGAAAGGCATTTTATTTATTTAAGAACTGTAAAAGCAAAAACAAATATCACTCTTGCTAAATCTGGAGGTAAAGAGCGTTCAGTGAACACACACAGTAAGCATAAATAAAGCATATGAAGTAGATTAGATTTAAAATTCATATAATGATGATTTTGACAGACATTGTGATTGTAATTTGCATCCATGCATCCATGCATCCATCCATCTAGAAACCCCTGTAGTCCAACTAGGAGGCCAATGGTCAGCCATTGTATGTTTCCATTTTTACAACTATGCTTCGCTAAGTATTATATGACAGCTTCTGTGATCTTTTCGATATTGTCTCATTTAGCATGATGCCTGCAAGTGCTTCATATTAATTGTTTATATAAATATTCAAAAAGCACCAAATTAGACTTTCCCGGTCACCAAAACCACACGTACACACCACTAGTTTAAAACACACGATGGACAGATAAATGAGATTTTTCATAAATTCATAAAAAACTCCACATGAATTACTGACTATGCATACATTACCTGCAATAAACTGCACCTTTTTTGATTAGATAATTACAATGCATGGGTTCATACTGTGATTTCAATGTGATTAATTGTGCAGCACGAATATAAAAAAAAAAAGTCTGTACTCAACACAATACTCACGGGTAGCCCAGTTCCATGAAGTTGTTCCAAATCTGTTTTAACACCATGATCACTCCCATTTGCAAGCATAAATCAATCAGACAGCCACTAGGATGACACTGAAAAATGAAAAACAGAGTGAACAGAATATACACATTCTGTCATGTAACAAGGCTGCAGTAAATCATTACCAGGGATTTTACAGTAGGTTGCTAATTTCTGAAACGATAACATCATAATTTATGATTTTGGAAAGTTCACTAGGTTGCCATAAAATCATTTAGGCCCGAGGAGATTCATGGCAATTACACCGAGCCTAAGCAAAAAGCTGCTGCTGGGTAGAATCCATATGAGAAGGCCATTATCTTTTGTTGATGGGAGCTCTCTTTCATTTATGTTCATTATAGAGGAGCCTGATTCAATAATGTGCATCAGCATTCCCATCAACAACCAGCACTGGGTTGACAGTGATTTAGTGGTGTTACATGAGGACGCCGATGGTGCTGCAGCGTGGGAGAACTATTGCAGCCAGTCTCAACTCATTCTTACTCACCTCCTCCATTCTCCAGCGGTTAAACAGCTTATTATAATCTCCGGGCCTGCCTGCAAACCTGTGAGAGCACATACAAACATATCTCTGAAATTTAATTAGCTATGCTGCAATAACATTCTATGATAATGAAAAAGAAAAA
Source organism: Leiocassis micropogon (assembly GCA_028565275.1). Taxonomy (NCBI): domain Eukaryota; kingdom Metazoa; phylum Chordata; class Actinopteri; order Siluriformes; family Bagridae; genus Leiocassis; species Leiocassis micropogon. The sequence continues at coordinate 10,686,801 of JAOVVA010000010.1, forward strand.
AAAATACTTTTAGATTTTACAGGGAGACAAAATGCTTTATGATAAGAGTGAAGAAACAGGAAACTTTAACCGTGCAGCATCTTTGTGAAGACTTTAATATAGAAATGAAAAAAAAAAAGTGTGAACACTAATAAAAAGGTTAAATAAACAGCTCACTATTTACAGACAATCATTCCAAGTTCACTGGAATGTGGCAAATGCTGACAAACACTTCAAATAAACCTGGTGGTAGGGTTTCACAATTTAATCACCTTCCTAGGAAGAAAGCAATGTAGAAGGTGGAGCTGTTCAGGTTGACAAACTGGAAAAGAAACATCTTGAGGGCAAAGCTGTTCTCCCATTCGGACTCGGTCCGTGGGTGTTCTGAAACACAAACCAGAGGACCATGACTTGCAGGACCAACACTTGCTGGCATGTGCAAGACATTAGAGAAACCCCCACCCTAGGACGGGATCTGAGGCTAAAATCAACACATCTGAGTGAAAATGCCTTTCAGGAATCCAAGCCCTCCCCTCCTTTTCAACTTTAAGGATTAACATTCCATTTCAAAGAAAGCCTTCAACACAATGATATTTAAAACTCACCTAGATTTGTTAACAGATAGGCCACTTTCTCATAGACCTGCCAAAAGCACAGAGAATTTGTTCAAAACCACTAGAAAAAAATTACTTTGGAAAAATACATCAATTAGAACTGATGGAAAAATCTACTTCCCAAGAAATATTAGCAATAAATTATACTCCACATGATTCATTTAATCACCACAGCTAAGTATAAAAGTTTGCAAGTTTGCATACCCTTAGGACTAGTTAAGAAATTGAATATGAAACAAAAGACAATTTAGTGTATAATGTCTTACAGATGTTACTTTGTCATTAGTGTATTTAGTGATTTTGTCTTATTTTTCTTGAATTGTTCACCTGCTTCAGGATACCTCTAATTTTTACATTTTATGATTATATACTTCTTGTAAAACTATATTTACTCTTTCCCAACCCGAAATTATCAGATATGCAAACTTCCAAACAACTGTATTTCTTCATTGTGAGTAGCTGCCTGGAAAACATAACATGAATTATAATATAAATGTTTATTTATACACCGATCAGCCATGAAATTACCACCACATAACATTAACACATTACCACTGATTATCAAATATATAACAGTAAAATGGTGAGACGATCATGGCCACTCAAGGCTCTTCTATGCCTTAAGGACCAAAGGCCAATCCGTCCAATCTGATCACACAGAAAAGCCAAAGCAGCACAACTCACTGAAAAAAAGTATGTGCTGGCTTCAATAGAAAGGCAGGGCCCAGCAGGCAAACAGTTCAAGGCCACTGACCCAGCCTCAAAACTCCCCAGACCCCAATCTGATTTAGCACCCATGGGATGTGCCAGACAAACAAGTTTGCAAACCATAGCACCCAAAGGATTCACTGACAACGTCCTATTGCCAGACACCACAGCACACCACCAGATCTCTTATGGAGTCATGCCCTAAGGGGCCTACACAAATTGAGCATAATGTTTTGCAGTGTAATATTATGGTTGATCGGTGTATCAAGTACATGGGAAAAATGTCTTAGAAACAGCTTAGGGAATTAAAACAATTACCACAATAGGGAGTAAACTATATTATAATAATGTATTTTGAAAAAAAAAAAAAAAAAAAAACATAGAAGCATTCTTCACCAGCATTTCTATCTCTTCTGTTATGTATTGTTTGTACATATGTTGTTTATAGATATGGATGTAGTTTTTTTTTTTTTTTAAAGAAAATTAGCTGATATGTAGGTGGTCATAGGCAGTCGGCTTAGTGGTTAGCACTGTCGCCTTGCACCTCCAGGGTCCGGGTACGATTCCCGCTTCGGGTCTGTGTGTATGGAGTTTGTATGTTCTCCCTGTGCTTGGTGGGTTTCCTCCCACAGTACAAAGACATGCAGATTAGGCTAATTTGTGCTCCCAAATTGCCCGTAGTTAGTGAATGAGCGTGTGTATGCGATGGACTGGCACCCCGTCCAGAATGTACCCTGCCTTGTGCCCTAAGTCTCCAGATCGCTCCAACCCTGTATATAAGATAAAGCTGTTCAGACGATAAGCGAGCGAGTGAGTGGTTACAGGCATATTAAGAATGTTGCCTGTCTAATATAATCTGTTATTTTATAAAATACAAACTTTTTTTTCATGTTTTTCTTTTGTAACACATCAACACAGAAACACAGGTCCCATCAAAATAGGCATGTAAGAGAAAACATAAATGAAAAAAATATAAGGTGGCTAAGACTTTTGCACAACACTATATATAATTCATTATATATATATTTTTTCATTGTCAGCTGTGTGGTATTGCAAAAGTAGAGAACGGAGGCTGACCACATTGAGAGACATAATAATCATGAAGTTGATGCAGACTCCAGTGCCAGAGGTGGCAAACTGCCAGTTCTTCTTTACAAACTCCCACTGGAAGGAGGCGAACTTCTCCATGGCAATGAGCCGAAAAACCACCACGGCAAACACTGCCGTCAGCACCAGGGAGATCTGTGGAGACAATTAGGTGGTGAAATTTATTGCATTAATATGAGTAGAACACTGTAGAAAAACGTAAGGGTGGGAAATGTACTCTAGGCTTAAATCATACATTTATGGGACGCCAAATGAACCTTTGTTTTCTTTGAGCAGCCTCTTGTACCACATACAATAGCCAGCAGGGGGAGACAGTGATCTGTGGCATTTTAAACATTACTGGTAGGGTTCTCAAGGGTAGTGTGGTCAACTAGGAACTGTAGTTTCATACCACACCAGTTATAATAATATAATTTGGTTTGTTAGATGGTATCAAGATATTATATATGTCTTCTGTGCAAATGCTCAATATAAAACATAGTTAAGGTTAATAAAACGTCTGTATTCTTCTGAAAGGGATCTTTGACTGGAAAAATGGCTTACCATGAAGAAGATTCCTGACACAGAGACCATGAGGCGACTGAGTTTGTCACTGAATGGCTGGAAAGGTTCTGGTTTGCCTGAGATAGGGTTCACTCTCTCCTTCCGCGAGTACTTTGCTTCAAACTGGGGCCGCAGTTCTTCCTTCTCAACACAGGCATGTTATATATAAAGATATTGTCTTCAAGACTTTCTTCTATCCATACCAAATACATAATGCATGATTATTCTACGCACAGATATCTGCCATCATCATTTGTTTTCACTGGATCTGGTAAACCTGCCCCAGGAAGACAGAGTTAATGATGATCACAAGGCTCTTATGTCATTCGTATAAGAAGCCTTTTTCCTGCGTAGTCAACAACTGGCTCTAAATTATTTGCTAAGAAGCTGATTCAGCCATAAATGTGACAATAAATCATCTTTGGCAAAACCGACAACCAAGGAGAATCTGTCTCGGGTAAAAACAGTGCAGATGAGTCTGAACCATAGACATACATATGACAGACCTAGATGACTGATAATATCATTATACACAGAGCATTATAGAGCCAAATGTCTGCTGTACAGCTAATCTATTGCCTCTGCACAGTATAACATAAGTTGCGTATGGACAAAATGTAAAAGCGCTTTTTTTTGGAGCAAGATATTTTATGCATCACCATTTTATTTTATTGCTTTAATGGTACTGACAGACAGAAATATCACTTAGTAATGAAAACTGTCTGAGTAAATATTAGCTTGTTACATTAGCTTGGTATATTATGTAATTTATATGGCAAACCTGAGGTAAACAAAAAAAAACCTCAGGTTTGAGAAATGTCACCTTTACAGGTAGTGTATTTAAGAGTGTAAACTACTAAAGTGATTTACAAGGTGACATGATATTATACACTAGAAATACAGTTTTTCATCTTTTTTTTTTTAAATATAAAAAACATTATTATTATAAATAATAAAATAACTTGCTAAAATACATCTATATATAATCTGAGCCGTGACGATGTCTAATATGTATAAATCTATGGTCTGACCTTGGACACTGATTATGCATGAAATTATGTTTTTCAGTAAGGCTAAAGTTTAGGTCCAACAGTACACAACATTCAGCACATCCGATAATTTGACATGCAATACCTAAATGATTAATGTATGGTAACCTCAGCAAACAGCACAGCATGCAGTGAGCATGACATGATATTGATAGGAAGCACACTCACTGAACACACCATGACACAGGATTTACACTAAAGGAAACACAACAAACAGCACACATATTGGCCAAATACTTAAATACACTTATTTAATGTTGATAAGTTATTGTCAGCTAACTCAGCAAAGTGTGTGTCCCTAAAAATGATTACTGGTAAAGTGGAAAAGGATGAAAGTATGCCTGTCTTGTACAAGCCTTTGTAAATAAACAGAGAACCTGGGTCTGTGGCGACAGCTGTGTTTTAGATGAGTCTCACCTCTTCCTCCTCCCAGTCAATTAAATCCCAGTCATAGGTCAGTTCTGCTCTCCTTCTTTTCCAGAATTCAAGGAAGACTGTTGCTGTAGGAGCAAAAAACAGGATTCCAATCCATAAAGACATATAATGTAAAGTGAACCCAGCAATGTACAGTACTTCTAAATTCAACTCAACTAATTTCTTCGAAACCTGTTACAGAAGAGCAGACATTTGGTGTTTGTGTATTACAGCTATATACCAAAATACCAGCTATAAATAGTTTTTTTTTTTTTTTTTTACTAGATAATAGTCTTTAATAATGCTTAAATAATTACAACATGCACCAAAATATACAATACTGAAACTTGCTGATGTGTGTTTGTCAACAGGGCATAGATCCAGACAGTTTCCATTAGTGAAAGGGAAGTTGTGTTGTGCAGTTGTTGTTGGAAATGGGTCTCTCAACGAAGGGAAAAGTATTCATAGTTGAGTATTAATTCCTCTCATACAGAAGTGGTCGTGAACGTGGACTTAGTTTAAAAAAGCTGGAAGAACAATTCCTTCCCATCCCCTTTCACCCAATCTTAAACCACCTGATACCTACTTGTTGGAAATGTTAAAAGAGAGTGTGTTCAATTGTGAAGATACGCCAAAAACTGTGCTTGCATAAGTGAGCCAATTGTCTTCTTTTGCAGGAGTCAGGAGTTGAAAATCTGTGTGAAAAATCTGAACATTGTCTTCATACTTTGTCTACACTGACTTTCTTGGAACACTTACATTACACATACCATGGTAAATCAACATGCTTATAGTGTGTATGTCAGTTTCTTTCAGGAGAAACTCACAGATGACAACAAGGTCAAGGTTTGTCTTTTCATTTCAGTACTGTATATTTTGGCGCATACTGCGGCATGGTGGCTTAGTGGTTAACACTGTCGCCTTGGAACTCCAGGATCGGGTCATGCCTCGGGTCTGTATATATGGAGTTGTTCTCCATGTGCTTAGTTGGTTTCCTCTGGGTACTTCAGTTTCCTACTGTAACACGGTCACTGGCGTTCCCAAATTGGGCGTAGTGTGTGAACGACAATCGGCCGTCAAGCTGTCAACCCGACCCCTTAAGTAACTGCTACAGAAACAACAGATATTTCTCCAGGGTGGAGAGTATCCATTGACCGATGTGTCGGATGGCATGGGGACGAACTAAATTACCCAAAAATATACTGCTCACCACTGGGGCTCAACGATTTAATCAACAAATCACACTGTGATTATTTAAACTGCAAACTAGCCTAACAGCAAATAACGACACAAATGATCACATTAAGAGGATGTCTGCCGGCATTTATTTATTTACTTAATGCACAGGTCCATACTGCGATTTCGATTTTTTTTTTCAATTAACTTCGCTGCACTAATCACAGTACAATTTTAAATAGCCACAAAGCCTGTCTATGTCTGTATTTAAGTAGGTGTTGAAAGATATTGTACAACTTTATATTGTTTATTTCATTTGTGTTGAAGGTGTTCAAAAAAGCATTAAGAAATTGTAGCAATCACTTTCCTAAGCTCTTGAGCTTTTTCCAGCTCTACCACAAAAAAAGCATCTTCTACTTTTTTTTAGGTCCCACTCATCTATGCCACAGTCTCTGTAATTTGTAATACAAAGGATGCTATCCTGGACATCCAGGCTAAAGAACACTTCCTACTCTCAAGCTGTCAGTTTTCTCTCACCTGCACACCCTGTCTTCACTAGCTTCCTGCACAGAAACCCACGCTGGACTTCTACATACAACACCAAACTGTGAGGCTGTATTACACACCCACACACTGCGAAACAGGAGCCAGCTCGTGCTCAGTGCGTTATACAATATTGCAGAACCACATCATCTGTACTAGTGATTATGTCACTTTTGACACTTTATAAACTTGACAATCCTTAGACTTATTGTAACGTCTCTTGCACTGGTTATACTGTGATTAATGATATTAAAACCTTATTCTTCCATACGCCTTATACTGTTCAAAACTCTTTTCTCCTTTTTTGGCAACAAATGCTGTACACTGTGTTTTGATGTACAGTACACCACAGCTCAAGGGGAACTCTATTAAATCATATTGAACTGCATTAATTGTCCTGTTTCTCAGAGAAAAATGGTGCCATTTGTCAATTCAGCAGCATTTTAATATTCCATTACTCTGATTCATGCCTTTAATTAATTAATTTATAATTTAATACATTTTCATCTTTAAGGGCTACCGTTTCCCAAAACATGCTGGTAAATGCACTGTTTAGGTGTGAATGAACATGTGAATCTGCTCTGAGATGGACAAGTTGGACAGTTGAGGAAATATCCTTAGAAAGAATAATGTTTATCCCTTCAGTACAGTTTCAGAAGTTTGTGGAGTTAATGCCAAGACACACTGCAGTTGTACTGACAGCTCATGATGGTCCAAAATTTACTAAGACCCATTTAATGGAATACTACAGTATAACCTTGGATTGCAAGTGATCTGGTCTGCAAGATGAACTAAATTTTTTAATAAATTTTAGCGAGGGCTTGATATACGAGAAGTAGGCATGCTTTGTCTGCCGGGCGTCACATGATCACAACTGAGCCAATGTTTCTTCTGTCTCCCATGCTCAGTCTCAGTGCGCGCGCGCCACTCATATAGTCAACATCAGTGTGCACTTGTACTGTTTATTATAAAATTGTGACCACGTGTGTGCGTGCACGCATAAAGCAAAACCAACTGTCATTACAGAGGTTTGTTATTAAAGATCCAGTTTTCAGAGTCATTGATTCCATTAATGTGTGTGTGTATGTATATGTGCGTGCATCTGTCAATAGAGAGGTTATTAAAGTTGTTTTTTTTATTGCTTGTTAAAGAAGATTCCCGACAGAGCAGTGCGTAAAGTGTTGTCCTAAACCGTAGTCTCTTCCCTACCGCCTCCTTTCCTCTCTCGTATTATTTCAGCTATGATTCTTTTTAGGGTAAAGTTTAAGGTAAAGTGCAGGTTAATTTGTTTTATTTTTACTTTATACTTTGTGGAACAAATCATTAGAGTTTCCTCTATTTCTTACGGGGAAATTCACTTTGATATATGAGTGATTTGATATACAAGCACACTTCCGGAACAAATTATGCTTGCAATCCAAGATTTAACTGTGTATGATAACTATTGTGTATAGATATTTTTCCACTTCTTGAGCCAGGAAGTATTTGACAAGATGTTTTTTCTAGTATACTGTAGTAAGGTTTCAATCTGTTTTTTTAAACTGAGTTTTAAACTGGAGTTTTAAAAACAATTTCATCCCACATAAACGGAAAAATGTCTTATACCATGTATAATATAAAAAGATCCAACCTAATATGTATTCAAACACATTGACATAGAGTCACATTCTGTAATACAATAATAATTGATGTGACAGACATATCAAGAACATGGTCATGCCAGTGTTGGCTCCATAGAGCTTAAATTAATTTCAATCAAGAAGAGCTAGACAGAGTGTGAAAGAGAAGTACAGAATGCAGTCCTGCAAAGGGCACTAGCCTGCGGGTTTTCACACTGTTTTATACACTGACAGCTTCGCAATACTTCAGGTGTTTTTTTTTTCCTCTTAACTGAGCAGCTTGCTTTTTTCTCCAGGGAAGTGACTCATTAGCATTAGCCAGACAATTACACTTTATACTGCATCAACAATTAGGTGATGCACAACAGTGGGGGGATCCTGGCATTAAGCCCTCCATTGATTTATCCACCAGAGGTGATGAACTGTTAAAATCTCGCTGATTACTAACTTAAGCTTCTGTTACCTATACTATTTTAATTACAAACACAAAAAGATACTATTACTGCTGAGAAACTAAAAAAGAAATAAACTGCGAGTTGATTCAATCAAGTGTGACAAAGCAGGAACTGAAGCATCATCATGCCGTGCATCAATCAATGTTAATGACAGAAATTTTTGACAGCTAGTTCAACTCACCCCATATTGCCATGAAAATGGCAAAGAAGACTGTGCCACCATTATCAAACAGATGAGTCACCTATAGGTGAAGTAAAAATAAAATAATGAATGTCATGAATCACGGTGACTCAATATACACTCAATATAGTACTAGTGGTTTAAATGGATGTTATACTTTAGTCTCTATAGGTTTTTTTGGCAACTAATTAAACAGTAATGAATACTCCCAGATTATCTCATAGGCACTTTGAGACCTGGACACGAGGGAATAGACTATATAAAGAATTTAAGTACAATCTTCAGTGGCTTTCACCTACTTCAACATCAGGGGAAATCCACTGTAAATATTATGCAAAATTATTTTAATTATCTAATATATACACACAAACACTTGAATGGGTTAGTCATAACTCCTGTATTATGTTTATAACATCCAATGCTGTTTAATCTGTCTCAGAGCTATTCACATTTACAACACAACACAATGTTATATTTGGTTATATATTAGATTTCATACACTTCATAAATGATATATCGCCAGTGTTATGACTATTATGAATACCTTTGCATAGACACAGCTGTCACTGAGTTTCCAGGCGCTGCAGTTTACTTCACACATGGGGCACATGATGGTGGTGTTGGCCTCACAGATCTCTTTACTGTGAATACAACGAGAAGACAATTCTCATCACATATGTAAAACGGTTCAATAGCCTCTGAGGTAGCGCTCTCTAGAAACAAGACACATTTTAATGAAGGAAAGTTAAGTCCAAATGCTGGTCATAGTGATCTGTGGTAGGGGGCAGGATTGATGACGGGGTCTGGATGGACTGACCTTACTTGGCTGGAGTCCATGGTGAAGAGGCCATAGAGGAAGACAAAAAGACCAACCAGTGCTGCAGGGATCAACATTCCTGTGTACCACCCCAGCCATGCAAAATACAGGCCAATCTTTTCCCCAAAGTACCGCCTGTGTGTGAGAGAAGGAGGGGGGGCAGGGGGGGTAATATATAAAAATAGATATATAAAAGTAGATATATAAAGGTAGATTTAAAAAATCCAACATCGTGATTCAAAGGGTAAGGACGTAAAGCACATTTTTTTAAAGGTAATTTTTGTGCTTGCAAAGTGGCACAAGTATCTGGCTGGCTGTCTTTGCTTGTTTGTGCCTGTGTTAGCCTTCACCCTCCCCGCTCGGGAACGGATACATGAAAAAGGCTTGTGGGTGTGAACAGGTAGATGAGCAAAATGATTATTCAATATATACCTAAAAATAACTAGTAACTGATAATTCCATACTCGTGGCTTAGTGGTTAGCACTGTCGCCTTAAACCTTTAGGGTCCGGGTTCACGTGTTCTCCCCGTGTTTGGTGGGTTTCATCCGGGTACCCCGGTTTCCTTCCAGAGTCCAAAAGCATGCCCAAATTGCCCATTGTGTATGAATGATCATGTGAGTGTGTGGATGTTCGTGTGCCCTGCGACGGATTGGCGCCCCATCCTGCGTGTACCCCGCTTCATGACCTAAGGCTCTGGGATAGGCCCCAGGCCCCCGCGACTCCATATGAATACATCATATGATGAATAAGAGTGAGTGAGAGAGTGAGAATGTCACAGGTGGCACTGTGGCCTCGCACCTCCAGGGTCAAGGGTTTAATTCCCACTTCAGAGCTGTTCGTGTGTGGAGTTTGCCTGTTCTCCCTATGCTTGGTGGGTTTCTTCCAGGTACTCCAGTGTCCTTCCACACTTCAAAGCCATGCAGTTTAGGCATTCCCAGATTTCCCGTAGCATGTGTGTGTGTGTGTGTGTGTGTGTGTGTGTGTGTGTGTGTGTGTGTGTGTGTGTGTGTGCGTGTGTGCTCTGTGATGGACTGGTACCCTGTCTAGGATTTACCCCACCGCATGCCCAAAATCTCCCGGGATAGACTCCAGGCCCCTGCGACCCTGTACAGAATAAGTAGTATAGGAGATGAATGAATGAACGATAATGCCATTTTAAAGTATGTCTTCTTGGTGTAAAATGCTACCTAGTTATTTTTTCCGCCCTAGTTATTGTGACTAATTGCACCAAGCTTAACTACTACATAAATACAAACTACACATTTACTCATTAAGATTTGTGTATCAATTATAAAGTAGCAATAACATACATTTCTAGTATTTTTTTGCATAACTAAAATTGCTTAAAAAAAAAAAAAAAATCTAAAATATCCAAAAAGAACAATATACACTGTAAATTACCCGTAAATACTACAGTATGTAGCTATGGAACAGTACAACTGCTGTTATTTTAATCCCATTATTTCACAAGTCATTTCAGTGTTATAAAAGTGACTAAATGTGAATTAAATATGAGGCCAGGATGAGTGACTTCCCTGGAAGAAAACACTGAGAGTTCCCCAGAGTTGCTGGCACGGCAGACAAGGAAACAGGGTTTTTATATCTGCCCTAGTTATATGGCTGAGAGCTTAAAACTAAGGAGAGCTGCCTCAATTTCAGGAAATACTTGTGAAGCTAACGTCATTTTAACCGGAAAAAAAAGTCTTACACTGGACAAGTAAAGGAAGCATCCAGAAAAAAGAAAGGATTTCACAGCAGGTTTCAGCTACAGTAAGTGGTTTTACTAAAGCCTCTGAAAACAGTACAGAAAAAAACTCAAACAGACAAACAAGAGGCTGGGGTGATCCCACGAACCAGAATGACCTTTCTGAAGTACACTGCTGCACAACAAGCCTACAGTAACTCAGCAACCTTATTTAAACTGCATTTGTGATTTCATGAATAAACAGTTTAAACAGCATGAACTACTGTATATAACTTCCAGCAGACTGTACAGACTAAAAGCTGCATGTGTGTCTACATTACTGTTTCACCTCAGCAAAGGTTTATAACTGGCAATTAAATGGACTGCAATTGTAACGGGATATTGTTTACCGTATGAGGTCCAAAGGCTGGTATTTGTACCAGATGCCCCAGCGAGCCCATCGTTCATAGAGCAGGTGCCTGTGGTTCTGCGCGCCGTGGGTCTTTATTGGATGTCTGCTCTTGTAGCTGCCCTAAAACAGAACAGGGCTAAAAATAAGCTTAAAAAATGTTTTTTAATTAAAAGAATGCACTATAATAAAAAATATATATATGGCAAAGTAGTAAAGAGCTCACCTCATGAGGAGGAAAGGCAGCCTCATATGTGTTATTGCCAAGTAATCGGTTGATACCTTATTACAAAGAGATATGAATATAGTGGCAACTGGTTAACATAATGCATAAATATAAAGGTTGGTTCACTGAGTGTAGGCATTTCCCAAAGCATAAGAAGGCATCACAGTTCCTGGATACAACATGTTGGAAAACACATTAGTACTCAGCAGGATTGTGGCATCTACAGGAATATGATCCAGCTTTGCACAGCACCTGATTACACTAATAATCTGTTGCCGCAAACTCTAGGGAACTTAATTTGTGAAATCACATTGGAACAAATACCTGTAGATACTGCAGCTCTGCGTGGGTACAGGTATCAGTGTCCTATAGAAATAGATAGCACTGATACCAACATTTACAATTTATACATTTACCCAAAGTGCAAGAGAACACAATAAGCTTTATATGTACAGTTCCAGTCTGACACCAATCAGGTCAGTATAAACGCTTAATTGCTGGTTCAGTATAAGAATTTAACATATAGCCTTTACAGTCAATCATTCTGTGCTATGAACAGATGTGCTCACTGAAACATCACAGAGTTTGCACCTAAAACAGAATACAAATCAGCCTGAAGCATGTGACGATCATGCCTATGATGTTTCTGATAACTGAGCAGGTGCAGTAAGGGATCCTTAGTGAAATGATCACATCTCATAGAGACTGTTCGGCTAGAAATCCTTGATTACTACAGAAATTAGACTGTAATCCTTCAAAAACAATGTTCCTGCGATTTTACATGGACACCTGTTAGAATAACAGCTTGCATTTACAACATTGTTTACACATTGTTCTTAGTTAGACAAAAACAACAACAACAACAATATGGTAGGATTAACGTTTCTGTAAGTAAAAGTTTGCAGACATTTTAGAGGAATATCTGCAAATGTTAAATGAACATATCATGGGTTGAATTTCCTTTTGAGACACAATTGTACACAGTTTTTAATTTGCCATTTTGCATCAGAATTCAATGGATGGATAAAACAAACTGGATTCTGGTAAAGGAGCAGAAACTATTTATATTACCAAAGGGTTCCTCAAGAGATTTTTTTGGATGGTTCTTTGTTCTAGTTTCTTAATTGAATTCTGTCTTACACAGTGTAAAATAACACATAATCTAGTAGATGCTTGTGATTGAGGCAGGATGCAAATAAAAAGAAGGTTAAAAGTCTTACTTAAGGACCCAGCGTCAGCATCTTGGTGGTTGTGAGATTTAAACACACTACCTTCTGATCTGAACATTCAAGCCTTAGCCATCAAGCCAACATAACTAGCACAATCACCTCCACCTCTTAATTAACTCGCACTAAACGAAGAATTTCAGTGCTTTACTCAACACTTATTTACCACTTGTAGTATGGCATATAAAGCTAAACTCAAATAAGGTTTGTATTTGTCTGAATAGTCACAAAATGGCACAAGAAAGATCCACTAATTGGCTGATGTCAACACAAGGATGCAAGGTCAGCCCTGCCATAAACATTACAGTACATATCCTATAATGCACTGCCTTCGTGGAATTCTAATGTAAGCCAATGAATTGCTGTAATTATTTAATTGTTTTCATCACAAACCTAAAAAATATTATATTATATTTATATATTTTTTATATATTTTGTTTTAAGATAAATATTGTAAATTTATAGAATTTTTCAAAACAGTTCTACATTTCACCTTTAGAGATGAGGAACAACACAAAGAACATTACATTTAATGGTTTGTTTGTGTGTTTGTGTGTTTGTTTACTTGTTTTTGAGTGTGACTGTAGTTCCTCAGTCGAGGTAAAGAAAACCAGTGAAGGCACAACATTCAGGCATAAATACTGGCATTAATCCATCCTTGAATACATTTTATAGTGTTTTCTTGTACCCCCTTAATTTATTTTCTGTTTTTCACACCACAGTTGTTTATGTTTATTTCCATCTGGATAAATATGAAAAGCAAGAGCAGAACATTCTTAATTCACTCCTATTCACTTTTTCTATTAATTTCCCAGAGAAAACAAAGATCATTCCTGGTGATAAGTGTATCCTTGTAGGGTATTTAGACCATCCTGGTCTAGTGTGGTGCACAGGGACAATGGGGAAACAGTACAGGACTGTATGAACCTTCCCACATACTCCCTGACAGGCCAATCAGCAGCTGTTCATGCAGGCCATAATAATGAAAGACAGACAGAAACACAGCGGAGAAGCTGAGAAGAAATGCACATCATCATGTGACCAGCTGAAACAAAAACATTTGAGACAAATGTGGAAATTTTTTTCTTTTAGGGACACAGCTGTTAGTGATTGAACACATTAGTTCATGTTTACATGGGACTTTAATTTCCCATGGTAGCCATATATGCCATTAAAAGATTTGTGAGGATATACAACAGACAGAAGGCTAATTTGTAATGACTTACAAGGGGCAAAACCGCGTAAAAATACTCTGCACAGAACGGTAGGCAGGCTGCTACCCCGTGGAGTTCTGAACAGGCAGAGGCACGGTCGTCTAGACACGCGGTTGCTAGGCAACATCGCCGGCAAGGCAATCAGCCTGAATGCGCCACACCCGGTGGTGTGTCTATTTAAGGGTCCTGATAGCTCCGCACTTCGTGCGATCATTTAAGTAGCACCGGTAAGGTATCAGGGCCAAAGAAAAGAAAAGACAAGACAAAGAAAATTCAAAGAAAAGAAAAGACAAAGAGAAGAAGACAAAGTGAACAGCAAGCCAGCGTGAGCGTGCGCTCTCAGTCTACATGTTAAAGCACATAGTGACATATAAATCCTCAGTAAGGGCATCGGCCCTGACAGGATCATAAGTTTTATTTTTAGTTTCCAGAGCCCCGTCCGGTCTGTTTATTTTGTGTTTTCAGATTTCTTTTGTTTTCTTTTAGTTTCAAATTAATAACCCCACGCTACCTCCAAACAGAAAGGTCTTCCGTGCATGTCATAAGCACTCTCACAACCTCCTATTTCGTTGACCCCCGCTGAAGCCCTGCGTTAGGTCTCTTATAAATATGATTACATCTCACAATGATCACACCACCAGAAAAGCCTGCGGGATTGGAGAGGGTGCAGGAAATAGTTCAGGGTCAAGCAAGAGTGCTTGATAAGCATGAGGAAATATTTGGGCAGCTCGAGACACAAGCCACTTCCGGGTTTCCATTTGGCTGCGAGTCGATGCCGGATCAGTCACTCAATTCCCCCTCTGGTGGCCAAAACTTGACTACGTACTCCACAGCCGTATACGAGCGAGCAAGAGAGGTGCAATGCCTTTATCCTGCAGTCCTCAGTAATATTCAAGCTGCAACCTTTCCAGTTTCCTTTTGAGTTTCAGGCTTTACATTCTGCCACTGATTTAGAGCCCGAATTAGACCTAGAGCTGGAAGACATGGGAAAGCCCTTGCAGATACGTGCAGCAAGCCACAGACGGGGTCACCCCAGGAGGGGGGGAGGGGGTTGTCAGTTTCGACCCAAAAGCCATAAGGCCTGGGATCCGGAGAGCCCAAACGGAGGCAAAATTGATTCAGGGGCCACGGGAAATTTTATTGATCGGAGACTACGGCACTGGGCGTTCCAGTTAGCCCGCTCTCTTCCGCCATCCTGTTCCGCAAATCTAGTTTCTGGTAACCCGGGTGCCAGAACAGAGAGTAGTGCTGGGGTTCCCCTGGCAACGTTCCCCTCTGTCTCTAACTGGGGATGCTGCACCTGCCGGCGTGTCCGTTTATGGGTCCTGATACCTCCGCAACTGTGTGTGATCATTTAGGTAGCACCGGTATCAGGGCTAAAAAAAAAGAAAAAAGACAAAGAAAAAAAAAGAAAAGACAAAGACAAACAAAAGAAAAGAAAGACACAAAGAAAAGAAAAAGCGCATAGCAGTCCTGCGGCATGATTGAGAGTAAGAGAAAGCGGCACGCCACCTGTTCAGCATGCACTCTCGGTCTAAGTGTTAGAGCACATAGTGACACATAAATCCTTGGTAAGGGCAATGGCCCCGAGAAGATCACTCACTCACTCACCCAACGTCTATACCGCTTTATCCTGTATTTAGGGTCGTGGAGGACCTAAAGCCTATCCCAGGAGACTTAGGGCACAAGGCGAGGTACACCCTGGACAAGGTGCCAATTCATCAATTTCAATTTATGTTTCCAGAGCCCCGTCCAGTCTTGCGCAGTTTTCTTTTGTTTGCAAAAACATTTACATGAAACCCCTTGAGAACACTTTATCTATTGCCATTAAAATTGTCACATGATCTCTATTTAAAGTCCATAGAGCTAAACAAAATATGTTTGGTTCAACTTATACATGTCAACTTATACAACATATATGTTACCCATCGTCTTTTGGTTGTCTCTCTGATTATTCCCCTCTTTATCTGGTCACTGAAATTAGGTAGATATTGTGCCATATTTTAATGAATTATTTTATTTTGAATATTATTTTTAAACCTTTGACTAGAGACCATTGTAGATTTCATTTATTATTTTGCAGCTGAAGATACGACTTAATATTCCTGAAAAGCCCAAGTTAATCAAGGAA
Source organism: Leiocassis micropogon (assembly GCA_028565275.1). Classification (NCBI taxonomy): domain Eukaryota; kingdom Metazoa; phylum Chordata; class Actinopteri; order Siluriformes; family Bagridae; genus Leiocassis; species Leiocassis micropogon. The sequence continues at coordinate 10,702,897 of JAOVVA010000010.1, forward strand.
TAGCTCTTCATTTCCCATGAGATGCTCAGGGAAGGGAAGCTGTAAGTAAGAAATAGCACAAGTGCATGAGTGCATGAGGCTTTTAAGAACAAGTATTTGGAAGGATTTAAAAGATCTTTGTCAATCTTATCTAGTCTAAAGTTCAGTGGAAGGTCTTTATCCCCAAAAAAATCACTGTCATATTCTTAAACTTTGAATCAAAATATGTCAGACACAACTATAAAAGAAAGGCAAATAAAAACACTGTGTAAGGTTTTTCTAAACTTTTATCAAAGCATGCTGAAAGAGATGATGCAGATAAATCACAAGTAGTGTTTTGGCTAAGTATGTTAGAAACATTAAATAGCACTGGGAATGAGTTCTAGGAATGTGTTTTAATGTGTCTGCTTGTCAATACTCAATCCATTATTAATGTACATTTTCCTTTTGCTCCATCTAAAAATCAGGACAGACTCAAATTTGTGCTACTTAGAAAGAAAGGCAATGCACTGAAGGGTAATGAGTGCAGTCTATACAGACTGTATTGAGATTATATATGTGCCTTACCCATCTTCGACTTGCCATCTTCATACTTGGTGCGCTGTAATACATGATGCACTATTCTGCTTCTGGTGGAGTTGGAAAAGAAGGAATCCCTGTTGTTGATGGTAAAACTACAATAATAAAATAGAAAGGTATTTTAATTTAGATGCTGTAAATTTCCTACGAAGCACAACATATACATATATTGACAACACATACTTATATACGGTATAGGAACCTTTTAGTAGAAAAACACAAAAAGCTTTCAGATAAATGCATTTAAAATATTACAACTGGGAAAAAAAAGCTAAAAGATGTCTTTTTCTTACACAGACATTCCTACACAAGCATTCCTTAACATAAGACAGTATGTGGGACTTCAAGTTAATTTAAATATTTCAACCTTGAGGGGGAAATAATGATAAAGAGCCTATTTGGAAAACTGCTTGAGTTACTCTTTTACGCAAAGACAGATAGAAAGAAAATGAGAGAAAGGAAATAGGGATGTGTTTAGACAACACGCTGAAGCAAAAACATCCAATTTTATAACTGTTTTTCTTTTCAGATTCTATACTGTATCTTCCATACAAACACAAATCATCTTGTTATTCTAATATTTTGTTCAATGTTTTCTGGTAATCGTAAAAAGAACTTAAAATGCTACATAAGTGTAGTACATCCTTTGAATCTGTATAGGGGCTCACGTCTCATATCTTCTGGTCCAAATCGTTCGTTCTTTTGTCACGTGACTCTCATAGACGCAGTGCATTACACAGGACACAGAATTGAGTGGTTCTTCTCATGAGTCTTCTAGTGCGAGTCATTCGTTCTTTTGAATCTATTGCACTGCATAGCGTCTATGGGAGTCACATGACAAAAGGACGAGCGATTCGAACCAAAAGACTCAAGAGGTAACTACTCATTTCTGTTTCCTGTACATAACCTACTGAGGATTTGCGATGCTTTGCGCATGCGCACCCAGTAGAAAATGAATGAATCACTCTCTGAGACTACTCGTTCTTCTAAATCATGTTAATGGTTAACGGAGGAGGAGAATACAGCAAGCTGTTACTATGAGCAAGTCTTTTATAATATTCATTCTGATAATATAAAAGGTATATTTTATTGTTCCTTGTTTTGGCTAATTTTGGCCAGTTTATATGTAACATTGTCTTTCAATATCACTTACATTATGTAGGGTAGCATGTAGATAGCACTGCTAATCATGCTAGCATACTGCCTTATGTAGCTTAGCACAAGCATGTGGCTAAGCTAAGACCTTATGTAGATTAAAGATGGCTGTCAGTATTACTGGATCTGTAATGTCAATGTTCAAATGTATTTCATCCAGTTTTAAAAAGCTTTAGCTTACAGTAGCTATTTGGTTCAGTTTTTGGTTAGCTTATGACACTGATATCTATCATGTTATTTAACACATACACTTTAGCTCCAGGTGGCTAAAATACTGCCTTATGTAGCTTACAGATTTTCGTGATATTTAGATGTAAGGGAAAAAAGTCATTGTTTGACATTACAAAAGACCTGTCTTTATGCATGGTCATTACTGATTGATGATGATGATGATATTCAGTAGTTTATTTTATTGTGCTATCATCTGTTTAAGGTTTTTTTTTTCCCAAACAGTTGTGACAGTGAAAATGATCAGCCACCTGTTTGATAGAAAGCAGGCAAGATACAGTCAGCCCATTACTGTTTCATGGAAAACACAGACTGATGATGACACTCTGCGAGTCCTGCCCGCATGGGAACCTGGACCACAACTGGGATCTGGATTAGGGATAGATCTCTTGTATTTTTAAAGTGGATGGACACACAATAAGTATTTGTCTGCACCTGTGACTGCGTACAACCAGCACATGGACTGACCTCGGGTGACAGCAATGTTGCCACTGCTGGTCACAGGGTCTGTATGCATTGTAAAGCAGTGTATGGTAAGCAGCAAAAAACACCATGGAAATGCCAGGTATGCCATGTTCACTTATGTCTTCAGTTAAACAGGAACTTTAAAGGTAAACCTTTGTCCATGAACACCCTTTGTTGCAGTATTCACAAATGCAACTTAAGGCCATACATCAATACCGTCCAAAGGCATTAAATACATTTCTGGACTCTGTCTCATTTTTCTGAGATGGACAGTGGTATAATGGAAATGTTTTTTGTGGTCTGACGAGTCAACATATCAAATAGTTTCTGGAACAACAGCCACATCACAGTCATGTTCTCAGGGTCAAACAGGAAAAGGACTGTTCAAACTGTTATCACTGTCAGGTCCATAAGCCAGAATTAGTCATGGTATGGGGGTGTGCCAGTGCCCGTGGCATGAGTAAACTGTGTATCAGCGAGGGCGCCATTAATGCAGAAAAATTCTATTTTTGGAATAACATATGCTGCCATACAAACACCATCTTTGTCAGAGGCGTCCCTGTATTATCCAGTAGGGCAATGCCAAACCACATTTTGCTCGGATTACACATGGATGGCTGATAAACACAGAGTACGGGTGCTAGACTGGCCTGTCTGCTCCAAATGAAAATGTGTGGTGCATTAAGAAGTGCAAAATATGGCATCAACTTATGGCAAAGAACTTGTACGATAGTGCAGCTAAAGACCTGCAATACGGAAGAACTGGGGAAAACCCATGCTAGCTAAACTTGAACAAATGGTGTCTTCATTGCCTATATGCTTAGAAAGTGTTATTAACAAAAGTGGTGATGAACTGTCCTAATTTTTTTGGAGGATGTTGCAGCCATCATTATTTTTCTGTCCCAACTTTTCTGGAATTGGGATTGTATTTTGAAACAAAAAACTATAACCAATGTGTTGGCACACCAAACTGTGTAGTTTATCATTTTTGTCTACAGGAAAGTTCAATTAAAAGTGAGTTGAAATACAAATTCACTTTTGCTAATGAATTTCACAACCAACTTAATGATTGAAAACTTAATGACCTAAAGAGCATCTAGTGGTCACTGATTAACTGTTAAAATGAAACATTAGCAGTAGCTGATGTCCTTGCAGCCAATCATTCCAAGATGCATTTACATTTTATAGAAATTTATTTTGAACACTCTAAATGCTATATATTTTGACAGAATACATGTAGATTTACAAGATTATATTTAATGTGCATATACACAAACATAATCACACGTACATATTCTGTAGCATAATTAACTCTTGACAAGTTTGAAATGACTATGAATAGAAGAAAATAGCGTTGAATAACATTGCTGATTTAAGTTTATCATCTCATCATTCTTCATTCTGTATACGGCTGGCTGCTGCCAGACCCATAAAATTCTGTACTACCAACAGAAAAAATGATTTAAGTAACCCTTCTCACTCACTGCCCAGGGGACCCTCATGCATTAGGAAGGCAAGATTTAACATCAGGCGTAAATAGAGTTACTTGCACACTACAGAGCAGCACAGCAATGATGTCAATACAGATTCAGGGTAAAGTGCTGGTCGCTTTCTGGTAAATGGAAAGAGAATGGATTTCGGCAGCTCTCATTTCATAAGGCTATATCTATGTGCTTTGAAGGCACTTATTATATTAAACTTGTCAAATTCACCACATTTTAGATATTCTCTGAAAAAACTCATGGCAGTGCAAATGGTACGGCTGTTACAAAACGTGAATATTGAGAGCTTAAGAATGTTCTTGATTAAGCGACTCTGATGCCACTTGTAAAGGCACAGAAATAGTATGAACTGGTATTTAGAGAGTCTGAGTGATGCAAAAGAAGCTCACTGATGCATTCTGGCCCTGCTGAATGGGGCAGTGTAGCAATCTGTCTCCTCCAGATCAGGTAACGCCTCCTTATCCAGCTTCATCGGGTTCCTAGGCAGCCAACTCTTTATTTGTCTGCATCTCAAATGAAATCGACTATGGAAAAAGAGAGCAATCAAAAGGCAACAGAGAAAAAAAGACAAAGAAACAGACATAGTGAGAAAAGGAATTATATGGAATTGAAGGACTTCAAATAGGAGAAAGTGCGGTATATGAACTTTGTGTTCCAAGAAATGGAAGAAAACAGTAGCAGCAAATTGCATTTTTGTTTAGAAAATGGGTTAAAAAGATAGCTTGGCCCAGTAAAGTGCAGGTCTGATGAGCTGTAAGAGCTGTAAGTGCTTTTTCCCCCTGCACTGCCTTTTGGGAGTTTTAATTTTTATGATCTAAAAAAAAACAAAACAAAAAAAAAAAACACTTCTTTCCCTTGAAACATTTTTTTTCATTCGAAATGTCTTTCGCAAATAAAAATGCGAAGCATATACCACACATAAAATACAGACTTATTAAGTATGTATTATTTTACTAAAGCCTTAGTGCTTCTACTAAAAAAATGTTTTCAAGGGCAGATTTAATGCTCCAGGGTTTAAATCTTCTCTAATCCATTTGAAACCGGGCCAATTAACTCAGAGGTGATCCAGGCCTTAGAGGTCCTAAACAGAGTAATGATCTAATGCAAAGATATTTGACCCAAACTCTCCGCAGTCATTATGCTGCATTGCTCTCTCCACAAGCACAGATCAGAGTGGAGATAAATCAGTGAGTTCCTACTTGATTAGGAGTCTACACGCTTGGTAGAACAATTTAGTTTATAACCAAAACATACCTTCCCATCGTCTTCTTCTTCCAGTCTGAGAAGTAGCACTTTTTTCTATAAAACACAATACATTACATTGAAATCTAAATTAGACTTGAAATTGTCCTCAATAACCACAGTGTAGAGGTTAAATCAAGGCAAGGAGACAGAGAAGAAAGTGTCCTCTGACCTGTACCTGAAAGGCATTCTGATATTCATTTGCTCTGCATATTTACACAGCGTGTCCCATGGAGCATGTATCTTTACGAACATTATGTCATTGTTGGTTAAAGAGGGCTGAAAGAGAAGGAAATGCGGTTATTTTAATCCCCACACCAGAGAGGAATCAGATGCTGAGTCCCAGAATAATAACCGCACATCAGTCTTATGTTCTCTGATATAGTCAATGACAAAAGAATAGACTCAACTCAAGGTGAAGAACTAATTATAAAATCCTTTTTTTTTTATCAGAAGTGGCAGAAGTTCTGGAGTATAAACAGAAACGTTTTGTAAAAAGATAGCGGCACAATATTCCCAAATCCCTTGGCAAAAATAGAAAAGCTGGCTGCAGTCAACTCTTAGATTTCTCACTCTCCTGATCTTCCTCCAAACTCTTAACAGAAAGCTCATTCAGCCTTCCCTACTTAAAGTGTACTGGTAATGTTTATTCAGACATAAATCAAGTGGGATCTGAATTTTCTTTTATCCAGGCTGATGGGTGATTCTTAAGCAACTATAACGTTCTTATATTTTTTACGATTTTAATAATTAGAAACATAGAAGCAGAAAATGAACACGAAGAGATCTTCCAGCAGAACCTACTGAAAATCAAATCTGTTGCTGTACAGACCTGTAGGTCCTTATTTAGCTCAAGAAGTGGAGACCTAGTTTTCTGCAGGTGTGTGTCTACTGTCTCCATCAGTTAACTATACAGCGTGAACTTTCATAACTTTTTTTAAGCAACGTAGACTACTTTTCTATTTTCTGGGTGTTTTATAAATGCTTGTGGTTTACAGTAATCATTATTTTCCTATTACAAGTTATATAATATACTTTTACAATTTTACATCTTTGTTTTCACACTGTATTAATCTTATGCTATACGGTAAAAAAGGAGAAAAAAAAATAAAAGGTACAAAAAATCTTTATTTCTCCCTCAATATTTTCTTTAATTATTAATTTTAACAATAATAATATTCTATAATGTTGTTCTCAAATGTTGAAAATATGTAATTTTACCTCTTTCTCCAGCATCAGTCCCTCTGCACGCAGGTTCCTTTCAAAAGTGCATCTCTTCTCAACCTGAGGACTGGACTTCTTATACACCAGAATATAGTCTATTCGCTTCTTGCCATCTCGGAACAAAAGCCCTTTGGCATTTGCTCGGTTATTTCCCTGAAAAAATGAGAAGGCATTGGCATATATTAACGTTTTACCATGTTCTAACATTGGTCATTATAACACATAGGAACATACTTCCAGGACAATTAATTATTAAACTGATGCCAACAGTGCTGCTGGAGATGCCTCCTCAACTAACAAGTCGTTTTTGTTACTTAATGGTATTGCCCATACACCCTTAAATATACAGCAAATGTAGAACTTATTGACGAGAAAACTATTTTAGATATTTAAAGTAGCTGTACCCTTAATCCTGTCAGATGCAATCAGTGGATACTTTGGGTGCTGTGGATTGCAGGGTGAGGCCTGAGGTGGATCAGACTTGTTTAACCATTCTATGTGCGCTTGATAAGATTTGGATCTGAGGAGTTTGGAGGCCGGATCGGCAGTCTTGGGCTCTCTGCCCGCTAAGCCCTGCGGGTGGCGGGTTTTCTATAGAGCATTTTTATCGTGGTCAGCATGTACTGTACTTTTTTCAGGAATTTATTCTGCGTTGGTTTTTCTGTGGGATCAGGCTGGACAGGCTGATGGCGTGGGTGAGTGTTGTTAATGTGTTAATGGTATGGCTGATCGTTGTATATGTGCAGCACAAATCAATAGTCATACTGCAAATAAACCTAGAAGCTTTGTTTCTACAGTAAGTTGAACTTAGGCAGGAGTGTACCAAGTATAGGAAGAGAAAGAGTACTATACTGTACCCGCACAGAGTCTGTACGCGCCTCCAGCTTGCCTCTTGATGTAGGCTTCTGCTGGATGAGCAGTGACTCGTCTGTTTTAGACTCATACACTGCTGTCTCCATCTCCTCTACATGCTGGCCATTACTAACATCTACTATTAGAAAGAGAGAGAGGTCTATTGTTAAAAATCTATTGTTAGATGGGCAGTGTCAGATGGACATTACATGTTTCTCTACAAAGATCATTAGCATTCAGCATTCTAGCTAATTATGTAACACTGAGAATGAGCTCACAGCATTGAACCTAGATATAGGAATACATAATGCTAATTTGCTCAAACCATCATGCCCTTTGGTGAATTTTGCCTGCTTTAACTCTTAGTACAGAAGGGTTAACAGAGATCTCATTATCTAAAATAGGCCATAACTTTCACAGGCATCCCCAATCATTAACATCTGCCTGTTGCTGACCAGGATGAATTGGAAAAAGATCATCTGTAGTTATTATGCAAATCAGTGCTGCTAGCACAACTCCACAGAGCAAACATAGCTAAACATGACAATAATGATTAATGAAGTTATAAAGGAAATGGCGGTCATGATGTGGGCTATGAACTACTGCAAAAAATAGATAATACAAATAACAGTCTTATAATATGTGTTAGCCTAGCATATTATATTGTACACCAGTCAGTCACAACATCATGAACACCCACCTAATATTGAATAGCCCCCCCCGACTTCTTCACCAAAATGGTGAACTGTGCATTCTGATGGCTTTTAATCAGAACTAGAACTTTTATGTTTAAAAGAACTACACGAGGCAGCCTTCGCTTTCCACGTGCATTAGTGAGCCATGTCATCATCATCACAATTTGGTCCTTGTCAGAGGCTACAGTTACAATATCTCGATACGATAGCAACTGAAAGTGGATTGGATAGACGAGGCAGCATGTGAACCTTTCTTACCTAAAGTGGATGTGTCGAAAGCAGAAATGTAGATCAGTTGGGGCAGTGATAGCTCAGAGGGCTAATGCTCTTATGTGATGATCCTGGTCTACCATGGTCAGGGCCTACCAAAAATATTCCAAGGAAGGAAATCTAGTGAAATCTGGCAGCCAAGGCTCACTTAAGCATGTGGGGGGCAAAGGATGGCTTGTGTATTCTGATTCAACAGATGAGTTAATGTGCTTAAATTGATGAAAATGTTTATGTTCTCTCCAGTAGAAAGGTGTCAGAACACATAGTGAACTGCTGTTTTGAAAAGGGAAGACCTACTTAATATTAGTGGTCATAATGTTATGGCTGATTGGTGTACAGTGCCAACAGAAGGTTTTCACATTTTTCACATTTTGTTGTTTCACATTCTTCTTACAAAGGATTCACATGTTTTTTCCCCTCATCATTCTACAGACAACATTCTATAATGACAAAGCAAAAACATATTGTTGGAGTCTTTTGATAAGAACACTGACTTATCCCATTTACATAAATAATGTATTCAGACCTATCACCCAGTACTCGCTGGCAGCTATGACAGCCTCAGGTCTGCTTGTGAATGATGTTTCATCAGTTGATCCTTGTGGAGGATTTGAATCAAATTTAAAAAACATAACAAAATGTGGGAAACATGAAAGCATCTGAAACCTTCCTGTTGGCGCTTTATATTCTATGAATTAAAATAATTTTGTATTCAGAAGTTCTTTATCCTTTTAAGCAGTACAATAATGTTTTATCAAGCCCCCAGAATCCTCTAAATAGAGCTGATGCAACAGTGAGATTATTAAGTGCTCTCGCACTACCCTATGCACAGCCAGCTCTGGTTTAATCAATTTCTTTCTCCACTTGGACTAACTACATCAATATGCACTTCCCGCAGTCAACTCTTATATACAACTTGAACATTCCTTCAGTAATTAACACCAAGAACAATGATGTGACTTACAGGACATTTTATAACACAGGCGTGGTAACAGTCATTTTAATCTTCCATTACAGATTCAGCAGCAAGTGAATAGATTAATCTAAATGCCAGCATTTAGTTAATTCCTAATGCCATACATTTTACTCTCCTTTAAACTGCTTGTTGAATGATTAACTTTTACTCACTGATTACTGCTTTCTTATTCGTGCTATGGACAGCATTAGTGTAGTAATTGGCTATAAACTTAAAGGGGCTGTTTAAAGTATATAAATACTGTATGTACTTACAGTACTACATGTATGTAAGTTGATTTTCAGATTTTCATCTCGGATCTAACATGAGTAGAAATGTCCGAGACAGGGTTTTCACTACAGGCGACTCCACTCTATGTTAAACACCAGCACTTTTCTTTATGAATGTAGACTCAGGAAAGAGGCTGTATTTTTTTTACTTAGATTTGAAATGTAATCTAAACTTAGTTATACACGTGGAGATGGGAAGCTTTAAAATGAACCTCTAATAGCAGCCATTCACATTAATCAGAGAACGTGCTTTGATTCAACTGAACATTTGCTTTGATTTTACAATATAGCTTTCATACCCATTGTTCTGTAGCTTAGAACATAACCATTCTATCCGGCGAGTCCTATTATTCAGCATTTTATAGTGTGTGCTGACTGTTTATTGTGTGCAATGCTGAATTCAGCTCTGAATACTGACCTCGGGCATCAGGTGGTGAGGTATCAAATCTGTAATATGGATCAATAGTCATGATGCTGGCTGTATGCTGCAGTGTAGCCTTTCTGGACCAAGCCTGTTTTGATACATAATGCCGTATACACTAACACGCTCTATTTTTAGACTGTCTGACACTCAGACTCACTGTGTCATTCATGACAAGAATTAACTAATCCAGTTGTGTATACAGTAATGGCAAAGGATTAAAGTCTGTCTGCTCAGGATTCTTTACTTTGAACAAGTGAAGGATAAATGCATAATGTATAATGAATTCAGACTAGTTGATTAGTGATGTTGATGTTTATGCATTTTAGTGAATGATTTTATATTATTATTATGATGCTACCGTACATTATGATCATTGCTATTGTTATAATTGCTAGTAAATGTGTATTGTTTTAACATTACACCATAAACCATTAGGGCCTTTTGATAACCCCAGATTTTCCAAGCAATTTTAAATAAGTGAACACACAGAGCGAAAGGATCTGTGCAAGCATGACTTTAAAAGAATAATAATATATGACATGTCCCATGTCACATGCAAGGATGTAAGACAGTTTGTATTAATGAGATAAACAGATGTTATGGGGTATTTAAAATACATTTGTATGAGTATGAGAGAGAGAGAGAGAGAGAGAGATCCTGTCTCAGTGGTATAATGGAATGTGGGCATTTATTGATCATGTTGTGAAGGGGGCATTTGTTTGTGTCAGGAGAAGCTAATTTTGAGGTAGGAGATTTATCTAACTAATTTTCTACCCAGAACCTCTATAGTCGTTACATGTCACTCAACCAGAATTGCTGAGGAAAAAAAAGGTCTTGTTTTATTTTCATGTGTGTAAAAATGATGTATTCAAAGGTTCAGGTAGACAGGTAGAGATGGTGGGTGGAGATGATGCAAATAAGAAAAGAAATTGTGTATTTGTCTGTAGGGTGGTGTATGTCAGGTCTATATTTATAGCAGCAATAGTGAGTGTATGCTCATATTACAGCACCTGTGGATGGAGGGCTGATGTGTGTACAGGAGACAGGAACACTGTCAGTGTGTGTGTTTGCTTTGGGCTCCGAATTCAGAGGCACAGAGAGGAAGTGGCTCAGGTTGAGAGGATGTGTTTGACTTTGAGCTAGACAGGGCAGACTGCGACGAGACGGCTTCAGACTCTTCTCCTTCAGGATCTCGCTGATACTGGTGTGCATGCCTGCAGAGATAGACAGAGAAAAAGTCGGCATTCTATTCCAGCACTGCATATTTCACAATGCAAATAGTTACAGATTACTTCATGATTAAGTATAGTGCAAGCAGAGACACCTTTCCTGGATCTGTCCTGAGATTCAGAGAAAAACAAGTCCCGAGTTTGATATACAGTACATGTGGTGTGCAAATTTAATTGAAGAAAAAAAGGGTGTCACTAAATCTGAATACAAAAATCTCTATTCAGAATGTCCAGATAATAAAGATGGTGTGGAAAAGATCTGAATTATGACTAAACCCCTTAAGTGTTGTCAAACCCAGGAGGAGAAGGGGCAGCATCTGTGAGCTGGCGTCCCAAATGACAAAATGATGAGAAGCTAGTGGCGCCGGACGTAATTAAAAATTAATCCACAACACAACTTGCAGAAAACCCAAAACCTCCTTCAAGGTTATTCTGACAGGAAAGGATAAAGCAGAAGTCATTCTAGCCTTAGTATTAAAAACCGCCTGTCTAGAATTTATAATCAGTTTTCAATGTTTAAATATATTAAGTTAATGATGCTTTGATTAACATTGATGGTGACTTTGATGATATGCAATGGAATGATTTAGTCATTAATTAAATGGTGTGACCTAACGGTGAAAAATACACTTTTTTTTTCTTCCTTTGCATGGCTTCACCTACTTTTTATTGCGGGTCTTAATTCTCCTTATGGTGACCTTCCAGAGATCAGCTCCATTGATTTCTCTCTCATTTTCTCATGCAGCCTCTTTCTCTTTGTCTCTCCCTCCTCCCCTCCCTCCCCTAACTGGGGAACGCCTTATGGAAACCCCTGCCATATAAGCACCTGAAAAATGGAAATGATTACTCATTGTAGTCCAAGCCTGCACTTAGGGGAGAGCCAGTGGGGAAGAGATAGTAGGAAAACAAGAGAGAGAGAGAGAGAGAGAGAGAGAGAGAGAGATATACCTGGGGATGTTTTCAATTATGGAATAACTGACATGGTTGCTAGGAGCAGATGACTAAAAAAAAAAAAAAAGATATACATATGAAAAAAATAGTGCTGCATGTGAGGGTGTAACAATGTCATTGGTTTATCACTTCATGAGCTGAGTGAGTACCATTTTGTGAGTGTGTGTTTACAGCACCTAGGGAGGACTCTACCGAATCCACTCTTGCAGTTTCAGCACCGAAATGGGGATTTAATCGATTACGTTTCACTCCTGCTCCATTATCTGAATCAAAACTGCACCAGTGATTTGTGTTATGTGTGGGAGAAAAAGTCAAAGGAGCTATTAAATCTTGGCAAGCAACACTCTGGATACTCTTAAAAAGGCATTTGCACAGGCATTCGTAACTAACGTTTTCATATACAAATGACTTCATGACATTTACTCTACAGATAGACAGTAAAATCAGATTCATAACTCTAGCAGATTTAAGAGACAACTCCTCTGCGTATACACAGCTCTACAGAACCTGTACTTGAAAATTATTGATAAATGGATTACAATAAAAAATATCATAACTTTAAATAGCTTTAAAAAAAGACCTACGCTTAAATGCTTCTTATATTAATTGTAAAATATAAACTATTATGAGTTCATCTGATGAAAAAATATTACAATTTTAAATATCTCAAAAATGTATGATACAGTTGAAAAATTTTACTGCCGTGGACAAAAAGTTCTTGAGCATAGTGTATTGCGTACAAGCAGGGAATCACAAAGCAATATCATACTTAGATCATATAATACATCATAAAATCTATTGTTACAATCTATTATTTTTTATTTTACATGAATAAATTTACTATATACTGTATGCCTACATTGGGCACCATAATGGCTCTTATACATACAGTAGCATACTGCATGACAAATTAAACACCATCTGAGGGCTTATCACAAATAAATGCATGGCCTTTTTGACATGTATTTATACATGAAGCGATTCAAGTGTTATCATTGATCCAAATCTGTTTAGAGAGAACCATGGTAAGTGACTAAATTAAAATGTGGACTTAAATGACTTGATGTCATTTTTTGGCCTTCAAATATATAAATGCTATGAACATTTGAGAAAATTGGTTGTAAAACCAACTCCCCCTGTCCA
>JAOVVA010000010.1:10716179-10733522 GCA_028565275.1 Leiocassis micropogon
TCATTTTTTGGCCTTCAAATATATAAATGCTATGAACATTTGAGAAAATTGGTTGTAAAACCAACTCCCCCTGTCCACCGTCACCAAAGATCCTACACCAGGTACATTATACAATACTAAAGAATATATTTACATTAAACTTGCATTACAACTGAAGTTTTTACATTCAGATCCATGGTTCTATAGTGATTAAAGGTGGCTGCCAAAAAAAACATCCTGGCAGCTTTAAAACTCAGAAGACTTTAACCATGCCAATTCTCCCACTTGTTAACAAAGTATACTAATTATTTTAGATCGGTTTTCTTAGTTTCTAGTCTGTAAGCCTTTAAATAGGTATACAACTTATTAAACAAATTCTATATATTATGTATTTCACAAGGATTAAATTGTAGTTTTGTGTTACTTTTAAAAAGGTACAGTACATAAGCCATGCAACATTATTGTAATTCTTTATTTTCCTTAATAACCTAACTTTTTGCATCTTAAAAATAGAGGCAAATGTCTCTCTTAAATACGATGTGCATACGACAACATGCTGTCATTGTATGGTCTGTTGGTCACATTTGTAAACATGTATTCATTAACGAATACAGATTTCTATGAAAAATAAAAAATAATACACAACATATTAACAGAAGGTGCAGTCTTACTTGTAATCTTACTTTAAGCTGAAGAGCTTTGATCTAAACCTAGATTATTAGGGACAAATAAAAAATCAAATCCCCTGTGTGCACATACTGTGTATTCCTATTTATGTGTAAAAAAGGATGAGACAAACTCTTTGTTATTATAATGCATTTCATGGAGTGATTTTGTATCTATTCCGATATTCTGAAACAAAAACAGAACAGAGTGAAGTGACTCAAACAACACCCACACTAAGGTAGTAATGATGCAGGATTCAGCAATCTGTATTTTTCCCAATCCTTGGGAATTTTAAAGTATAACATATGAAACTATTTGGTTCATTTAGCATCTTCTGCTGTAAATGTATTTAACTCAAATGTGTTAAAACAAAAGAATGTGGACAATGCACTTGGGATCATTTCCCTTTTGGAGAATGGAATGAAATTGTGAAAAATTAGGTCAGTGGGTTCCACTGCTATAACCCTGTCTTGTTCACTTTACAGACTTTACATTATTCATTTGTCTTCTTTTAGAGTCACCAGCACTCAGGAGCTTTATACACACCCCTGTCCCACTAACAGCAATGTGTTATAGGCGAGAGCTATAGTTCAGCTAGAGTAAGTTTGGTGATACTTCTACAGTTTCCGGCAAAGGATCACTTACAGTACGGCTCAATTAATTAATATATTTTATATATACAATTTGGAGTCTCCCTTTTGCAACTATAACAGCTTCCACTCATCATGGGAGGCTGTCCACAAGATTTTGGGAATGTTTCTGTTGACAATATTATGTATTTAAAATGGTCAAATTAATGCAAACCAAATATAAAAACAATGCAGTAAACTCTAAACAGAGTACTTTCTTTTAGGACATTTCAGGAAGATCATTTTTAATTTAAAAGACATACAATGCTCTCAGAAAATAATTGTAGCACGAGCAAAAACTGTGACAACAGTGACCAACTACAGCACAAATGGTGAAATCCACAAAATTTACAACCATAATAGCACACGGGTTAAAGGCCGATAAGTTGTACCAACCTTTATTTATCAAAATGATTTAAAAACTCGTGAAAAAATATATATAATAAAAATATATACAAATAAATATATTAAATACTGTGTGTATATCCTGGAACATGTTGTGTGAGGCTATTCAAATAATGACCTAACTTTTCATCAGAGATGGCTAAATGAAACTAAAAAAGCGTTAATCAAAATTAAGCAGATAATATGGCCATTCATTTTTTTATATAGCCTTTTTCAGAAATCAGAAATATGTCCTTATATAACAATATTTGTTTTTATGGCACATGTGCCCCGTGTTTTTTGAGCATAATCAGTTTGAAACACTTCACACTGTCAATATTGTGGAATCCAATTAGTTAAATTAATTTCATTCCTCATGGAAAGTAAGACACTGGTGGGTCAAGCTTGTCCAGGGTCTCATTTTCACCCTTGTATAAAAAGTGGCAATATAAAAGTTGCCTTTGATAAAAAAAAGCAAATAAGATTTTGTATACATTCTTACTAATTAACTGTTTGTGACAAAGGCCCAGGAAAGAGTTATAAATGATCGATGGAACACAAACAGAAAACAAATGTTTTAAATGTCAGCAAAGCAAAAGAAAATCAAAGTACTGAAATCTCAATTTCCACTATTCTATTACCTTGGAGATCATTGATTTGCATACATTTTCTTTTGGGAAGAGAAACAAACTGCCCACGGTGTGAAATCTTGGAGAAGCATGACAGTGAGGTAATTACAGTGCTAATTATGCGTGGGTGTCCCTTTCTGTCTTTCTCCTCCTTCTCACCCATTTCTGTCTCTTCATCTCTGTGCAACTGTACCTGTAGTCAATAAAGCTCTGTCTATACGTCTATATAAACTTCAATACCAGTGACATCACTATCTGTGGAATTAAAATATTATGTGCAGTTGTGGATACAATCAGGATGTTCTTGTGTGATATTTTCGGCTTGAATTTTGCACTGACTTGCTGGCACTGATAAATGTTTTCATACTGTAATACAGCTGTGCACAAGGATCAGTGTGTGAATGCTGATATATTAACCAGGTAAGTAAAAAATGTTTTAACCAAGTAGGTAAAAGCCTTTGGTTGAGTGATGACAGCTGTCAATCATATGCTGCAGACAGATGGCATTCTCCCCATGCCAGACTACATCATGGCATTACTCTCATCTGCCTTTTTTCATACTGTTGCATTAGTGAGACAGATTCAATTATCCTGCCTCTGTGTCACCTGCTTCAGCCTCAGGCCCGTTTATCTTTTCTCATCTCATACTGCCCTTCCCTATTCAGCTTGAACGTCCTCATATATGCTTGGTCTTGTTTGGATCAGATTCCATCCCTTCTCAAACTGCAATTCCCCATCCCATTTAAATCTGTTATGTCTCAGCTACTATTTATCTCACGCTTCATCCTCCTTTGTGCCTTGATTGCTTTGATGCCGCACAAAATTTTTATTAAGCTATAGTTTTTCTATTTAGCCTCTAAATGATTTACATTTTGGTCATTTCTTACAGGCTTCTACCGGCACAATTTCACAAGAAATTACACATAAGCAATATAAATTTGTCAGAATACAGCAATTTTCTGTGCATAAATGAAACCGATAATGAAACCACGAGAGAGAATTAGGTAAAAGCATCTTCATTAACTTGACTTTTAGGACTTGCATCTTCACAGCTATAAAACCTTCTCACACAGATGATTTGCTCAATTTAGAGGGTCTCTGTACATTTGCTGCTAATTTATCTGTAAAAACATTACCATGGAAAGGCCTTGCAGTCTAAAAAAATATGATTACTAATATTTTTATGGACCATCCAGAAAAACTAACATGTACATCATCATAGCCAGACATGCTCAAGTGGGTTAAAAAACAACAATATCTATACATTAGGAGTTCTCTGTGGGGAAACGTTAATAGAATAGAATACAGAAACAGAATCGTTTATGTTCTCCAAATATGATTATAATTTTGCAGGAGCAGGTGGCTATGTTATGGAAACATGTTTTAGCATCCACCCTTCAGTAATAGTGACTTTCATGCAACAAAGCATTCTAAGTTAAGGAGAACAACTGTTGCTCATCTGTATATGAAGACAAACCTGAGACGCATATATCACACGTTATCTTGCTTAGCATAACTTTACTGGCATACCTCCTGACCATACTCTAAATCAGGCACATCGTAATCGTCTGCCCTGTGTGACCTCGTGACCTGATTTAAATAAAACCAGAAGCAGTGCCCTCTTTCGTTTTTCAGAATTCAGTCATTACTGCTCTGATCACTGCATATATTCATATTCAAACACCTCCCCCCCAATCTTAGTGTTATGTAAGTGGACAGGTGGCTAGCCTGTGATTGAGGCAGTGCTGTTGAACACACATACGCACATGCATACACAGAGACTCACAAGTGAGGGAATGACGAATTCACAGCTACGCTCGGCAGGGAGTCGTCTCCTTCTCTGTGTCACCCAACAGATTATGATTTGTGAAAACTGCTGTTATGCATTTAATCACATGCTACTAGAACAGCCATCAGTCAGCAAATCAAATTGTTGAATTTTAAATGCTCATTGTACATTTAATTTGTATTTTTATCTGTTGTTTTTATGTCATGCTGTTCACATCACTGATGGTGGTGTTAGCATTGGTGTGTCCGAGCCATGCAGCTCACCAGCAAAATCTCTCAATTGGCTCATCCAAGTTGTATGCAACTAATATTTACGTCTATTATAAAAAAATACATTTGTGCATTGACTAGGGATTGTTCACTATTCAAATGAACCAAATTTCAGCTTAATTACTTTATACTGTACATACAGTACATCTCATCCTAATCCTTTTTAAAACTCTTTTCATCTGACTTTCAACAATTGCCCTCTCACACAATTCCTCAAACTATTACGCAACACCTCTTGCCCTTTTGTACCTCCATTACAAATAGCTCAGACATCAGCTGCTGACCAATATCACGTATCTTCTTTTTTTTCTATAATTTATGAATGTTTTATGCAATCATGTGTTACTCTTTTTTCCACACAGTGACAACCAAGAGCCTAAACAATTTAGTTACTAGGAGACACACCTCACAGATACTGACCCTGTAATTAGCCACCAGCTCAGTCAAACTATCATTTGTCCTTAATCATCCCTGACTTTTCTCAGAACCCATTGAAACAATCGATCACAAGATCCTCCTGGCCATCCTCATAAGCCATGCAATTTGTGGCACAACATATCAATAGTGAAATTGATCTGAAACCATCTAGTAATGAACACAACCTTGGGATAGTTTTAAACAGCCAACAGTCATCATCACCTTGTACAGTTAACCCTACTGCTAGTGCAGGTTTCTCCTTCACAACATCAGCCGCATATAATTTGTTTTTAATCTAACCAACTTCTCTCATACTCCCCCACTGCTACCGATCTCCGCCGATTTAAAACACCGACACTTGCCCACAAAATCTAAAACAAAACATCCACCTACATAAAGCATACTGCACTCTTGACTCCATAGGAGCCTCTAACAGAGCTCGACTTGAACCACAGTCCCTCAAGGTACAAGGAAGTCTTTTCTGTGTTCAGACATGCAGATGGTAGAACAATCCTTTGAAAAGACTGAGTCACTAACTGTCTTCCAGTGCAGACTAAAGTCCTACCTCTTCACCGAGACTTTGTATTTTTGTTGGCGTACAGACTAGAGATGTAACAATACACACCGAACTAGTTCGATTCATTATACGATACAGGCTTCATAATTTGATTCAAAGAAAAAAATGACAGAAAAGACTTTTGTTTATTTCTAAATCATTAACAAAGCAAAACAATTAGTTTGTTGGGTCTATAAACCAAAAAAAAAAAAAAAAAAACTTAATTAAGATTTAATTTTGTACACAAAATGTACCACAAGTTCAGCATATCTTAAAAATATATACTGTATATATTATGTATAAAATACACAAGGGGCATTGGTGGGCCAGCGGTAGGCTTCTCGTCTGCCATGTGGAAGGCCCGGGTTCGATTCCCTGCCAATGCCCAAACCCCAAATACTGGACGCCGTGCTGGTCCCAAGCCCAGGTAAAATGGCGGGGTTGTGTTAGGAAGGTCATATAGCGTAAAACCTGTGCCAAGCTTGTTTTCGGACCGGATGGTCCAATGTAGCGACCCCTTGCCGGGAGCAGCCGAAAGACCAACAACATGTATAAAAATATATATTATTTAGAAAATATACATAATGTATAAATACTCCCAAATATTTCATTGATTAAATAAAGACTCTGACTCAGAGAAGTGATCAACTGAAACCTAATGAGCTCTGTAGCAGCATCTGAAGTTGAAACCTGACCACCAAAATGCCCTAACTCCATGACTTCCTTCTTGGGTAATGTAGATTTCAGCGGCAAATTCTCTTAATGGCGATTGCTGGTTAAAAGGTACTGAAGAGCTCTTTTTACACTCTCTTTTTACACTTTTGTACAGTGTGGGTGTATAAATGTACAACTTACATTGCATTTCATTAGTTGTGATCTTGAACTATTGTAAGTTTTAAACGTATTTAGACTTTTGCTGTTCAAACAGTGCCACTGCATCGTACAGTATTTATAATTAGGAGAATGGTGATTTCCATTATGTAAATCACTCATTTCCACTATGCACATAAACAAATATTTGCATTGAGATGCATTGTGTGGATTGCTACACCATTAGTACTAACTCGTATTTCAAACAAGTTGAAAGTAGCCTGAGGATGTGTTTTTGATTTAAAAAGCGCTACTGTAATCCACTCTGAGTGGTGGAGTTTGCTAAATGATGTAAATGTATAAGCATAATATGGCCAAAAATTTGTACACACGTGACCATCACACCAATATGTTTGCCATCCCCAAACTTTTGCTACAAAGCATGAAATTGCACAGATAGTCTCTCCTTGTTGTAGCATTGCAATTTCTCTTCAACGCAAATAAAGGGGACAAACCTATTCCAGCAGTCCATTCTGTGCACAAAGTGAGATCTATAAAGACATGGCTCACTATGGTTGGAGTAGAAGAACTGAAGTGGCCTGCAATGAGCCCTGACCTAAACACCTTTGAGATGAACTGGAGCACTGACTGTGCGCCAGGGTTTCTTGTCTGATGTACTGTAAGTGGCCTACCCCACTCATGCTCGAGTGGCTGAATGGGCAAATCCTTACAGCCATGCTCCAGAATCTAGTGGAAAACCTTCCCAGAAGAATAGAGGATTTTATGACAAAAAAAAGAGCTCAAAATCAAGCATTTCAGGGTCAGGTGATCACACACACACATTTAGCCATATAGTGTTAAAATATGCCATAGTGAAAATATTGCTTAAGGCAATGCTATAAAAAATATTACAAGCTCACTATGTTGCACTAAAGAGACAATGCTGTTTTAATAGGAGCTTTGCACCCAATCAAAACTCAAGATCAAATAAGTGCAAACACTATTTGATAATAGCAGGTCATCATTTTAGTACGGCCTCCCCAATGGTTTTTCATTAAGGTGGCACATTGGCATAGTTGTTACTGTAGTACTGTGGCCTCAGGTTCGATTCATGCTTCATGTGGAGTTTGCATGTTCTCCCCATGATTGGGGTTTCTTCCAAAGACATACAAAGTAGGCTAATTGATGTTCCCAATTTGTCTGTAGTGTGTGTGTGTGTGCATGCTTGTGCCATGCGATGGACCTGCACCCCGTCCAAGGTGTATCCTGCCATGTGCCCCAGTCTCCTGGATAGGTTTACATACATCTGTAACACTATGATTTATCTTGATTAATCCACTGTCGCGCAAAGTATGCAGCACTCGCTTTACTTTTACGGTTTCCAACCACATTTCACCCAGGATTTTTTTCCAACCTATACCCAACCTTTTTGTTTCTCTCATTCTCTGCTTTAATATTCATCATGCATGTCCCAACTCACTTGCCCTGTTTCCTCCTCTCTCCATCTTTCTCATAAAAACCACGCACACACACACCTTTGCACCAAGCCCAGAAGCAAAAATCTATTCAATCTTATTTTCTCTTGCGCTCTTTTCCAGTTCCAACATCAAATGTGTTCTGAGCTTATAACAGAAACAATGCAATGTATATTCCTTTAAGCTTATGATCCTCAGAAATGAAAGGAAACCCCAAGCAGATGAAAGAAGAGAGTAAATTAATTGCACTAAAGCCCACTTTCCTGTCTTTGCCATTAAATCACTTAAGATTAGAAGGTTCGGCATGTACGACACATCCCAGCATCCTTCACCTGCTTTGACAGAGAGCACTGATTGCTTAACCGTGTACATGTAGCTGTCCACTATCTCGTTACTCATCAGCTCTCTGGCTTTGTTCACTCTTGATTAAATAAAAATAAACCAAAAATCACCTTGAAAATAGACAAAATCATAAAAGCCTGAATCTGTAATTCAGCCTTACAGCTTCTTTGACCTGTCATTCCGTAATATAAACATGAGCAGAGTGCATATTATTTTCCATTAAGCAGCAGCTGTCAAAAATAATAGAGCCATTGCAGTCGGAGTTTCAGCCCACTGCCTCAGCAAAGCCCTAAATAATTAACCACAGGGTCATCAGTTCACTCAAAAGCCCCGTAATTAGCTAAATACATACACACCGCATTGATGGGGAAATGTCTTTGACAGAAGAAGATTGTAGAGTGGCACTATAAATACCATATTGTGCCACCTCCATTGATCAATAAACACTAAGGCGAGTCTAAAACGCATTGTGACATGGACTGGAGCAGCGCAGAATGGCAAAAGATCAGGCTCTGCACTCTGGATTTATTGCTCTACTTCTGGCTGCCAAAACAGCTGAGGGACAGCAGGACATGTGGGAGTTCTGTTAGTCTGTATATCGCGTGAGAAAAAAATGCGCTCATACTAAATGTTTGCATGAATAAAAATCACAGCAATGCCAATATTTAGTATGACAGCATGATTGCAATTATGATACTCCTTTTATATAACAGTTCTATAAACAAGAAATTAATATAGAGCAACTGACTTTGGACAATATATGATTTATTTTGTATACTATTACATATCGCTTGTTGGGAGGTCTGTGATGTCAATGTTCTTGTTAAAAATTTGCTTGCTTCATTTCTTCCTTTTCATTTACAGTTATTAAGCTTTCATATTTGAGATCTATTCATGTAAAATATCATTTGCCATGTCAACTGAGGATGTCACTAACTTCTATGGCAACCGTTTCAGTTAAGTGTTACTATAATTGGAATTTTCATGGTGAACATGACCAAGCTGAAAGAGACAAGCAGTTAACATGGCAGTTGTTCTTAAAACTAAAACTGACAGTTGCATACAGTAAAAGCACATATAATTCCTTTTTAAAACTTATTTTTACATTGTAGCTTTCACTAGTTCGTGGACTATATTTATACCCTAGATACAGCAGCAAAGTAAGAGCCACGGATTTAAACTTTCACAAACTGTTCACTATCTGCACGTAGAAAAAAAGTCTGAAAACAAGTTTAGACAAGTGTATGCCATCACTGTCTTCCACTTACCATGATTTAATTAGCTTCACAAATTTGCACAGTGTCCCATAATAAAATGTTTATATTTTGAAAAGAATTAAAAAAACAAACATTATCATGTCATGTAGAATATTAAAAAGACAGTGATGGCACATGTAGCCACCCATTTGTCTTATTACTGAGGAAATTGTCCTATTATACATGCAATTAAAAGATATTTTCAAAAATACACATTTATCTGAGTCAAAATTGCTAAGAAATGATTAACCGTAATGACCCATGACATCATGTCAGCAATTACTGTGTTGTAGGGGAAATTGTATTGCTGATGTCCCCAACCTCCAGTAAACCACAGGCAATCATATATTATGGGCAAGTTGGAAATGTCAGTCAGCCTACAATGCATGTTTTGGAAATCCATGAAACATCTAAAGAAACCCACCAGCATGGACAAACTCCAACCACCAAGGTCAGAAGAAAGATTCATAGCCTCAAAAACTAAGAAGCTTTTTCTGGGAATTTATTGTATCATCACTACTATATAGTTTTATTGTCACAGTAGTGAGTAGGCTCTCATGTGGAACTGACAATATTTGGGTTCAGGACACAAACTGACATTATGTTGTATATTCAATACTTTTTTTATTTTGATGTGAGCTCTCACACAGCGGTACTCAATTGTAGCACTTTCGATATTGCCTGCCCTTTTGAACCTTTAGTCTTTTTTTCTGGGTAAATGTGTGTGGTGTACCTTTTAATATGTACATCATTATGTCAGTGGTCTGGTTATGTTCTTTAAATTATTTTGTAGGGTGACATTCAGGACATAATCCAACCTCACCCCCAGTGTTCCTGCTTCAGGCTCCGGATCTGATGTTTCACTGATCACTATATGGACAATTCCCTGTAAATGTATACACTAAAGGTGCAAAATATGACTCTTGATGGAGCACCACCTTCACGACAAGGACATGTACTGTACTATTCGGCATTTCTTAGTGAAGCAGACAGGCTATTTAATCAGGAACGCTATAAGAGCAGAAGCCTACTGCGCCAGCTCCACTTAGTACAGTAGAGAGTGGGGAGAAATGCAGAAACACTTCATGGAAAAACACACAAGCGCACACTATCAAAAACACAAAATGCTTCTCTCGCTCTCTCACACACACACACACACACACACACACACACACACACACACGTTTTTGTGAAATATATACCTGCAAAATAGGGACACGCATTTCTGGGAGGTCTAGAAAATAAAATGAAAACAAAAAAGAATAATAAATAAATAAATAAATAAATAAATGCATATTTTAAGCCTGTTAGTTGATTTTATTATTATTTTTTTTAAGTTCTGAAATTCACAGCCTAGTCAGGACATGTTCAAGTGCTATATCCCAGGACATGTACACACACACACACACACACACACAATTTCTCAATCTGACAAAACAGCAGCACATTTGAAGTGAGGCTCTCAGCTGTTTTATCACAGCAACTGCTTTTAGCTTGTTTCTCCCCACGTCAGTAGATTTTCTTGTCACCTCTGATAAACAGGTCTGCAGTGTCTGATGGCCAAACGTGCGTCACAAACTGACAGAGTTTCACACCGTGCGTTTTAAAAAGTAGCCTCCGTCATACACACACACACACACACACACAGAGAGAGAGAGAGAGAGAGAGAGACTCTCACACACACTAATACCGACCCTTTTGCTGCTTGAAGGACTGAATCGATCCGGAGTGATGCACCATAGTGGCGTCCCGTTGAGTTTCCAGAGGTTAGAGAAAAGTCCGCACTCGTAAAAACAAGGTGCACACATCGGGCTGAGGGGAGGATGGTGGGACAAGCCGTAGGTGTTTCCGCCTCCCACTTTGCGCCGAGCTGCGCAAACCGAACGCACCCCGTCACGCGCCGAACTCTTCTCGAGCCTTGCCTGCTGTTGTCATAGAAACGCACAGAGAAGGGGGGGTCGGCTCGGTTCTCCAGATCCACTTGTTTAACGGTGCACGTGATGTACGGACAGGAGTCCTCCTGTCCTCTCCTCTCACTCTCTCCTGTCCTCTTCTCTCACTCTCTCCTCTCCCCTGTCCTCTAACTCTCTCCTCTTCTCTCACTCTCCCCTGTCCTCTCCTCTTCTCTCACTCTATCCTCTCCCCTGTCCTCTCCTCTCAGCCCTGGTGTATTTCATTAGCGTCAGGAGAAAATGAGAGCGGATGTCGGGGACCCTGAAGCCTATTTTGCGTCATATGGTTTTCTCCGAGCTTGGTATCAGCTTGCAGTAATGAGCGGTTGTCTCTATAGAGCTTTACGTCAAGGGACCTGGTGTTTCCAGCTGCCCAACATTTTCCAGTCCTCACCAAGCACGCACACAGTCTCTGCACGCTCAACTATATTGGCAGATCATCGCTGAGAGCTGAAGTCATGAAGCATAACCCCAAATACAAATATGAACGCACACTATTCATTAATGTGCCCTAATGTTTGATTTGAGAAGTATGTTTCTAAAATAAATTTGTGCTGCAGTGTGCGTGTATTGGAAGAGGTTCTTGAAAGCACAAAGCTTGACTGCCCCTGCTTTACAGCTCCTCTTTAGGTATTTAGGGTCAGGATGGAGTGGACTGGCACTAATTTGTTTGGCTTGACACAGTAGTGTCAAGCTCAGCCAAAAGCAAACTGGCTGTGCCTTTCAAACAACTGCTGTTAATCATCAAAACAGTTTCTCTTGCTGCTGTTTCACTATTATATACAACAAAAAATGCCATCTCACTCCATTGAATTTCAACCCATACTGCTGCAGTCAAGGAGGGGGTTTTACCAATGCGCTTTAGTTTTCTGATTTGCTGATCAGAAGATGCACATCACACAGGCACTGAGCATTAATGACATGGTTGAGTGGTTTTGACTTATGGGTATGGCATAGAAGAGTACAGCAGGACCGTTCTATATCAAAATAGTGGCAGTATTATCCTCAGAGCACAACACAACACTCATCCACCTATAAATGACCGTACTTAAAATGCCACAAATATTACACAGGGTCTCGAGTGCTGAAAGATTCCCGACACAGGCAGGAATGGAAATGTACAGAAAAAATAATAAAGCGATCAGTATATGTTCACAGCTCTGTTGATCCCTCAACTGCCTGAGACAAGCGCCTGGTCCAAAGACAAATGAAATACATGAGAAGAGAAATGAAGCAAGACAAAAAATACAGAGTGAAAATGCTAGAGGTTTATACATGTATACACCATAACACTACGATCACCCGCTTATTACTGACTAGGTCCTCCTTTTTCAACAGTAATGCACTGTGTGTTCTGATACCTTTCTGTGGAAACAAGCATGAGTTGTTTCAATAATAAGAGCTACAGTAGCTCTTCTATTGGATAACCAGCCCTCCCCAGGTTAATCAATAATCCTCGTCTGCGCATGACCCTTTTACTGGTTCACCAGCTTTTCTTCCTTGGACCACTTTTGTTGGGTCCTGACCACTATAGACCAGGAATATCTCACAAGAGCTGCAATTTCAGAGTTGCTTTGATCATTGTCTAGCCATCATAATTTGTGCCAATACAATGTCAAATTATTTTTTGGGCAGTACATCCTTAAGTTTCATACACTTTTTAATTAATGTAATACACATCATTATTCTTACCTAGTTATGAACTACTGTATATTACCCATTTAGTCTTATAGAATCTACTGTTTCAGAAAACATACTGACTCTTACAGATTAATTACACCTGAGACTTCTTTTCATAAAATGAAATAAATATAGTATTAGACACTTCGCCATATCAACAATTATAAAGGTTTCTGTAATTCATTTATTACTACCCATATCACTGTGCATCATACAAGTCTCTACGAATCAGCTGTTATTATACAAAACAATAAACTGTTAAAACAAGCATGTCTAAACCTACACTATTAATACATTTAGTGATGAGTACTTTTTCAGAGGAAAAAAATCTGTGATAATGTTTGTAGGTACTGTACTCAGTTTCCGTCTTGATCACACATAGATTACATAAAACCTCACAGAAAGTTGTAATAGTATTGAAAATAGTATTGTTCCAATGATTAAAAAAAACTTTAATAGCTTTAGTAGCTTTAATATTGTAATATAGTTATATATTATTGTTAAATATATTTTAATTCTTGACTATTTGGATTCAACAACTACTCCTAGACTCCTGGAGGAACAGGTTTTTATTTCTTCACTCCAGTACAGAGAAATGTGTTAAAAATCACACACACCAATAAAGATTAAACAGAAAAAAACCCTGGAGCATTTAATTAAGAGATCCACTCAGTTTCAAGATGGCAAAAGGTAATGGACACCGTGTGTTTTATTTCAACAATTTTCCTCTTTACTCCCTAGCCCCGCAATACCCTTTTTCACCCTCTCTTACATTTACCCTGTTCAGTTTTTGACAAACTTTTACGCATGCTATGCTTTTTCAAAAAAAAGCTTAAACAGTTTCTATTTCTTATGCCAATGGTTTATGTTGTCAAATCAAAAACAGTGAAAATGATTAGAAGACAAAATGGAAGTGATTAGCAGGGAAGACAAAAGCAAAGGCTTGATACACACAAATGCGTGCGCACACACACACAAATTGCTAGAGGGACAGACCAAAATGAGCACGTGCGCGTGCACACACACACACACACACACACACACACACACACACACACACACACACACACAGATCAATGTCAAAGAGGCCTGAGAAGGCTTGACAACACGAAAGCAAATACATCATCATACTATTATGCCAGACGTTATAAACAGACATGTCATTAGCTTAAATCATGTAGACAATGCTGCACCAAAAGGTCACCCATACCATCATCACAGAGAGTGGAGGGGGGGGGGGGCATGAAAATAAGGGAAGAGGTGAGAAAGAGAGGGATAGGCCCTTTGAGAGAGAAAATGACAAGCTGTGTCCATAAGTAATCCCATCATGTATATATATATTGATCTGTAACTAAGAGATATATTTATTTTCTCTTTCCTATGTTCTCCACTTCTATGACGTCCACAGACCTAAATACCATCTGTTTCTCCCCCACATGCCACCTTTTCCGTTTCCACCTGCTGTCCCCTTGATTACAGAACTGCGATAGGAGAAGCCATACTGCTACACTGGCCTATATTATCACCATAACATGTACATTTAAATGTTTGGCTCCTGCAGTGTGTTTTGACATGTAGGTCGTATGAATTTTACTGCAGTGTGGTGTGGGTCTCTGTGGTGATACTGACACCTTGTGGTAAGAGTTCAAAGCAATCCTTTAGCTAATCCTATTGGATAGGACAACACAGGTCAGCCATAATCACTCCTTATGTGCATCAGTAAGCCCTGAGGTAAGTAAGCCCGGTCACCAGTTCACCAGTTTTCCTTCCTTGGATTACTTTAGTTGGCCCTGATCACTGCAGACCAGGAACATCCCACTGGACCTGCAGTTTTGTAGACCCAGTCCTCTAGCCATCACCATTTGGCACTTGTCAAAGTCACTCAAATCTTTATAATCGCCTACTTTTTCAGCTTTCAACACACCAACTTCAGGAAAAAAAAGGTTCACTTACTGCCTAATATATCCCACCCACTTCCAGCTGCCACTGTAATGAGATATTACAAATGTAACTACTGTGAGAAGGGCCAAATTGTGATGGCTAACTTGACATTATTAACCTGACATTGTATTGGCATCTGGAAGTAGGTGGAATGTATTAGACAGCAAGTGAACTTTTTTTTCCCCTGAAGTTGATGTGTTGGAAGCAGAAAGGCTAACAGCGGCCAAGGCTCACTGATGCACATGGGGAATGAAGGCTTGCCCATGTAATCCTATCCAATAGAAGAATTAATGTAGCTCAAATTGAGAAAAAGGTTAATGCTGGTTTCAATAGAAAGGTGTCAGAACACAAAGGTCATTACTGTTTTGGTGGCAAAGGGGAGACTTACTTAATATTAGGCAGGTGGTCATAATGTTATGGCTAATCAATATTATTATGATTATAATATAATCATAAAGTGGAAAGGAAAATATGCTATGTACTCATCTCAGATACTGGTTTATCCTGGTCAGGGTTGCAGTGGATCAGGAGCCTGTCCTGGGAACAGTACCAATTCAACTCCACACACATGCACACTTATTGATGCGTAGGGCAATTAGCATGGACAATCTTTCTACCAGGGAGAAGGGAGGAAACCAGAGGGCCTAGAGGAAACCTATGAGGTTATGGAGACATCACAGGATGCTCTATACAGAAAAACTGAGCTCAGGATCAACCCAGGGACCCCAAAGCGCTGAGGAGCAAAACTGCCTACTCCACTGGTATGACACTTGTAACATAAATAATAATTGCCATGTGGAAGGCCCGGGTTCAGTTGCCGCCTAATGGCCAAACTCAGCCACTGGATGCAGTGCTGGTCCCAAACCCAGATAAAATGGGAGGGTTGCATTAGGAAGGGCATCCGGCATAAAAACCTGTGCCAAGTTGTGTGCAGATTGGATGGTCCACTGTAGCGAGCAGCCAAAAGACCAACAACAATTATGCAGATCAAGTACCCAGAGGAGTAAAACTATTGAACATCTGTACTTGTGAAGTGGCACATAAAACACAAAACTTTCTTCTTGTAGCAAATGAATGCTACATACTGTATATCTTCCTTGAGCTTGGAATTAGACTTGCAGCAGGACAGAGCTGTCCTGGAAGGCAGAAATCTTATGGAGAGTATAGCTGCCCCCGAGGCTGTATGAGACATGCTCCCACCTCCTCAGGCTACAGTGCACCTGAGGGTAAGCAAGCTGGGTGAGAGAGGACTTTGGGAGACATACATAACTGCAGTGTAATTATCAACACTGAACATCTATACAGAAAGACACAACTGACTATGTGGTTTAAAGGTTAGGTCAGCAATTTGGGTGTAAGTTTGCATGCCACTGCAAGATTGGAAGCTTATAAAACAGACAGGTAATTAGCAATGCCTGCTTATCCTAATTGCTTGGATCACTTGATGTTTCTTCCAAAGTCTGCAATATCACAAAGATCAAAGTTTGTCCTCTGACTCAACAGCTGCTGCAGTGTAAGGAGGACTTCACCAAATGTTAGAAAATACTGATATAATGTGATCGCAGTAGAGCTCAACTGGGCATTTTAGATTATTTTTGTAAAGCAGAGGTAAATTAACAAATGATATGGTCAGTGATTCTCCAAAGCTAGGCTCCTCTTACGAGTCTCATTTATGTTTAATAAGGAAAAGGATCTCCTTCTCAGTCTGTTAAGTGACACTAATGGAGTAGAGCAGGCACCCTGCTTTAATTCAACAACATTCCCTTGATCATTCAGTGATAACATGAATTAATAAAGCATTGGAAGCTTTTCCACTACTGAAATATTTACCACATGATTATATCTGTTTCCAGGACAGTAAAACACATATTGCCATAGACACATTAAAAGCTAGTCTGAGACCAGATTGTTTAGGAATACTGTTAAGAAAAATGAAATAATTTATCTAAAATTCTGTTTTATAATCTCATAATCTAGACAGGTGCTTTTCTCAAATAAAAGTAATGGATCAGCACCACTCAATTCCTCATCCTTTGCTGATTTATCTACAACCCAGATTATAATATGTGGTTAGATTTTTTTAAACATTTACATGATATGTATTATTCAGAAGTTGTCGGAAATGAAAACAGGCCATGATGCTCTCGTCTTGATGGTCTGGCTCATGCATGCCATACAAGGGAGTGGCCTTTAAATTAATCCTCACCCTGACTCCTCCCCATACCACACCTCTGGCATGTAATTCATAAGGACTTAATGAATCATATCAGATCATACTGATTTTCAAATTATCATAATGTTTTCTGTATTGTGACTACATTTCTTTCCAGTATTAAAAAACTTCAAAGGGTGATTTGTGTGATTGTAAATTGCCCACATGTAAAAGTAATCCTGCAAATTAGTCCCTTTTAAGTTTCTTAAAAATCCCTTAAAAGTCACTTAGTCCCTTTTAAGAGCAGTTCAACCTGCCACAGGAGCTGCTCACACAGTTTTACTCAGCCGTCATTGAATCCGTCCTGTGCACTTCAATAACTGTCTGGTTTGGCTCAGCTACGAAAACAGACATCAG
>JAOVVA010000010.1:10765582-10778329 GCA_028565275.1 Leiocassis micropogon
GTATTTATTCATTACTGATCCCTCAAATAATATTTTAGATAGATTTATCTCAGTGTCATCCATAACTGTGAGATAACATAAGGTTGCAGTCAGAGGTTTAGAGTTATGTTCTAGAAGAATGAATGTCATGCTAACATGGGCTTTGAATTATTTCTTTCAACTGGTCTATTTCAGAGGAAGAACAATTGTATAACATACGTCTATATCAAAGAAAACCTTAGGAATTTGGAGAACCAGGTTTAATTAATTAAACACAAAAGGTTAAACTATAAATACATAAATTTAGATTATTCATACAGTTTTGATGAAAATCCCAAAATGTCTTTTCAAGCCTGAGGCCTCTTAACGTCCTGTTAGTGATCATGATTGACTACATCTGGTAGCTTTTCCATGCCAACATAAAAAATTTAGGATTAAAGGTGAGGCATTCAACTGTTATTTATGGTGGTGGCTGTTTTTCTGCCAGTGGAATTATTGTGCATTTCACAAACTGTACAGAAAAATTTAAAAGGGAGGACTACTTCAGAATTCTTTAGCATAACCTCAAATCATGAGCGAGACAGTTGAAACTTGGACAGTGACCCCAAACACACAACATAGTCAGTTGTGGATTGGGTGATGCAGGCTCACTTTGAGCTTTTGGAGCCTCGACCTTAACAAAACTTGTGAACTGTGCTTAAAATTGTGCATGCAAGGAAACCAACAAAATTAATTTGACACCACTTATTTAGCCAAGTAGAGTTATTAAATATATAACCAGAATTCTGCCAGAAACTTAGTGATGGATAGCAAAAGCATCTGCTGAAGGTGAAATTTGCTGAGGGACACTCAACATAATATTAAGAGTGCTGTATGCACAGTATATATTTAACCCTGTGTGTGTATATGTGTGTGTGTGTGTGTGTGTGTGTGTGTGTGTGTGTATATATATATATATATATATATATATATATGGTTATTGACCTTCCAACTAATTAAATAGTAACAATGTATGGTCTTCAAAGCAATAAAAAAAAAGAAAGACTGAGACTAATCCAAAAAATGCAAGCGTGTGCTTGTCTCTGCTATGAGTCTGTACATACAAAGCATTAATAGGTTTGCTAAAAAGTGCTTATTATACTGTGCCAAGTGTGAAATGTGGTGGAGTAACACTGATAATATGGGACCGATTTTTACTGATTTTATATCTTGGTTGTAGATCAATTTTACCAAGACAATGGCCCCCAAATATGCATCAAAATCAGCCTAAGACATGGTCACAATTTCAGACAGATTCTTTGTTCTGTAATGGCCACATTGATCTCTTGGTTTAAGTCTGGATTTAACCCTGCACAAACATATGCTCTGAATTCAAGAGAGACATGCACATACAGAAAAAGCATTAAATAATTTGAAATGTTCTGAAAGGAGGAGTCGTCCAAGTTTCTTCAACGGGTTTATCTGTTCTTGTTACACATTACGGTAAGAGGCTTTATGGTATTCCTCTCTCCTTACCAAATAAAATACAGTTTATACATTGACAGTATTGAGGTACTTATGTCTAAATATCTAAATACATTAATTTCACAGTCGTGGAACACTTGCCAGTACGGGACACATTTCACTTGCTGGCACCATAATAGAGTGGTACAGTACAAAAATATGCAGCCAATCTGTTCTGCCTAATAATATTCTACTACTTCAGATATAATAAACTTAAGTGAAATTAGACACAGGGGACTCTGAGCACATTAAATATTCAGTGCAATATTTATGAATAGTAATAATAAAGTATGAATAATAAACAGGTAAAAGGCCAAGGAGAGACAAGAGGAGTACTGTATGGTGCTGATAAATAGATAAATAGACTTCTGATGATCTGGAATTACTGCAGGTCGTACTGTACATAGACAGTGAAAACACAGCATCGGGGTCTAGAAAGGTTCCCACTGCATTTTGTCCATTTGTAATACAATAATAACATTTGAGCTCAGGATGATAGCTGATACTGATCTGATACTGATAACCAACTCTGTAAGCTTCTACTGTATTGTTCTGTTATAAATATATCAAAGACCCAATGCTATAAAAAAAAGTGGTGACTTATTTTCTGTGATGGGTCAATCTATATCACATGTGTTCATGACCTTGTCCTTGTCTCTTTTCCTATTAAACCCAATTGACAGTAAAAAGCTAAGCTGTCTTAAGCTTAGAAATGTATGTACTGTAGCATGCATCCAATGTGTTTGTCCACTTCTACTTCAATCACACACCAAAAAGAGAGAGAGCGAGAGAGAGAGAGAGAGAGAGAGAGAGAGAAAGAGTCCACTACTCCCAGCTTGTAAATTTGGACTCTCACTCTCCCGTGATATGCACAATCAATAGACTCCAATGTTCTATCTCTCATTTCTTTCTCATTCTGTCCCTCAGGAGTCATGACCTCAAATATTTCCATACACATGTGCCTCTCTCTCTCAAATGCATCTCTGTGCAAAGCAGCAAGCGTTCCCACTGACTTAAAGCAATCAGCCTATGTTTACCCTTTGAAATAAAAACGCATGCAAAATTAATTACCATTGAGGAAAACGTTGTCTAAATATATACGATAAGATCTACTTAACAAAGTAGTATGTAATGTTTTTATTTTTGCATCATAGTCTTAAAACAATCTTTTCATTCACTGATCTTTTGATTGTTTGTTTTAAGGTCATATCATTAATTCTCTAACTGCATACACCATCAAGATATGTCCTCAACCCTAAATGAGACTCATAGAAATCTCAGCTTCGCAAAGTTTACCTTATGTCAGCGACATACCAGTGTGTTACGCTATTAAGGTTTCTTGTAACATAAATTATTGTTAATACACTGTACCAAGATAAAGCTTTTTAAACGCAGAGTGCAAATGATATAGTAGTGTTTAGCAATGACCTGCAAAGTGTAGTTTCTCTGTTCTGCTATCTTTAAGAGGTTCTATTAGCTTAACAGTAGGGAGTCATAACCAGCAAAAAGGACCATTGTGAAGCCTGTGAAGAAAATGGGCTTCAGCCAACAAAAGCAGAAATATTTCCTTAATTTACCACCAAAAAAAATCTACCGCCCCTTAATGCTTTTCCCATCTGGGGGGAATTCTGGGGAAAAAGTTAATGACTCCTTGATATCGTTAGCTGGCTCTGTATAAATCAGCACGCTCAGCATTTTTCCAAAGTTCACCATCCCACAATGGCAAGTTTTGAGAAGGACATGGCAAATGTCCACAATTGCAAACAAAAGTCTCTGTGTGAGACAGCAATGTCCAGCTATGTTCAGATTTTGCTGACACATATCAGCCACCTGAAAGTGATACATTGGAATCAGCCCTGTTCTGTCAACACTTAAGATCATCCAAGACATGCCGTAAGTCCAACAATATTCTCGGCTCTATGATTCATAACACGCAATGTTCGACAGCATCCTGACATGTGATCAGATGAAATTCTGTAAGTTGTCAATCACTTTAATTATCAACTTGGGAAGGACCTGGAGCGGGAATTTGCGGTGTCAATATACTGCTAGCTTATGAAATTAAAATATTTATACGATGCAGAAAAACGCAACCCGCTTGAAATGAGTACGGAATTACAACGTTCACGCCAGGGTTGATTCGGAAATGCATACTACTGTGAATTGTTCCATTAGCACACGAGAGCTGCCTGGTTCTCTAAATATCTGCAAAAGAAATTCGACATGATTTAACAGTGACGATAAAAATGCTGATGTCATTTGGCTAATAAGTCAGTGTTTTGTCTGTGTTTCAGGTTCCCCTGGAGCTGAAGATAGAGGATACGAAAGCTAATCAGAAAGGCATGTGATTTTCTGATCTGGAATTTGGAGGCCAGGAATTGTGGAGATGTCAGTTGTCACTGATTTTTTCCATTTTTCAGTGTGCATTTTTTATTCGTTTGTCTTTTAAAGCGGATCAGAGAAAATTTCATACGTGCATCTATGAACTGAATGGTGATGCCTTTTACTGGTTTGTGCTTACAGCAAATAAACAGAGGGGAGTAATAGAGAGAAAATACCTTGCCAGGTGGTGACAGTTCTCCACTGTTCTGCCTAAATTTCTCCTGCAGCGTCTCAGCCAGCTGACACAACAGGAAGCCATTATCTAACCTGTCCATGAAACTCTCTGCTGTGATTTCAACGCCTGGGAGAGAAGGAGACAGAAGAAGGCTGGGAATATAATCAGTCACAATACAAAATTTCAAAACAAAAAGCCTGATTTTGTTTTCCTGGTATAGGAATTTTAAAAATGCTATTAAAATAGAGTGAGCTAAATGAATCTGGAATTTATGAAGTGATCTATGTGTGTGTCAGTAGTTATTTAAGTTTGAAAGTTGGTGCAATATTTAGGCAACAGCTGATAAACACTTGTTCCAGTGTGGAGCAAAGAGCCGCAAACAGCAGTGGTGATACCGCCACAGAAAACAGCTGGTTGCTTTTCGCATAGTAGCCCAGATAAGACTCACACATGCTCACACAGATACTATACTGATCAACATGTGGCTGTTGGTTTTGACTGGCTTCCAGATGACCATTCCTTCTCAGTTAGATCACCCTGAAATAGGAGGTGGTGGCAGCGGGTTCTGTGGAAAGAGTATATTTTTTCTTTTTGTTGTTTCTAAAGCAGAGGGGTGCAGTAGTGGTAGAGCGGGGTTTCGGGGCCTTAATGAGTTCCAAATGTGGTAAGTAAAGATCGGGGAGCAGAAAGAGAAATTGAGAGTTTATAAAATCCTCTCAATATTCATGACCCCCACTTCATGCTTTCTCCATACAGTAAAGCAAAATAAACTCTGTACACTGCCTTTAAACGAGCTCTGAATACCAGCATCTAGCCAGAGTTTCTATTACAAACATGACACAATGAAATCAAACCAAATGCTTCATGAATCCAATTAAACTCTAATCAAATTCTACAGCAAGTCACACATAATTTCCCGAAATACCAGCAGTCTGACAGTATAAATAAATGCCGCTAGAGCTGAGACATAGACAGGCGATCTGCATTTTCTGCGCAGCAGGTCTGACTGAGTGGTCACAGCCTCTTCATAACACTACTTACACACATCTGTAGACAGAAATCTGCTTTCACACCACATTAGAGGTAGCCACACACCACTAATGAAAGCAAAGATTCAAGACAGGCAGAGAGGAAAGAGTTTGCTGTGGTGCTCATACTGTATGGTCCACCATAACCGCTCTTCTCCATCAGCTCCAGGCAGACCAGCAGCACTGCTTCCTGACTCTGCTGGCTGTACACAACCTGCCTACTGCCAGACATTCCACTGACGTCCCACTCCACACGCACATTTGTGCCAGAACCATGACACATCACCATTCTTCTCGTAATATCTGTGCAATACTTCTGAATCACTACTGGTCTTAAGTGCAGTCAAAATAAGCCATACCATGCTGCACAGTGGGCAAATTTCAACAAGAATGTGGGAGCGAACTGGCACTATAGTAAAATTCATTCACTTCTTTTCAGAATACACCCCAGATAGGATTTCAGTCCATCACAGAACACCATACACTCACATTAACAGCAAGGGTCAATATAGAGTAGCCAATCCACCCAGCTTTTGTATTTTGGAGGTGGGAGGAAACCAGAGAACGCGGAGGAAATCATTGACTCTAGTGAAACTCAATGAAAATACAGACAGTTACCCAAGCTGTGAGTCAACAATGTTACCCAATACACCATCCTGCTGCACAGAACATGTTATAGAATCATTCATAAAGAATAATTAAAAAATAGATGCTAATTATTATCATTATTATTATTATTATTATGAGCATTTTGCTAGCCTAAATAGTACCTTCCTGAATTAACATCTTCTGCCCAACAGCCTCCCATAATGTCACAAGTGTAAAATGAATCACAGGCAACAAAGCAAATACATGTAATGCAAATGCTGAAAAAAATAAGACTTTAAAAAATGCATGATTGAGGAAAAAAAATCTATCCAAACTTGACTAAAACTGTTATAAAGAATAAATATACAATACTAGTCAAAAGATTCTTACAATAGATTTCTACAATCTAGAACATTACTGAATACTTTCAAAACTATGAAACCACACATACTGTATGACATGAGGTAATTAAGTAACAAAGGTCAGCTGTTCTGGAACTGGTCCGGTCTTGTCAAGTACATTTGCAAAACCCATCAAGCACCATGATGAAGATTAGAGCCTTTACATCAACATAAAATTTTCAGAGGAGATTATTGCATATTTAATAACAGCATAAATATTCACTCATCATCATCTATACCACTTAATCCTGTATTCAGGGTCATGGGGGCCTGGAGCCTATCCCAGGAGACTTAGGGCACAAGACGGGGTACACCCTGGACAGGGTGCCAATCCATCGCAGGGCACACACACATTCACACACTCATTCACACACTACGCCAATTAACCTAATATACATGTCTTTGGACTGTGGGAGGAAACCGGAGTGCTCGGAGGGAACCCACCAAGCACGGGAAAACATGCGAACTCCATGCACATTGCGACAGGAATCGAAACCGGACCCTGGAGGTGCAAGGTGACAGTCCTAACCACTACACCACCGTGTCGCCGCATAAACATTCGATACAAGGAAATCTGACTTAAATATATTAAGCCCTTCCTCTTTTTTTCTCCCTTATGTTTTTGTTTCATCAGTCTTGAGATGGGTTTTTACAAATTACTTCCCACAAGACCTAAAACTAACACAGTTACTATGACCACACATCCAATAATCCTGTTCGCTACTTACCCAGCATGCTGGTGAGCCAAAGAGCCAGGTCTTCCTTCATAGGCAGCAAACTGGCTTCATGTCTGCTGGCCAGCCAAAGACTGTACTGCTGCAGGTCAGTTAGGCCTGGACCAAAAGGGTGCTGTTTAGGACTCAGAGAGCTGCACATGCTTGCCCTTATTCACTGGCCTGAAAAAACACAGAACAGAGTGAAGGC
The DNA here is from genome assembly GCA_028565275.1 of Leiocassis micropogon. Lineage (NCBI taxonomy): Eukaryota > Metazoa > Chordata > Actinopteri > Siluriformes > Bagridae > Leiocassis > Leiocassis micropogon. Next base: position 10,772,563 of record JAOVVA010000010.1, read on the forward strand.
TATAACATTAGGTAAGTAGAGTCAAGAAAAGAAACTCCCCATGTTAGAGACATTCATGATAGAATACTAGTATTTTACTAGAATTTGCAACAAAAAAAAAAAAATGTCTTAGTTAAAATTTTTCTTTGTATAAAGACTTTCCCATTCTGGCCTCAATTTGGTCACCTGCCAACTCCTAACCCATCAGGGGTGAAGGCTAACACATGCTTTCTCTGAGACATGTGAAGCCAGCCAACCACATTCAAACAACATCACAGGGTAGCGTAACACACACTGACTTGCACAGAGATGCCTGAGGTTGGCTGGTGTCATTCTTACTGACAGGTGAGAGACAGTAACGCCATCACTCCCACCCAGAAAGCATGGTCAATTTTACTCCCTCGGCTCCAGGCCAAGGATTGCTGTGACATTGTTGGGATTCAAACCCACTATTTTCTGAAAATAATGCAAATGCTTTTCTGTTTCAAAATTTGGGAGACAAGGTTTAATATTCTTGTCCCAGTCTCATTATGTTCATTTGTCTCAAATGGATTTACACATGTTTCTGAATTTAAAAGTCACAATAATTTTAAAAAAATACACATTTGATTAAGTCTTTAGTCTTGACTTCAGTCTTAAGACTACTTAAATTGGTATCAGATGTGGGAAAAGCCACCTGTCCAAACAGAGCCTGTCCAGGGAGATTGAGATGTCAAAGGTAGAATCTAGATTTCACAGATTTTCACAGATTTTACCAGGATCAAGGGCTTCACTTAATCATTTCACTTTCTCATGGCAATCACTAAGGTTTTCTTTCTTCTGATCAACCTCTCACTCCTCTTTCATCAGAAGCCCAGCCCCTTTTCACAGTACTCTGATCATTTTCCAGGTTTAGTCTCAATCTCGTTTTACTAAAGGGTCATTTTGTGGTCAGGGTCCAACAATGCGTACTTTGAAGGAAAGGAAAGTTCTCTGCAAACGTAAATGGCCCTCAGACAGTAACGCATTTGTGTGAGGAACACTAACATGAATGTATGCTCTGACACAAAATTTCTAAGTAAGTTGTGACTTACTCAGTACATTCAGGTTTATTCTTGAGTCTTGGGAAGATCCTACAGGATGTTTTGCATGAGAAAAAAGTTCAAGTAACACCAAGTGATGACTATCTACTTAAAAATATATGTTTGTGCTGATTCTGTTCCTTGTTGGGAAGAGATGTTCCCATTTCACTGCTTCTCTTACCATTTTACATTTATTCATTTGGCAGGTGCCTTTGTACAGCACAAATTATAGAAGTAATAGTACATAATACACTTCTGGGATTCAAACTTACAATCTTCTAATAACTTATTCAGAACTTTGACCAAAGAGCTACCACTGGCCCAAATAAATAAATGGATTCACAGAGATCTCAACATACAGTAGATCACAAACCTACAACTCTAAGACTTCTCTATTAAACCTTGGTCAACAATGTCAGTCACTTTTTAAATTCTTTATTGATAGTACAGTATACATTAGTTAAATGGATAACCTTCCTAATATAATGTCACCAATACCATGCTCCCATGTTAGACATTTATGTCTAAATTACTTTGATTGGAGCAAACTTTGACTATCTGTCTTGCCTCAGTCTTGCCTCTTGTCTCATCAACCAGAAAAACTCTTTCTTGCACAATAGTAAGTTTGTCATAGTTCCTTTAGTCCATGTATTCTATTTATCTGATTTTCCCATTGTTTATTCCTATAACTATCTTATGTAGATTTGCTACCAGTCATCTGGTACATACACTGTTTTGCAATACTTTTTTTCTGCTTTTGAGTCCTCAAATAACAAGATAGTTTGGTTAAAAGCTTTCATCAAATGAATACGTACAAAGGCGAATGTGAATATAAGTGTGATGTCTTGTGTTTCTCTCTGTCTACTAACAATATGGAACAAAGCAGAAAGAAAGAAATGACCTAAATTGCTATTTGCTTCTCTTTGTATAGAGAACATTATGTGCTTGGTATTCTTCATTACTGGTGTGGGTTACAGTTAAATCTATGACATTGGGCACAGTGTAGTCTTACTCACCAGCCTCTCTTGTGTCTCCCACAAATTCCTGCTACACAGTAGCTCTTTCATACAGGTAATCATAGAGAAAAAGGGGAGAGGACAGAAAGAGAGAGTGAGAGAAAAACAGGGAAATAGATCCAAAATGTCTCTCAAAGGACAACTGACCTTTTAACAAGAAAGGCTGTATACTCTGTGCAATGCCAGGTTCAGTTCTGTTTTGGCAATCAGGTGTGACTCCTAAACACATAAATCCCCAGGCATTTCATATTTCCCTCTGCAGCAAGCCATTTAACAACATCACAAAGTGGTGACAGTCAGAACAAGTTTGTCTCCCCCGTTGAGCTTTTTACACTTCTAACACATTGGAATGCCCAACATTTACATAAACCATCATTTCTTTTTGACCCTAATGATACTTTACCAAGTAGTCCATGTGGTCCAAATTACACTGCAATCCCTTTCATTTAGAAATAAATTAAATTAAGTGACAGCACTGCATTTCCTCGTCAATTAATTGTCATACTTAAGAGTATATGAATGAAATCATTTACAATATCAGAAAGCAATCACAGATGTTATGGCAGCTGTATTATTATGGCTATGTCCGCTACCGTATTGTTCCGATAAAGCGTACTGCAAGAAGATTTTACAAAACGTACAGAAGCAGTTAAAAAGGTGAACACACCTTCTAAATCCATGGGGTTTCCTGATTTTTATTTCATTCTATACTGTGAAACAATGCAGAAGACGTCCAAAATATGCAATAATCTCCTTTGAACGGTTGATACTGAGATGTGTCTGCTACTTATGCTCTGGAAAACCTTCATAACAGTTGGTCTTTATTCTGAGGTGCTGTAAATTGGTGATGTCTGAGGCTGGTGACTAAATTAATGTCCCCTCTGCAGCAGAGGTATGTTTTGGTCTTGGTCTTTTGGTTTTGGCTCTCCTGGGATGGGGTTCATGAGAGCCAGTTTCATCATGGTGCTTGATTGGTTTTGTGAATGCACTTGACAATAACCATTGACCTTTGTGTTTATCTATAATCTTTCTAAAATAACAATTGACTGTTGTTGATGTTTTAACTTATTTACCTAATTCCACATGTGTTATTTGATGGTTTGGAAATCTTCAGTATTGTTCTAGAAAGTAAAACATGAATCACAAAACAAAAAAAACATAAAAGTTAAAGGTGTGTGTCCAAACTTTTGACTGGTATTGTATATCTAATCACATTAAACAAGCAGAAATTGGTTAACTGATCTCTCTCTGTGAACAACAATGTAAAAATCTGGTAAAAATCCATTATCCTGTATTACCTATTACTATTACCTACCATCTACCTCTGTTGTTTTAAACCTTTGTCTGAATGAATGAAATAAAAAGAAACATAGCTGAAGCACATGCTAAACTAAATACCTATGGTGTTCATAGAATGGTGTATGCAAGTATTAACCAAGTGTGAAGAGAGCCAGAAGTACTGTAGCTGAAGGTCAGAGGTCAGTGTGTTCAGTGGGGTCCATGATAAGAAATGTAAACAGCAATCAAATAATCTAACAGTAATCAACATTAAACTTGAACATTTTCAATAAACATCACCAACTTCTCTTTTTATACACATAAGGATTATTTAACCATAATGATTATTTAAATTGGCATTGATGTATCAGGCTATCATAGTGTACTGTACATTACACATTTAACCTGTGGTGCTGAGCTCGACTACTTATTCAAAAAACTGCCTGACCTTCACAGTCCACCTGGCTTGTTTCAATGTATAAAAAGTTTATAGCTCATTTGCACAAAGAGCTACTGAACTATTTTATTTATCATCCCCAGTTAATATTAATAGTGGATTAGATGAGTGTTTTGCATAAGGCACTGCTTTATGACTTTTTACCATTTTCTCTTGCATTTGAAAACTCAGAGACTACTACCTTTTTTGCAGAGAGAGAGAGAGAGAGAGAGAGAGAGAGAGAGAGAGAGACTGATGCTGATCCTATTTTATCTCCTTTGCAGATTTCATAAGGCTGATCAGTGTTCAAAATTGTGCTTAGGTATTATCTGACTCCCTGCTGTAGGGCAAACTTGTACAGACTGACTTTGGTTACTCTGACCAAGGTTTTCTGTCTTTGTTGTGGTTGTGAAAAGTACAGTAACTCATATGAAAATAACACTTGAAATCTGCCTGTCTACAGCCTTTAAAAGAACCAAGTCAAATAAAAATGCATTCTTTCGGTCTAAAGGCAGCATGTTTGCATGACATTGTGTCTCCTTAGTTTTTACAGCAGTTCGTTTAATATTTTAAAGCCGCTGAGTTCATATTCTCTCCATAATTGCGTCTATTCTTGCCCTCTTATAAAGAAACCACATGTGCATGTGACACGGTATGTGATAAAGTTCCCAAATGGGGAGAAGAAATAAAATGTTAGTGCAGATGAGGACTCCAGATGTAACTTTTAAAGTTCACATTTATAGATGGAAATAATTTAATTGGTTTTTAAACTCACAGCAGCACAATCAATCTATTGCTCCTGGAGAAGAATTTCAGATGGCTGTTTATCACTTTTTTATTTATGTTTCCCCAATTTCATGTAAGGAATTGCAAATCGACTGCAATCGATAAATGCACTAAAACTAATAAACATTGCGTCAGTACTGTGCAAGAACCGCGTTCACTTGAAAATGCATGGGAAATATCGTTTTCCCGAGTTCACCCCTTCAGGTAGTACAACTCTGTTTGCATGTTGCCTTACCTACGGAAACGCGACGCTGTGAGAGAGCTGTAGCCTGGTTGCGTCTCTTCTTGTTGCAATGTTCATGCTTTCCCCGCTCTTCCCGCTGGCCGCGTTTCCCCGCTCCGAGTCCTCCTCGCGCTCCGCTCTGCCATCGCAGATCTCCTCACGGCGCGCGCTGCAACCGGGACACCAAGTCCACCGAACCGATCTTTAAAATCGACTCTTTGATTCAGGGAATCGACTCTCCAGAGTGGCGAATCGACTGGTTTAGCAAAATTGTCTCTGTTTCTATTTGAGTCGTGTTCAGCTAAAATAGGTCGTTATATTATTTATGAAATGTACTTAGAAACTGTTTTAGACCGTTGACTTTTTTTGAAACTCTGTTTATCGTGGATTTTTTGGAAAATATTTTATAGAGTAGATGATAATCTGATATTAAATTAACCTACTGAGGCAGGCCTACTGCTTCGAGATCTGCTCATCTTCATCTGATTAGTAAATTTAAGTATTCAAAGCATATAATGTAATTGATTCATATCACACTTGTAGGCTGTTCGAAAGAATCGACTCAGTGAGGAGTCATGAACAGAGCAGCAGCTCCGACAGCACACTGTTAAACAGGAGCTCACAGATTGGCTGCACACACACACACACACACCATGCGTGCCCTAACTCACTCATTCTGTGACTGAAGCTAGCAGTTATCTGTCTCTTAGTTTCTTTTAGATTGATGTCAAATTGTAATCTGTATTAATAAAACAGTTTAACATTTCAACAGGCCCACGCAGGGTTTTCTAGTGGCAAACTAGTTGAAAACTGCCCAATATTAGATCTCTGTATATGACTCTGATGATATATGTTCGAATACACACACACACACACAATATATGTACATATATATATATATATATAAACTATATACAAACCGGATTCCAAAAAAGTTGGGACACTATACAAATCATGAATAAAAACTGAATGCAATGATGTGGAGGTG
>JAOVVA010000010.1:10778729-10792928 GCA_028565275.1 Leiocassis micropogon
ACTCTATAGAAATAAATTTAAGTACTTCGTCTAAATCTTTTATTTTGAAAATCATTGCAGCGTGTTCTTAAGCGCCAGGCTGACGTCACACAACATGTCACTGTTGAGTCGGCGGGAGTCGGTGTTCTGAGTCTGTTCTGTTTACACTCTTTAGCTCATTCACTCTGGTGTTTGTATTTTGTTCTGGCTGTAGTCTGACACGTGTTATCGCTATCTTATGAGCTCCAGAATATGACGGATGAGACCACGTGTCCTGAGTAAAGCCGGGCTCGGCAGTTTCAGGGCGCCTCATGGAGGCTGTTCTGCAGAACGTGGAGAGCACTGTGGAGCTGTTGGCGGTTTCTCGGACTGACTGTGTGGCTGAGTGGGACTGTGAGACAGTGAACAGGGCTTTTCAGTGGGCACAATACTGCGAACACGTTCACACTCGCTTCCACACGAACCCGTCAGTCCGAGCCGCTTTGGAGAGCCGTCTGCGCGAGACTAATCAGCAGCTGGCGCGCGCGATCTCCGGTTACCGGAGTCTGGCTCTGTCTGATCTGCGCAGTGCCGCCACAGGCTACTTGTTGGTCTTTTGAAAAACCCCGCGACTCCACACCCTGTAATAAAGTCGCTTTTGGACAAGTTTGTGCAGGCTGAAGATACTCAGTCGTCAGACCTCAGTGTGTGTAGGTCAGCGTGTAAACTCCTGGGAGACTTTACACTGAACCGGAAGAGTGACTGTGGCCTCTCTGCTGTCACAACAGTTCACGGCACCATGCTCATACACCGCATCCAGGCCATACAGAGCCGCCCAGGCAACCAGGCTTACGCTACACAATTACTGGACTGTTTGCTGGAGGACAGTGGAGATATACAGGACAGCTTTTTGGCACTTCTAGCAGCTGCCCTGCTGTCAACAGACTCCATGAGTGAAGACACTGCAGTTCAAGATCTTCTGCTTGAATGGTTAGAAGGACATGATGACTTATTGCAGAGCATGTATCAGACTTTACCTTTTGAACTGTGCACCAAGCTTTCTCAACGATGGCCCAAATTTAGGCTTGCTTATTGGGACAGTTTAAAAAAGTCAGCTTCCTCCTTGGTGTATGATGTGAGCAATGGATTATGGATACAGCCTTGTGACACTGCAGTGTCGTTTCAGATGCTCACAGAGCGGTTTAAGTCATTATGGAGTTCAGGGTCAGCACTAAAAGAAGAGACTGAAAAGCAGTTGATCACACTTAAACAGGCTGATGGAGACTTTGAGGTTGAGGGACTGAGTGTGTGGACAGACCTGCTTGTACGGCTCAAGTGAAAGCTGTGTCCCTTTTCTGAGTTGCTACAGGCAGAGATGAAGCCAGTGGTGTATTTAGATAGCAGACAGGGGGAGACAGTGCTCTTTAACAGATTTGCACAATTTCTCTGACTTAGAAAATCAGCACTCAGAACAGCACGTACTGTAATTTAATTTGTGTATTAAAATTTAATAAAGGATCTATTTTATTTACATAATAGTGTAATACCAGTAGCATGCTAAAAGTAATGTAAATTATTGTTCATGTTCAATGTCTTATTTTATAACCTCAAAACGGCTCCGCCTAATCAAATTTAAAAACATGTCTTATCTCTCTTGAATCAGGATATGTGACTCCTTCCATGTTTCTTAATTAAGATTAAGTGCTGTGACAGATGGCGCCATCACATGTTGCCTTGGCTACGGTTGGCATTAGGCATCTGAGTCCATCTTTAATGGAAAGTAAAGTCAGAATGGTAAATGTGCACAGTTCCCAAATTAGTCCCTCGAGGATACACTGACCTGTGATTTCGATTTCCTCTGCTTGGCAGATTAGGACAAGAGGGAGAGAGAGAGAGAGCATTTGCATGTGGTCATTAATAATTTATGTGGTCACTTAATCCTGTCAATACATGCACAATCAGATCAGCTTGCTGTTAACATGAACAAAGGAGTTCAAAGAAAGCCCAGACTTTATGAGATTTCAAAATTAAACAATTAAATCAAACGATTTCTTCACTTCAATTAGCTTTCCTGAAACCTCTTGGTCAAGAGACCAGGTCAGTGACTGAGTGATTAAGATAATTATACTTTATTAAAGAGGAACTCAGACAGGTAAGTGGCACTAATGCTGAAAGAACGATTGTCATGATGTGGAGCCATGCATTAGCTATAATATTTCAGAAAGACGAAGGGGAAATGACAACAATATACAGTACTTGAATATTCAGTAGTTAAAATAATCCTAGTGTTTGTTTTATGATTGTCAGGTGATAAAATCCCGTCCTTTGGGATGGTGTGTGATTCTTGCAGATGAGAGGGATTTTTTTTTTCCTTCCCTTTTTGCCTTTTTTGCCCTGGAAACCATGGAAACCTGTATTCTCAGTGCTGTTATGTAGAGTAACAGCAGCACAAGGCCAGTGCAAACATTGATTTAGCATGCAGAAACTAGGAAAATGCTGATGACATGCTGTCCTTGAAGCAAGAATACGTGAGGGACTTTTTTTTGGCAATCATATTTCTGATATTTATTTTTCTATTCATTGATCCAGACCCCTTTTTGGAAGCCTTCATAATTATAAGCCAAGCATTCTTATTTCCGTATGTTTGAGATTTCCCCTTGTTGAAGCTGGGGATCCAAGGATGGATAGCAGGTTGGTTAGGCTTAGCTCATATAGATTCATGTAGAATTTCTGAAAGCTATTAACCTTTTTCTATCACAATGTTGTTATTATTATTATGTTAAATACTTAAAATAACTGTTTAAATAGCCATGCATTGTATAAAGTATGACACCATGAGAACTGATGAAAACAGTCATTTTCAGTAATGAAATTCCCTCCCACTGCACGCCTATTTCTAATTCAAGGTCCTTCACTGAATCACAAAGCTCAATAAGGTAGAGGAGGGGAAACACCAACAAGGCCACGGCTCGTTAAGCCTGCGATGAAAAACCAGTAGCGGTGCCTAATCGAGAGCCAGTGCTATTACTACAGCAGGGAGAGTGGAATATATCAGTCTATCCATGAGAGAATAAAACAGCTAAACCACAGACAAACACACTCCCATGTGCAGCTGTCATCTCCTTCTCATTTAATTGAGAGGTGTGTTTTCATTATTATTTACATTAGACAGGCCTCACATTTAAGTTTGTATCCTGGTATGAGAGTATACAGTATGTGACACCATATATATGCAGAGTCAGCCGAAAAAATGTATACACATTTCATGAAAAGGAAAATGTGTACAATTATATTAATACTAAATTTATTGCTAATTGTTATATATGTATATAACATATAGCAATAAATAATATACATCATACTATTTTTTTATACATGTTTTGGCTAACTCTGTATATATAGCATTTCCTGCTTTTTAAAGGTCCAACAATCAATGTTTGCACTACCTTTTTTCATCAAATTTTTTTTTAAAGAATTACATTTAAAAAAATGCAAAACATCATTCTAATCACATTTCCTGACCCCAAAATGGTGATTGTATATAAAATATATTACTATCATAGGCTTTGAGCAAACAGAGATGTTATTGTCTTGTCTATGTCTGGGAATAAATACCCAAGTGTAAGAGATATAGCAGAAAGCGCATCTTTGACATATTTGTGCATTGTAACAGTTGTGAAGCTAAACAAATAGAAGTCCAAAGTAGTAGACTGATTTGACTTACAGATGGTGAGAACAGTGTGACTCATATCTATTTAGCTTCACTGTAATTAGCAGCCGCACTGCATGTCTAGTTCCGACTTATCACTCTTCAACACTCTTCTATATATTTGCCTGGTTTCACACATCACTGGATGGAGTGTCAGACAGAAAGAGGAGAGGAACTAAAAAAAAACAGCCAGGAAAAGGGAAGGGCATTTTAATTTGTCACATCTCAGTGAGACATCTCAAAGTTATTCTGAGATTCATCTGAGGTTGAAATATTGGGAGGGTTATACCTTATAATAATGAAATGTAAACATGTTTAAAATAGGATTACAGCTAGTGTTTACATTCACGTCTGAGCGTATTCACATTGTGGTGTATCAGGTTGAATGAGAATGACCTGAGTGTTCAAGACTGTAAAGAAGTTTGATGTGTTGTTATTGTCATATGAGATCATGAACTCAGAGCATTTTAATCCAGAAAACCTTTTTCTTTAGAGCAAAACATGTTGTTTGAGGTTCTCTCATACAGATGGGTTGGAGAAATGAGTAAAATAACAAATTGAAGCTCCAAATATTTCTCAACTACATTTTTCTCAATAGTTGGCCCTGTATCTTTTCTATAAATCATGTGAAAATCCTAACTTGAGCACAGGTGTAGCCAAGAAACTATCATCACTAAAACCAGCTTTTTGTACCTATGGAATGTCTTACATTTTAATTCATTTTACAAATTAACAATACTAAGATCACAATAGATCTCCAATGGGTTGTCATGTCAAACTAGGACTTTTGATTGTGTAGAATAACAGAACAGTTATGAGAGTAAAAAAAAACTTCTCTATATAATTCCCTGCTACTCAAATGCACTTACATGTTTCATTAGTGCTTGGATACAATCAAGGTAGAACGTTTTCTCAGTATGATTGGACTGCCTGCCTGCCATGATCAGACTGCCTGCTTCACATTTGGTTCCTGTAATGTGCGAGTGGTGTTTTTGAATGATTGTGTGCATAGTTCACACACACACAGATGCTTCCCTCCCAAAAGTTGGTGACCAGTTATTTGTTCCGCTCACATTAATTATCATTTATGGACATATAGTCTTCTTTAAAATGTTTGCACTTTTTTATTGTGGCTAAGAGTCTCATCACTGTACTGAGCTCAAAGACTCCTGTAAATGTCAATCGGTTTTACACCTTCATTCACTGGGAATTTCATCACAAGTCCTGGTTTGACTTGACCTGGTTTGATGCCCCTCATACAAAATTTCATTTCACATAGTGTAATTTTTTTATTTATACCTATAAATATAGTAAAAATTGTTTACACTTGTGCAATCTGTACAATTAGGAGCAATGAATGCTGATACTGTTAATTATAATATATTATAATTAACTTAGCAATTACAGGTTAATTATAACATACTTGCATTACGTGCAATCATAAAGCTCAGACTGCACGTTCCTTTATTCTCAATTACTTAAAAGAAATAAATGTCTCTAACCAAGTGGAAAATTATAATACTCACATCAGAATATTTAGTTAAAATCTAGACACTCTATCATTTCATCTAGATTTTGTCAACGTCCTACAATACAACGGCTATTTCATAGTATTACGAAAAAGGGGGTTATTTGGGGGAACAGTGCCTTCAAGCACATCCTTGAAAAGAGATCATAGATCTCAAGAAAATAACCTGATAGAAGTTGATTTTATTAAAGGGAGAAGGTTTGTTGGTGGTAACATTATTTATGTCACATATTTCAGAAGATAAAGGTTATTGTTATTAACAATCATTTAGAGTTTTTGTGCCTGCTTGATTTATAGTTCTCTCTTTGTTTCTTTATTTATCTTATCCGCAAGTCATCTGATTCAGTTGTATTGCACACAGGCTCCTCATCTTTCTTTGTCTCTCACCTTCATGCTCTGCAATCACTCACGCCAGTTGTGTATGCTTACATGTGTGTGTGTGCATCGGCGACAGAGAGTGAGTGTCAGTGTATGCCATCCATTATTGGTCAATAAACTAGCAGCACTGTAAGAATATAATTTATAATCAAATTAATTTTGGTGTTTCTATTATAAGATTATACTTAACATAATATATTATTATCATCCTATTTATAGACATTTTATTACAAATTTTTAAAGCTCGTCTTAGTATTGATTTGGTTATTTGAGGTATCATTTAAATTATTTATTTTTAAAAAGCAAAATTATCTGCCAATTCAATAAGAAAATGTGAGTAAAAGCTTATTCTCTCTCTCTCTCTCTTTTTTCTTGTTTAATTTTGACTTCCCCCACATTTTAGACAACCCCCAGCAGTCTAGCTCATATCACTTTTTAATCAAAGGGAGTGAAGTGTGAGGTGTAGCATTCATTAAATGTAAGCCCCCCCTTCCCTCTCTCCCACACACATACATAGTGCAGATCCCATCTGGCATGGGTCTGAGCTGAATAGGAGAGCATCTCCCAGGGGACATGTACCCTCTTCTCAACATGTGTCTTAGCTGATTCTCTCTCTCTCTCTCTCTCTCTCTCTCTCTCACTCTCTCTCACTCTCTGTCTCTCCTTGATCATTGCCAGACAGAGATGCAGAAGGTTGTCAGCTACACCTGCGTCCCAGCAGCACCCGATGATTGACCAAATGATTCTAATCAAATTTGTGGGACATTCCCTCCAAAGAAAATAAATAACTAAAACTCTTATTACACATATTGTAATGCTTTAAGATTTCAGCTTCCTCCAGATGTCATACTGCTAACAATGCTTTTGAGGTACTTATTGCTCACATATTCAAAAATTTTCCCAGAATGTGTCTGATTAGATCTTTCAAGATAAAGAGTGAGAAAACTGCAGTGTCAGAGCCTGGCAGCTTGCCATTCCAACAGGAATTCAACTATTTTGGGATTGTGTGAACAACATGGGGAAGGGGCAAGTAGTTTCCACATTTAGGAGACGTGTTAATAAGTGATAAAATATTCATTTCGCTGCAACTGGTGACAACAAAGATGTCTATCTGTGTACTGTGGTTTACATGGATTAATAGCTTTAACATCAAACCATCTATTAATTGAACTATATGAGACATGATGAGAATGAGGATAATCTATTTTAAATGTAAATACAGTTTTGGAGAAACATGCAGCACAGGGACAATGTACAGTACATTCACACAAAATGTGTAGGGTGGTATTGAATTGGTAATATTAAAACAATGACACACACACAAACATTGCTTTTGAGTAAGAATGTCCTTTCAAAATCATAGATAAAGCTCTGAGTTGATCAGTAATTAACCTGAAGGACTTTGTTTCCAAAAATAAATAGGAAACCTGATTAACTTTTATGTGAATGTTGATCGCCTGATTGGCACTTTAAGGTTAGACGGGTTAAGACTTCAATTTCTTTGCCCTCTTTGCTGTTACTGCTCTGAGACTTTTGTCCATGGCAATATTAGTGATTAAATGGCTGTGGATATAAAGCCAGGTACCTTTATTGGAAAGGTGGTTTGTTCAGAAGGATAATCATGTTTAGGCAATACTGGGCCCCTGCTGAGCTCTTGTCATTAAATAGTCATTCTGAAGCTTGATTAGAATGTGCAGTCCCGTAGAGAGCCTTGGATACCCCCATAACACCTGTCCTCAAAACCCAGCTCCAGCTCATCTATTACCCAACACACATACAATCAAAACAGCAGAGCTTGCTCTTCATTATGTCATTAAGGTGATCCTGACAAAATGCAGTTAAGTTCTGACAGACTGTTGTGAAAAAACGAGAAATAAACAGCTCATAAAATAGCTAATTTTAAAATTCAGCTGGGTGGAAATGTCAGAAGGGCAATTGCCGTAACTGGTATGGTTGGTTAGCTGTGGGAAAACATGTTGAGGTTGGCTGGTTACAGGATTGTATGGTCTGTCACATCAACACTTGTGGTCATTAGTGCGGGCCAGCTTGGCTCCCTGACTTAATTTGCAGGCAAACCAGCACTGGAAATTTTAATATGACACTATCAGACTGTAATAAGCATTGCTTTTTAACATATGTTTCAGCACAGGTTATTATTTTTTTTTCAGAAAATGTTTCATACATAGTCAAAAACAATAGCTCTCAGTGATCTATACAAATAAGAAGGGCACACAGCGCTTTCATTTAAAATGATTAAAGGATATTGATTTGCAAATGGTTTAAATCTAATTTCCTAGAGAGGTAATTTGTTGTTTTTTTTGTAGGGAACAGGGGTCAATAGCCCCAGTGTAGTGGTTAAGGTAGAATCATTGACTCTGCTCTGTCTATAAAGTGTTATAATGAATGAGGTGTTTAGAAGAAAAAAAGGCTCAGTGGTAAATAACAGGAAAGAAGGATATTATTCAAGAAGTTTAAAACTATATGCAGACTAAAAATAAGAAAGATCACAAGTTTCAAATCACAATAATCAGGTTTTAATGACTAAGTCATCCAAAATATGAAGATGATGATGATGATATTTGGTCCTTGAAATAACAGTAGAGAGCTGTTTGGATTATTTTGTCACATTTTATATAAAACGATAAAGAGCAATTAAACAGTATAACACTTTGACATTAATAAATCACTCATTGAAACAACAGGTGATTTGTCAGAACATTTACATTTGTTATTTGTAATCAAGGAACGGTGTATAGATTTTTATTATCTCTCTGCGATACACTGAGTATATCTCTGAATAGATATTTTACAAATGGTTTTATATATATATATATATATATCATCTTTTCCATATATTTATAGAGAACTTTGGTTAATTATTTTATATTGTCACACAATGGACCAGTTAGACAGTCCATTTTAGAGAAGAATGTAATCATGGCTCATATTCCACCTGCAAAAAATGTTGAATAATATTATAGCATGTGTCCCCTGACGGTAGCAAGCTAAATTTAAGCCATTCCGTTACACTTCCGTATCTTAAATTTGAATTTTAACTTACTTACATCACTTTTTGAACAAATAATATGACAGGAGCAGGAATCACAATACTGTATAATGTCAGTTATTTAAAAAAAAAAAAACTTATTGCAATGCATTTTTTTTTCAGTTTTCTCATCAATCATTCCAGGTATTGATAAGCAAATCTTGAGCCTGTGCTTAGAAACATATTAACTGAACATATTAAACAAGAAGCCCATCATTGTTAAAAAGTCTAGTGAACAAATCACATCAACTTTAAATGGAAGTTGTTAACACTACAACTACAAATGTATTCTTTTGAAAGTTATCCGAGTAGCTTTCCACATGGTCAAGTTGGACAACATATATAGCATGCATCATTTGACATTTCAATACACTTCATAAATGAACAGCGACTTGATTACAGTGCTGTCTATAAAAACATATCAGATCACCAACCCAACTTCACAGCAGTCTCACAGAAACAGCAGATATATTTAAATAATGAATGAATTAAATTGTTAAGAAATTCTTGTCAGTGCAATTAAGGTTTTTGTGAAATCGCCATATAGTGTCTTTACGGTGTCCTAAAGACTGGCTCAATATTACATTAAATATGTCAAGGCAGTACAAGACTATTACAACACACTGTCACAGTAGTACATATGTAAAGTAAAGGTAGTGCTGGAGTTTTGTGCCACAATGGTTACAAGATTGCACTCTATATATACTGTATATGTAAACAACAGAGCTGTCAGACACAAATTCTTCACAAAGAGGTGAATTTACAATTAGATGCAATTTTTTTGCAAATTATCTACTATATACCGTACTGCTGTATTCTCTTTTGAAATGCCTTTTTTCAGTGATAATTTAGATCGATATCGGGCATAAGCTTTCACCTTTTCCATTACATGCCACACATGCTATGTGTGAAATAAGCCGAATAGTTAAAAGTGTAATACATAAGTCTAGGCAACCTATTGTTTCACATTAAATTTGCTCTGTAAACCTGAGACAGCAAGTCCACAGATGGCAAAAATGCTGATCAGGGCAACATGCACCATGTGCTTTTCAGGTCTGCCAGGTCCATGTTTTAATTAATCAACCTGAATTAACATGAAATAAACATAATCGATCTTTTACTGCAAAACATTTATAGTCTTATTAAAATTATATTCATATATAACTTTCACACTGTGGGGGGTTACACTGCTTAACATTCTGTAAAATATATTTTGTAAAACTCATCATACAGGCAACACTAACACATCTCTGTCATGTCAGTGTCTCCACTGTACTAAGAATTGTCCATCATCTATTGGTCCTATATGTACAGAGATGGAGATGCAGAGACTTTGTGCAGTAGATGAGCAACAGTTGGTAACTGTATGCATACTTAGACCTATAAGGCATGTGTAGCAGCTAAAATATCCATCTGTAAATCTTATACATGTTTAATAGTATATTTATATTTCCTCATGATATATACATACAAATATTATATTTGAACTTATACTGACTTGTACTAATGTCAAAACTATTAAATTACTGAATAAATATTGTTTTATTCTAAGATTGATTAAAAAAATTTAGATTTCTTGCCTTATTACATAAATACTTTTCTAACTGTATTTACTGTATACAGTATTTCTAAATAACCAGCTTACTCCTACCTACCTCCTGCATAATCTTTTTTTTCATGTGGCTGTACAAGCCATGCTTTGTTATCCGAGGCATCCCTGCAATACATTTATAGTATGCTAGCACATATAGTTTAGTCACCACAATCTTTTGCATTTTTTTTAATTTTACAACTATAGTGACCTTCTTCCTTTAAGTAAGCAGCCCTTGTAAGCAGCAGTTCTATGAGTATCCCTCTCCACCCTGAGGATAGACCTGCACAGCTCCCTCCTGGATGAACTCCTCTCTTTTCTCCCAGCCTCCTGCCCATCCCCCATTCAGCTGAGCTGTGGCCCCGTATGATTTCTGGGGAGCCCCAAATACACCCTGGGCTCCAAATGGAGCATGACTAAGTGTAATATCACCAGTCTCTTCAGCAAGCTCATCTTCATCAATGAAACCACACTTCTCCTCGCTTGTTTCCTCCGGATCCGCCCATGGCTGCTTTTCACCTGATGCAAAGATCCCATAGAACACCACACCACCATAATGGACCAAGGAGGCAATTAAGAACACGTTTTGCCATTCTTCCCGGGTCTAAGATGGAAATAAGGAAAGAAGAACATTTGCAGCTTTTAAGGGATATTGTATATAGGGTAGGCAATGGACTGGTTAAGAAGCATTTCTGACATCTTTACCTTGTTTTTGGTCATGGCACCCACTATCAGAGGGCATACCATTCCAGAAAGTGTGCCAACTCCATTGGAGATGCCCATCAGTATACTGGCATACCTGGGAGCAATGTCCAGGTGATTCACATTAAAACCTTAAAGGGGACAACAAATAAGCACAGAAACATGAAAGATGTAAATCAATATAGAATAAATCCATGGCTAAAGTCTGAACCAGGCGTCAAATATAAAGCAGAGTCTCTTACCTGATATGGCAAAGCCACTGAAACCCACTGCTAGTACCAGAAATGAGATGGCTACACCTTTACTATGGGAGTACCCAACTACCAACAACAGTGTTGCTTCCATCCCAAATCCTATGGCAGTGCAAAGTATATGTCAACATCACGAATGTCCAGAATCCTCTTAATAACTTAAATACACACTTCATATCTTAAATACACACACCAAAAGATGACTAGTAGCTGTCATTCTTACCTCCACAATTCATTATCTTCCGTACATTAGTGGTGGACATAATGTTTTTGCTGCGTAGAAAGTCAGCAAGTTGGCCTCCTATGGGCACTATGATGGTCATGACCAAGTGAGGCAGAGCAGAAACCATGCCAACCTAAGCACACATAAAGAGATACAGGAAATACTGTGTAATCATCAATGCTTGTGCTGGTGTTGGTAAATGACAAGTTCTTGTTTCTCCAGGGTTATGGTTTATCTGGTATGGTTTTAAAATTGCATAGCAAAATTTACAATCATCAGCAGTAATACAGCAGAAGGGTGTTAGATATTCCAATTTCAATCCTGTCTACTTGTTACCCTTTATGGAAGCATCAAACAATGTGATATCTAAGACTGACTCAAATTAAACAGCAGTATGTCCTCTGCAAACCGTATTTAAAATGTTTAACACTTGTGTATATCAATCCCCTAGTGTTAAATATTTGAAATACTGCAGCTGATATTCATTCTTATAGATGAACACAATAAAACATCTAGAGATGAGTTTGAGCTCAACTCACTTTACTGATTTCAAAACCAAACACTTCCTCGAAATATGCCGGCTGGCTAATGAGCAAGAGGTAGAAGGTCCAGCTCCTGCAGAAGTTGGCGACAATAATTGCATAGACAGGCATCGAAGTGAAAAACTTCCTCCAGGGTGTCTTAAATTTCTGCAAAAAAACACAGTTTGTCATATTAAGGGCTTTGATCAGATTATGCGGTCGTTTCCTATGGAACGGTATACTCACTTCCGTTGCCCCAAAAAGTTTAGCGCTTTCTCCAATGCTCTCCTCTATGTAAAGCCGCTCTTCGTCTGTGATAGTGGGGTGTTCTGCTGGGCTCTCATAAGCCACCAGGATCCAGAACACATACCAGACAATACCAAAACTCCCTACAGTTTAAGGCAGAAGGTTTATGGAGTCAGAGTCAAACTTGCACATTCTCACATTAGTAGAGATTATAATCCTCAATAATTAATGTACCATAAATATAGAAGACAGATGACCACCCTGAATACTGTACAAGGATCCCAGCAAGAGGCATGGCTACCACAGCACCAGCATAGGAACCTGGACGATTGGTTTATAAAGAATGACTATCTCAGTTCCATGTATAAGATAACATTTCATAGTATAATAGAAAAGGTTGTTTTATATTTACCACAGAAAGATGTGGTTGCCAAGCGACTTCTCTCTAACGGTGGAGCCCACTTGCTCCAGATACCATGGCATGCTGGGTAGGTCACACCCTGAATTTGTATAACACTGGTTTAATATTTAAATCAATATTCAAATCTAACATACAATAATTAATATTTAGAGAATTGTGTATGATGGATATTACATTTGTGTAATAGAATATCTTCAGTTTTATTCATAACATTGCTCCTTGACAAAACTAAACATTACATAGTTACGAACAATAGACAAAAAAGAAATTTACATCCCAAGAATTTGTAAAGGCAAGCAAACATAGAAACTAATAGAAACTACTGACTGCAGGGCTTTGTTATTGGTCAGTGCAAATTCAATCCTGCTTGACCACAAAACGCTAACACTTTCATTAAATTTTCATTACCTCCTAATTTGCCCACAGTCAGTCTGTAATAGATATAAATTACTTGTGCTTTCAAGGAGATCTGGTAGGCTAATGTTTAATTGGCATTAATTAGTCAATACACATAAACACAAGCTGCTGAGGTTACACTGAAACCTCCAGTGTGTTTTCATTTAAAAAGCATACTTATCCTGCTGTTGCCATTTATGCTGAACATGACAAAGAATGTAAAGGTAGATGGGCTGCTCGTAGTTGGTGAAAGACCAACAGATGTTACTCTCTCTCTCTTTCTCCCTCACTCTCCATTGTTCTCTCTCTCCCTCTTTTGCTTCCCCTCTTGCTTTGTTTGGTTTCTTATGTTTTGTCATTCAATCTCTCCCTGTCTGATTATGGTGTCTCTATTTGCGCAGTTTTGTAAGGGGTAGAGATTGAGACAGCAGATACAAATCGAACAAATGGCTCCTGATAGGTTTCCACAAAACAGGCTTAAACAGACAAGACTAAAATATGCAGTTGTACATCATATACTGGTGTATTTGGTGTGGTGGTGATGGCGTGTTCACTTTCACATAATGAACAAACCATTGTTTGCACACTGCTTACCTCCACCAGGCCCTGTAGTATCCTTACAAATATGACACAGCCATAGTGCACACGTGCAGCCGATGGAATGAACATGTTGAGAGTGGATGTCAGAACGATGGCAGCCCCAAACACTCTGCACATTGGAGCAAATGATAGATAGATAGATAGATAGATAGATAGAGAGAGAGAGATAGAGAGATAGATAGATAGACTGAAAACTTCAAACATATGGAATTATAGTATTATGGAATTATGTAATACAATAGCAAGTTGTTATTTTAGGACACAAAGTTTAGCTTTTCTGGAAGAGTTCTTGCAAAAATAGTTTTGTCAAGTGTATTTGCAAAAGCCATCAAGCACCATGATGAAACTGGCTCTCATGAAGACCTTCCCAGGAAAGCAAAACCAAAACTTACAACTGCTGCACAGGAAAGTTCATTTAGCGTTACCAGCATCAAAAATCATCAATTAACAGCACCTCATATTAGACCTGTTATAAAGGCTTTACAAAGCATAAGCAGCAGACACATCTCAATATCAACTGGTCAAAGGAGATTATTGCATATTTTGGATGCTTTCAGCATAGTTTTACATTGTATTGTTGACCAGACTGGTATGAAAGTATGCGCGTGTGTGTGTGTGTGTGTGTGTGT
>JAOVVA010000010.1:10842569-10858563 GCA_028565275.1 Leiocassis micropogon
ATTAACTGTTCAAAGGAGATTAATGCATTTTTGGACGCCTTCAGCATTCCTTTACAATGTAGAAATTAATAAAAATCAGGAACCATCATGGAGTTAGAAAGTGACCCCAAACTTTTGAACGGTAGTGTATATATACAGTTAAACCTTGAATTGCGAGAATAATTCATTCTGGAAGCATGCTCATACAAAGCGAATTTCCCCCATAAGGTATAATGGAAACTCGGATGATTTGTTCCACAACCCGAAAATATTCATATAAAAATAATTAATACGAAATGTAAAGAAAAATAAAACAAATTAACCTGCACCTTCCCTTTGAAAACAATCCTGACAGAACAGTGTTTTTGTTAGTGTGTGTGTGTGTGAGTGTGAAGCTGAAGTAAGACAAGAGAGGAGATGAGGAGGGAGGTGGCTACTGTGTAGGATGATTTTTACATGCACAAAGACACACACACACACACACATGCACAGAAACATTGCTCTGTCAGGAAGCTTCTATAACAAGGAACCACTCTCAATGACTTTCATGCGCACAAACACACTAACAGAATCACTGCTTTCTTACAGAGGGTCAGAGACCCTGGAAACTGGATTTTTAACAAGTGACCTCTCTAAAGACTCTTGCTTTTACTTTACATGTGTGCACACACAAGATTTCTCTGGTGACCTTGCATTTGGCTCCTTTCTTGTGAAGCATTACAGATATAGGTACAGTAGTACGTCATGTTAAAGATATGTTCAATAAAGCACATTTTGTAATACTATGTTGTTGTAAATATAGTTATCCACAAAAGGATTACTTTTTTTTTTGCAAATTTGCATGAAATAGATCATTATGCTTCACTGAAAAATTTACACACACAGTACTCAAGGCTGTCGCGAGTGAGAAATATGACATGAGAAAATCTAACTTGACTGCTGGGAAAATTAGTCATAGACACAGAGGTGTGTCAGACAAAAGTAGAGCGACTGGTATGTAAGATGTTGCAACACCATTAGACGTTGATACTATTATCCCACCAGGGGTGGGGGTTACAGAAGATTTTGTGCCTTTTGTGTTTTTGCGTCTTCAACAGGACGATATGCAAAAAACTAAATACAAAGCAAACTTAATTTTTGTGGAATGTGAAATTCTTTTCCATGAAGACATGAAAATTAACTAAAAAACTATTTCTCTCAGCCCAAAACTATTGTAGCCTCATAAGTATTACCTATATGCATATAAAAAAACACACACTTTGTATTTACTAATATAAAAAATATAATATTTGCCTGCATTTTAGAAAACATTTTAGTGTGTGATTTTGGACATAGTGCATGTCATAGTACAGTCTGTCAGGGTGGTGGTTGGGAACCTTGAATGACATCAGCACAAAACTTTCACTGTCTTAACTTCTACCGCTGAACAAATCTGTGTACGTCACTGACTGGTTAACCTCAAAGCAACTTTAAATAATAAGGCTAATAGACCACAACAACAAACAACAATGATGGCATTTATTGTGGTCTATTAGGTTATTTTCTGACCTTAATACTCCCATGCTTAAGCATACCTCTGGTTCACAAGGAGTATCCTACAACCAAAATTCACCTTCTACCTCAAGAATATCATAATTATTTGGCTAGTTTTAAAGAATGCATTTACCATTTTCCTATGTTGAAAAGGCAGAATATTCATGTCTGAGCAGAGCGCAGGTATGTAAATAGAGCCAGGCCATCATGCACAGCACACCCACCTGACAGGGCTGAAGAGGTGTGGTGAGCCAGGGATCGAGCAAGTGAAAGAAGAAAAAAGAATGTTGAATCATTGAGGATTAAAAGGCTGTCACGCAAAAAATTATCAGATTATATTTTATTTGTTTTCAAGGAAAAAAAAAACTATCACAAATAAAAATGTTCTTGCAAAGTGCAAAATGAAAGATACAGAGCATGAACAAAACTATTGCTGAAAAGAAATTAATAAAACAGGCAGTGTGTATTAGGCATGGCCTTGAAAAATATTTCTACAGAATTTGGCAAACACACAGTAATCATTTTTACGATATAAATTGCCCATAATATAAAAATAATTACAATATAAAGATTTGAGAAAATATTAAAATGCAAATGCAAACGAGTTGTTTAATAGACACCCATCTAAATATACATACCAACTCCAACCAATATATCCCAAATATTCAGGTTTTATAACAGAAACATTCTTTAAATGAAAAAATAATTTCCTAGAAAAGTTTAGACAATATGCAGTAGCATTTATCGTTATTTAAGGATGCAAAATAAAAATTATCAAATCAAATCAGGTTTGTTTGATACAATAAAACAACTAATCTACCACTGCCAAGAATTTAGCCCAGAATTGTATGACACTGCTATATAAATGTACAATTATGACACACACACACACACAGAACAACATTTTGATTTATATCTAAGGTTATAATACAACATAATAAAAAAGAATCTGTTACCATGTGCCAGTCAGAACTTACATTTTGCTAAGTTTAGCCTAATTTGTAGCCATGTCTCAATGTCTTTCTTGCAAGCAGTGCAATCACACTTAAAAATTCAGTGAGATGCAGGGTAGATAAGGGTAGGTAAGAAAATATCTACATGACTTGACTTGATCCCAATGTACCAGAATGGCAAAAGATGACAAGTCATTAAATTGTCCTCTGAATGGCTGACATATCAAAGTAAATACCATTTAGTGCTAGGCCAAAGTGCTACATTTAAGGCTGTCCTAACTAGAAATTCCCTTACTAGACAGTAAATTGTGTATTGTTTTATAACCACTATGCACAGTGTAAAAAATTGAGACATAGCTCTTTACTTATAGGCTCAGTATAACAACACAGACCCATTCTCTAAAAAGGCAACTCTGGAGAACATAATACATTGTTTATAATGTGTATAATATTTGGCATCCTGCTGACATTTTCACAAATCCCACAACCATGTCCCCAAATATAATTTCTGATGTTTAGAGGACAAAACCGGTCAGAGTAGTTTAAAATTCAAAATATATATAAAAAAGGAATCACATGAAGTACCAAATGTTAAGATACAGTATGGAAATGTCCTTGTTATTGTGAAAACAACTGTGAAGACACAGAATAGTCAATGATCTTCCTACACACTGCTTAAAGTAGACAAAAAACACAGCGGGTCAAAAAATGAAATCCCTGCTGATAAAATTAAAATTGTGTCTACAGGAATTTAATTAAGGTGCATCCTCCATCAATCAAGTCCGGGATCATGTGCCTTGGTTTTCAGCTGTCCCTTTATTCTTGCACCAGCCAAATGCCATAGCTGAAATATTCAGCTATGTTATATTTTCATTCCTTATTTACATACATGCACTTATATCCACACAATTCCAGTCTTTATTTAGAAGATTGCCTCTGAAAAATCTTGTTTCTGGAATCCTTTCTGTAAAAAACAAAAAAAAGGCTTATAAGTAAATTACTTACCAGTAAAGTGATTATTTGATCTTACAACAAGATTTTCAGTGAACAAATGGTAATTATTAAGAAAACGTAGGGTTAGGGTTAGGTAAACACAAAGGAAAATAAATCATGAAAACAGATTTCATTCAGCACACAAACGTGGTCAACAGTACAAGTGTCAAAGCAAAAGCTCAACATGTGCAAAAACATGCCACATAACTTATTTCATTTCGAGTATAACGTTAAACAAAAAAATGCAAGACTGCATAATTACGGCTTAATTAATAATGAACTATTAAACTATTACTTTATTATTATTACCCAGTGTTTATGAGTCATGTTTAGTGGTGACTTGTTAATATATATTACTACTCATTTATTTTTGCATAGACCCTGTATAGTTCTCCAGTTTTCAGATATTTGTTTGCTGCTGTGTGAAAGTGAGGCACACTGTTGGGACATGCTCCTGAGGAAATCACTTGACAGGTCTGCGTTATGACTCCACCTATACTTGACAAAGCACCACCACATTTATACACGCCCTGTGCTTTTGGTGTGCTTGTCTGTATGTGAGTGTGTGTGTCTCTGTGTATGAGTGTATGTCCTGTTCCAAACCAGTGTTTGTAAAACTGGAAAATGACTCCAGGGCAGGGTGGGGAAGCATGTCTAAAATATGTTGTACAGTAAACCCTGACACACAGTCTTTCTCAAACATGTTAATGCACAGTCTCAGGGATGACAGTTACTTTTTTACAACTTGGTGAAAGACAAATAGGCACAAAAAAAGGCAATGCTGGTCACTATAGAAGGTCGGGCATGGCAAGCAAAGGGCCGAAGGTTGCTGACCCAGCCACTAAACTCTCTAAAATATGTAGGGCAAGGGTCCTGCAGGAATAAGGTTAAAAAGCTCACAACTGCATTTTTTTTTTTACATACCAACAGTAGAGAAAGTTAGGTTTTCCATAGATCATAAACAGGTTGTATCTAAAAATTATAATCAGCCTCTTGTTCAATATCTCTGGAACCTTCAGCCATGTTGAAATTGCTTCTAAGTTTGCTAAGACTGCTTCCTGTAGTTCTTGGAAAGATTTTTCAACAGTGTACGAATATGTCAACAGAGATACTTTGAAGAAAGGTGTTAGTTATAACACAGAATTATTTAACACCTTTTTGGTGTTCATTCCATGTTAGATCATATTCTGGTTGTCTACCATTAGCGTTCTTCTGCAAGCCATTCCTCACACCAGTCCTAAAGGATTTTTTAAATAAGCTTGGATTTAGACACTATTTATAATTATTGCCTTTTAACTTGTTTTTTTATGATTTGTTGTATTTATATTGATTTATAGTTACTTTATAAACATTAATTTCAATTTCATTATTTTGGTTACTTTACTGACATGTTTTGTTCATTTTGTTCAGATTATTTGGCAAAGTATAAATTTTGTCAAAGTTCCTTTGATTTATAAAAGTATAATAGTATAATGGTGGTGGTAGTAGTAGTGATAGTATGAGCAGTTTTCAAGTATGTAGAAAATGGTAAATAAATAAATAGTTTGTCCAAACTGCACAAAAAATTGCACACATAAGCAAAGAATTAATCCAATATATCAACTTTGCATTACCTTTTTGTATTCTTTGTGAAGTTTTTTATATTGGTACATGTTACAAAGGACTGTAGCTGCTCCTCTGGCTTGCTTCAGTTTGTTTGGACTGAAATGAAAAAGGAAGCATCATTAAAAAAAGTCATTGGAATTTAATTGTTCAAGAACATCTCAAATATGGAGAGCTTCCTAGGATGCTGTTGTCATTGTCTGTTACAAGTCAGTGAGGGCCTCGTACCTGCTATCATGAGAACTCTTGATGCCCATTAGTTTGGGCAGTCCATCAAAGTAGGATATGTCCCGTGCAGCGATCTCACTAGAGCTTACAAGATTGTTAAGTGCGCCACAGATGTTTAAAACCACATCAGGGGAAGGGTTCTTTTGCATGCCATCAGTTGGTAATATCTCCACTAAGTGTGACACCACCTTAGGAGCTAAAATAAACAACAAACAAAAAAGTACTTTTTCATGAAGGCGAACTAGACTTTAGCATTTTAATAAGATACCTTTTTATTTTCTTTTACTTCTCATTAAATAAGAATGAGACCTTTACTCACCCAGACCGTTTTTGTCCCGGGCGTGACGGGATAGGTTCCTGAGGAAGCCAGTGAGAGAACGCAGTTCTGAATCATTGGGTGTCTTGAGTTTATCCAGAATTGTAGGCAACATACGTTCCTGTTCTAAGGCAACACGACTTAGGATGGATGGCCACTAATTGCATTAAAAAAAGAAGAGAGGGTGTTTGGATTATAAAAGCTGCCAGAAATAACTAATAATGCTAACAACAAAACATAAGCAAGGTTGAAATGACAGGATTACATGTCTTACAGAAAATATTTAATCTGAATTATGCATGTTAATATTATTGCAAAAAATTTATTTGTAATAATTATTGTGGTTATGCATGACATTTATTCATTTATTTGTTCATCTGTTAGTTAGTGATGTTTTGCAGAAAAGCTCAAGGGGTCAGGTGTGTCTGAGCCCAGTTGTAGCGCAAGTGGTTACTAACCTACAAAATACGCACTAAAAAATATTACTGTTACATAATAACACACACATGACATTTAGGCATTTGGCAGATGCCCTTATCCAGAGTGACTTATATGTTTATCTCATTATACATCTGAGCAGAATAAAACACTAGGTAAAGAATAAAAACATTACCTAAGTAAGCATTACATCATCCTACATATTAGCAAAATATTTACTGATATAGATTAAAGAAGCTTGTGCAATATGGTAGGTTAAGAACTATAAACTAACATATCCTTTGCCATTTATAATGTCTTGAATGTATGCCATGACCCTTAAAAACTAGCAACTAGCCAATTAAGAGAATTTTCTATCGAAGTAAACTAAGAAAAATTCTATTAATAGTAATGTTGAGATGACTGCGTAATATTCTGAGTTTACGTGAATTCAGCACTGTGAAATTGTTCTCAAATCTGTAAAAAGACAATATGCAGGTTTCTGTCTTACCCTTCTGTCTCCGGCAGTAATGTTCTGCAGAGCTCCCGATGCAGCCTCTCGTGTGATGGAGTTTGTTAAACAGCGTGAAAGGATATTATTATACAAGCTGATGACCTTAGGGTGCCACAGCCACTCACCTCCCTTAGGCACCCGGGCCACCTCGGCAAACGTAGACAGATCCTGATTTTGACTCTGAGTGTCGGGAAAGAAATAAAGTTGTCAAACATCCACCTACTATACAGATTACAGTACAATGCAACAATGCATGCAAATACACCAAGTGGAAATGGAAAGTAGAGTATATTGATATATAGAGTATAGAGTAAGTTGATATATGTACTTTATTCATCTCTAAAAGGAAATGTGGAAATGTCTCTTACATCTTTTGCTTTCTTGCTCTGAGGAGTGAAGCAGCCAATAGGCTCTCCTCGAGAGGAAACCAGATTTCGATTGCCCTCCAAGCGCATCGCGGCTGATGGGGGAATCTCATCATACAGCTGAAAAGACAAGTTCCTCAGCGCACAAATAGAGTTCTCCACTCCCTGTCACATAAAGGGTGAGCATTAACATAACGTATTTACATACTGTAAAATTACAAACATAATATTTTAATGTATTTGGATAAAACAGGTAGGACATAATAGGTTATGGTCATGGTTATGCTTGTCTTTTCTCTGAGATCACCTTTTCCTCTATTCTCTTATCGTCGTCAGTTGATCTCTGAAGGTAGCCTACCAGGGCATCGATTAGTCCAGAAGTCTCCCTCATCAGCTTTCGGGTGTCTTTGTTTATCGAACTTAGGTTTCTGCAGTGAAATAGAATGGGGCAGTTAGTGAGAAGGTGTGTGTATTTTTTGTATAAGGCAGTTAGTGAGAAGGTGTGTGTATTTTTTGTATAAGGCAGTTAGTGACAAGGTGTGTGTATTTTTTGTATAAGGCGGTTAGTGAGAAGGTGTCTGTATATTTTGTAGCTGTTGTTATTTGGTGGGTACACAGAGAAAAGAACACCGACAGGCAAATCAGACGGTGAGAACAGCGCCTCAGTATATATTACAATTATGTGAAATGACTTGTAATTTTATAAGACTACAGGATTGAGGATGGTTTTGCATATGGAGGATGGTTTTGCACCTGAGGCATCCGGTAGTATTGCAGAAGATATCTGCCTCTGCATCACTGTGCTCAATTATCTCTTTGTCTCCCGCTCCTGAGAGAGGCAACAGTATGTCTTCTGTCAGCTTTGGAAGTATCTCTCTTGCCAGCTTCTCTTTCAGGTTGTCTTTAGAGGAGAGATTCCATAGAATTCCTATAAAGAAAGAAAAATAGATAGATAGATAGATAGATAGATAGATAGATAGATAGATAGATAGATATGTTATTTGTTAGTTATTGTAATTTATTACCAAATTAAAATAAAATTATTACAAAAAGAAATAACACCACACAAATATTGTTATATGCAACTGTGTATTCACAACACTGAGGTATTCATTTTACAATCACAATTATCTGTAAGAAAAGAGATCGAAGCTTGTTTAAAGTTTTTGTCCAAAATTGATTATAAAACACCTCTAACACAGCTAAAGGTTTTCTGTGGAATTACAAAGAGATTTAACCTGAATCCTTTCAGAAACATATGTGGCAAACTACTCCAACTGAAGGCTGTACTTTTCTGATCTTTTCTGGTTATTTTATTGAATTGTTTGCTAAGACCTTCGACCTTACTTACTTTGTAGAGGAAAGAAAGATGAGGCAGCCATATGCACAGTGCATAAAAACAGCTAATCTGAAGAAACTTTACAACTTGTAAAAGTACCGCTGCCAACTGTAAATCTTATTCACACAGAACCAAACCATAGCAAGTGCCTGACTCATGGTCCTGATTAGATTCATGCAAGCCAAGACAACGCTGCTTAACAGTCAACACCCTTTCACTGGGAGAGTACAGCCAACGCCCCAGAGAACACACACACACACCTGCAAAACCGATTTATTCTGTAACCCCCCAAAAAAACCTGCAAACATCACTTATATAGCCAGTAAAAAATACTGTTCAATGTTTTCGCCACTTAGTGCACACATTAACTAAAATGCATCAAAAAAGTTTTTATGAAACCTAGTGCCACACCTCTGAGGATTGCAGCTTATAACACTAGTGCATTAGGTACGATTTTGGAGCTGTATAACTGTTATCACTGTGTCTACCTCTCCACACCCATAGTAAAGTCCAGGTTTTCCCAATGCTGCCCAAGGCCACCTTAGTGACAGCAGTGCACAACAGCGAAAGACTAAACACAGGTTCATGCAGTAGTTAATTTTAGAAATTCTTTCTAATTTTCCGATTTAAGATAAGCCACTGCAAATTCCCACTGACATAAATCCAACCCCATTATTAATGGCTACTATTAATAATTAGGTAATTAGTTTAGACTGTGGGCTAAAAAAAAAGCTCACCAGTAATGTTCTTCTGGATTTCATCATCTTGTTCTTTCAGGGCATTCATAAGCTTAGGGATTCCTCCAGCTTCAATGAGAGTCACCTTGTTTTCCATGTTCTCGTAGATGAGGTTTCTGGTTGCTCCTGTGGCATATTGTTGCACCCTTTGAGATTCACTGTTAAACAGTTGAACCAGTAGATTTATACCATGCAACTGGTTCACCTGAAAGACATGGGACAAAAAAACTCATTCAGCACATTATATTACTTGTGCTAGCTTATTAGACTGGTAGGAAAATTGACCAGCTCTTACTAGCTTTTTGGCATCATTATTGTGGTAGCACTCATGCTGGATGTAAGCAGCTCCAAGTGCCTGTTGATCTTTGTCATCTGACTCAAGGTGGAGTACGGCAGTTGCCATGTCCAGAGAACCCAGTCTGTGTGACGTATATATAAAAATATGTTTTCATTTTTTTTTGCAAGCAAAACTCTTTTTTAAAAACAAACGTTGTAACTGTTTTTTTCACCCAAAGCTATAAAGAAAAATGAGATTTATGCATATCTGATATCTATATATTTATATACCTATATTTTATTTTAAAATAAAGTGTTTACATATGCACATGTGTGTATGTCTGAGCATGTGTATGTGGAAAATATGTTTTCAAGGGTGTGTTGATTGTGAATCAGTTGGACCGGTTTAGGTGTGCCTCCCTACAGTCTCACTCGTCACACACACACAAACACACACACACACACACATATTACCCCACCCGCCGCCACACACACACACACACACTCTACATAGGATGACATCAAACACACACATGCAGACCAGCCAGGTGAGTGAAAGTGAATTTGTTCAGTGTATGACCCAAGGTAAACATCCTGTTAGACATGTTTGAGGGCCAAATGTTATCACTGCATTTTGTCCATATCCATATCCACTAAAATAAAAGTGTTTTTTCATCTGTAAAATTTTTAGACTTTTTATTTGATTTAAATATTTTATTGACTTTGTAAAAAGCTATACCTACTTTATGTAAGTACCTTATATTTCAAGTTGTAGAAAATCATACTGAAACCGTTGCTTTTAGTTCATTTAGTGCCTAAATTCTATTTCACCCAACCTAACTTCCAGGAGAAATGAGAAACATCTGCCTACCAAGATCTTCAACAAAGCCACAATGTGACAGCATGATGTAGTATTTAATATAAATTCTGTTGTTTTATTGTCATTGTTTCCTTTTTGTCTTTGGACCTAACATGCACCATCTGCCTTACAGTGCTACCTCGCTGGAGATGCATAACTAAAGGAGTCTGCCTTGGAGCAGTGGCTAATTGAAAAGAGACAAGCACCACTGATGCCCCTCTCTTTGGCTGGGAGGCATGTTGTTGCCACAGAGTCACAGGAGGTGTTTGTGAGGGTTTATTACACCAACAAGCCAGGAGGAACTAAACACAGTCTAACTCCCCTTAGATTCTGGTTACTGGTTCTGAAACTGTGGAACGTCACCACCTAGGGTTTAAGGTCTATGTCCTACAACATATGGAATGTAAAGATCTTATAATCTGTGTACACATTTAAAAGAAGGCCTTTGCTGGTTATCTGACCTGCATAGACAGGTGAGTAGTATACACGTCACACTGTAAACTTTTAATAATTATCTTTCCATAATATCCTTGGTAAACAACCTTGTAGCTACAACTGACAAAGTACAAATGATAAATCTTAAATAAATAATAAAAAGTATTACATTTTTGGCAGAATTGGCGGCCTTGGTATAGCATTTGTGTGTGTGTGTGTGTGTGTGTGTGTTTGTGTGTGTGTCTCACCCGCTCAGGTTGCCCATGCTGCCCGTCATATCCACGCCATCATACACATCCTTCCCTTTCCCCACACTGATCATACTCCTCATGGAGGGAGCACGAGATATCCTTCCTTGCCTCATAGTCAGGTTACCCTGGGAGCCATTTGCACCCATCACAAAGCCAGAGCTGCTACTTGTCTGCATATTCCCTGCTGACACAGCATAGCGATTCTGACGGTTCTGGGTGATCCTGTTGATGGTGCGCTGCGAGGGGCCTTTGTAAGATTGACGCGCATAAGCCTCCTCCTCCAAGTTCATTCCAGCGCCTCCGTTACCAGCCAGGGTTCCGCTGAGGGAACGTCTTATAAACGGCAGAGTCGCTGAAGTCTGTCTTGCTCCAGAAGTGAAATCATTGACCGTGACAGAGGAGTATGGGTGTGAAAACGTGGCTGCATAACCATTGCTTACATTATAACCAGCCTCCTGCCGCGAATAGATAGCATCCTGGTCTGATCCCAAGCTTCCCTCGCTGCCATTTCGTGTTATCCAATTGTTAACCTGCTGCTGAGGCTGTGACTGCAGGCGCAGTGAGTGAAGCGACGCAATCTCTGCGTCAGGATCCCCACGGCCCATGGAGCGCATTGTTGTGCTCATCTGATACTGCTGAGCATGGCTGCCTTGGTAGCCACCCCTCATAGTACCCATCCCTGCCATACCACCCATGTCATCTTGGCTGTACATCATTCCTCCAGCAGCTCCTCGACTCATCTGAGCTCTTGTGCCAAAATCCATGGCTGAGCGAGATGAGAAGCCACTGCTGGAGTGCTGAGAAGCACGGTTGGCCTGGTGAAGATCAAACGTGAGATCCATTAGTTCTATGCATTTGAAATGCCTCGTTCAAGGAAACACAAGTATGGAAGTTTGCTTAGAAAAAACTTACAAATATCACACTCAGAATACAAGCTATCACTGCTTAGCTACTGTTAACTGCAGATCTACACTCACCCCGTGGTTTGTCTTATTTTACTTAGTTGCATGAGCACAGTATAAGTTTTGAAAATACATTTTATTAACTCATAGTTAAAGCTCAAATAAACAAAACGAGATAACATGGAATTCTCACCATTACTGGTCTGGCGGTGGAGGCGTACATATAGGATTTTGAGCTGAAACTTGGATTGTAGGTCTGGTACTTCATCATTGTGGCAGAACCACTGTACTCTAACATGGAGAGAGATTCGGAAAGTTTTATTATAATTAATCTTTAAGAAAACAGTAAATTACTGTAAGCAAATAAACATTACATTAACACTCAAATTGTACAGTAAATACAGTAAATAAATGAAAAGGCCTTTGGAATTGTCCTTCCTGTTCCTGTATGAATATAGCTACAGTATGAGAATGACTGTGGTTAAAACGCTCATATCATGTGACTGATTTACTTCCCTTTCTTAGCTCCCAAATGACATAAAATGTAAACTGGAAAAAATGCTTGGCACAAACATTCCTACGGAAACCACTGCACATTTAAACAGGCTAAACAATATGCCTTGGCGTGCAGGAGGGGATGAAGTACTTTGTTTGTCTTCCAAGAAATACATGTTTGCTACACAAAACTCGTGTTGATATTGAAGAGCAGAAGGATCAGAAAGATGGATCAAAATGACTAGGATGAAACAAACAAATCATGAATTAAACAAATTACCTTGCACAGACCAACTATAATAAATGAAACTAACAGGTAATTGCATAATTCCACATCTCTAACCACATAAGACCCAATTAACAGTTCTCACAGGTGTGTATTATTACTAGAACTTCCTGCATCTTAACTTACTCTGAAGTCAAGCATAGTTCTAAACACTTCAGGTTGCTGGGATAAGAGATAATTTATGGTGTACACCAGCTGCAGGCATTGCATGGTCAATCTACAAGCAGCGAACATAGTGGATTATAAATGTATTATTTGTGTCCTTTTATAAAAAAATAACTACTAAACATAACTGAGGTTTTTTACATGTTTATCATCCATTATATATTTGTGTCAAAGTGAGAGAGAGAGAGAGAGAGAGAGAGAGAGAGAGAGCGAGAGAGAGAGAGAAATAAAAAGAGAGAGAGACAGAAGGACAGTGAGAGAGAGTGTGAGAATAAATGCTTTCTGCTGGGCGAGGTAAGGGCGGGGCTGTTAATAACAACCTGACAAACCGCAGGCAAGGAGAAAAAGGGCAGAGAACCGGTTTGATAGCTGTGAGCCACTCCTTCCATCCCTGCCCAACACATAGATTCAACACACAAACACACACACAGGCACACAAGCACGCATACATGCACGCACACACTTTCAGTAACGACATCCCACCCACTGACACACCCTACTTTTCCATATACTTGAAAGCACACAAAATTGAGCATAAAGACATTTATACATAGACAAATAACCATTTCATATCTAATCCCAGTGTTTCTATATATATTGTTTTTTTACCTGCAAAAGCCCAGTTAAATAAAATAATGTATCTCTCACTTATAACTCATTATTATCTAGGCTCTTGTTAATTCACTTATGAGACAATGCTACCTTTTAGGCAACAGCACCTTTTCAAGGTATGTATCTCTTGATTTTGGCCAAGGGCCCAGAAATGTGTCGCTGTTCTGACATGTCAAGGCTTAACCTAAGCTCATGAAGTTTGTACTAGGTCATAGCAGTCATTCTCTTTACCTATTACAACTGAACATTTAACCATAGAAATATCCTTTTATATTTAAAAAAATATAAAAACATAATATCCGTTGTTCATATGACATAAAATCTGTAATTCCAAATACTGTAGTGGTGTGCATTTTCAGTATTTGGACATAAAATACTGCTAGTAAGACTTGTTGCAAATACACGTCACAGCAGTATTTTGCCTGCCAAAATGTTATGCAGTCTCAATACACCCTTAACTTAAGCTTGCATTGCTGTTTAATATAATTAATATATCACACCCTTCAATCTAAAAAAAATCCAAAAACTGACTGAACTGACTGAAAATTGCACTGGAATGGACACATTAAAGCACAATTGTTATTTAAGGCAGATCCATTGTACCAAACATTTTTCAGAGCTTTGATTTTGTATCAAAACATTTTGCATCCCCTGAAAGCTGACAAAGAAAAGAACCAAATCGCAAGATGAGAGCTTTAACTCACTCCCCCACTTATTTTCACCCCAAGTTCAAAAATACCAAATAAAAGGCTAGAGAGCCTGTTACAACCTGTCCATCATTAATGGAGCGCGCGCGCGTGTGTGCGCGTGTCTGTGTGTGCGCGTGCGTGTGTGTTCAGCAGGCGGCCAAGAAGACTGCACAGTAGTGCCTAAAAAGGCAAGACACTAAGGTTTTAAGTTCAGCTAAATAAACCTTATATGAAGTTTGTAGTGCCATGCCTTATTACAGTAAAACCATTTGCCATTGTCACACAAACAGACATCAACCCTAAAACCCATTAAATTATCCTTGTGTTCCTGTAAGACAAAATGAGCTTTCAGTGAAAGTTGTTTCATATCACTGCAAGCCACTGTTTCTGAGAGCAGTGCTATTTTTCATACCTGTGTTACATGCTAAGAGCTTGGGAAATGTTTGCGTATTACAGATGCCTGAGCAAATTTAGCCCTTCTCGTTATAAGGTCTTTTGGTGTTTACATGAGATAATTCCTGACATTACAAACAGTTTACTATTTATTTATTATCATAATTGTCCTGAATGTATTAGTAAACAGTAAACATTGTATAGTTTAAATGTAAATAAATATATAAATAAATATCCTAACAAACCAGGTTCGTTTTATTTAAAAATGGCATGTCCGGTATAAAAATGCTATCTAGAGGAAGCAATCATAAGAGCACGGAAATTCTATAGAAATCAACAGGACAGCAAATATAATACACAAGAATAAAGACATTCATGAATCAACACAACATACTTGACAATTATGATGATAGTACAGTAGGAAAGCAAATCAGAGAAAAGCAAGAGCGCAATAAATTATGACAAACTCCTGGATTAGTTTAATGATAGACCGTATACTTTATTTTTGTGTATGGAACAATAAAAATGCACCTTGTGATTTTTTAAAATTAGATACGATCATGACCGAGGTGTCTCACAAACATCCGGGTTAGTTGAAAAAGAAACCCGTTGAAAATGTCTCGCTGTTGCATCCGAGGTACAAATAATTTACTCCAGACACGAGGAAGAGAAACTAGCGCCGTCTGAATGCGGCTTTTGGTTATCTCACGATTATGATTTATTGTGAAATAAGTTACAAAACAGTACAACGTTCTGTACGAGGTTTGCGAAACCCCCTGCCATGTACAAAAAAAAAAAAACAACAGCTCACAGCTTAGAGTAAACAAAGAAGAGGTCAGCAGTTAAAGTTGGCAGATATGAGTACGGTTATGAGAAAACTGAGTAAAAAGTAAAAGCGGTGAGAGGAAGGGCGTATCAGGGTGGGAGCAGGTAGAGAGAGAGAGAGAGAGGGAGAGAGAGACTCACCTGAGCTGGGATACTGCGTGGAGGAGATGGTGTTGTACTGCGAGGAGCTGGCAGAGGTGGAGGTGGTCCGCCGGGGCAGCGTGGACTTCTCGGCTAGTCTCATGGCCACCTGCTGCTGGACGCGCTTGGCTCGCGCTGCTTCGTCCGAGTACGCGGCGCCGCCGCCGTGAGGGAGCTGCGTCTCCGGCGGCACGGCGTACGTGCTCACGTTGGAGCTGTTTGGCTGTAGAGCCGAGAGAAAGACACCCTCAGACGCCAAGCTCATGGCGAAACCGTCCGTCCAACTCAGTAAGCGTGAGAGGAAATAAACCCCAAGCTAAACGCGTCGAGTCCTAATGGTGCGTCGCAACGCGTTAACTCAGCATTGGTGCTTCACCTTTCTTGACTATGGCAACGCTAACCAAAGCGACGTCAGAGCTGCTGAAGTGCACTTTGTTCTAACAGATATAAAGAGAGACGTGTGCATGTCGCAGGTAGAATGGGTGGAGTCTGTGGCTGACTCACATGTTACCTGATCCAGGTTGAACTATAAAGCAGAGACTGCAGAAACCTGTTTGTGCCTGTGCCTTTGGAACTTTTTGGAAGTTCGATCTAATATGAATTGCCAGCATTACCAGGATTCCTCTCATAATAGCCTAATAATGCGTAAACGGTGCGCTTAATGTTATCTATACACAGACAATATGTAT
>JAOVVA010000010.1:10879876-10894117 GCA_028565275.1 Leiocassis micropogon
AAATATAAAGAGAAATGTGTAATGCAGAAAAAATAGACAAATTTATATGCAATAAATTAATATTAAAAACATGAATAAATAAACAAATACATGTAAAATAAATAAAAATGTTTTTTTAATTAACATAAAATGTTTGGCAGGGCTTCTGGTTTTAACTATGAGATTCTCCCACAAACAGATCACGGAAATAGAAATTACCCGGGCCTGTTTACATCCGGACAGTCTGAGTATAACAGCGGCTTCTCCTTTGATTACGTTCCTAAAATCAAAAACAATGATTTTACAGATGAAAGTCAAGGATTCGTATCACGCTTGTGCAACTTAATCGTTATATTCTTGGTTTTTCTTTGTACGCTCATCACATTTCCCATATCTGCGTGGTTCGTTTTAAAAGTAAGTCCTTCTTACATCTTAAACACTAACTTTTATCAAATGTGAACACTCCTGTGAGCAGTAACACATTAATTGGAAGGCCTGCAGAAGCAAACGCCTAAAAACATGAAGCTTAAGAGCTTTAGGTAACGTGACTTTGACTGTTGCATTGTTGCTGGTTTATATGAGAATTTCATAATCAGCCTAATAATAATACAGGTTGTAGGATTACACAGAATGCATTGAATAACTACACAAATGATCAAATGTACATATTTTATTAAAATAAAAATACAAGGCAGAGTTCTCCACAAGAAGGCATAATCTCATTGTAATGCAACATAAGACGTATAAAGGTTAGACATATATTTAGGTATAAAAACCTAAAGTGCAGAAGGTATAAGCAAAGACATTCCTTATAAATACAATCCAGATCCTTGATGAGCAAGCCAGAGGTGACACATGCTGAGAAGGAATAGGATCATAAGTTTGAAAGGAACCAGACTGAAACCCATTCTTTTCTGGGTGACACAGGATAGTCAGCTACAATATTTTAAACTCATATGTTACTGAATCACAGTGATTCGTCTAATACCTTTATATCTCTTGTAATGTTGCATTACAATTTAATAATGCCCTGTGTAGAAATCTTGCACAGGTACAGGTGTTCCTATTAATGTATGCTGCTCACATGAGTGTGCTGATAGCAGCCAAAGATCAATAACAACAATAAAAATATGGAAACATACAGCATGTGTTGAAATATATAGGATGTTAAGGATGAACATTTTCGGAATATTCTTTAAGTGAGTAGAAGACATGGCTAACTGTAGTAAAACTGTACAGTGTAGTTATAGCAAAGTCAGTAATTAACTTTTAGAAAAAAATTACTGTTATAAAGAGACGTGATACTGTGTGGAAAACATTTGTCGGGAAACCTAAATTTTTGTGGTATAATTCAGTTTTTTGTTTTTTTTTAAAGACAGTGCCCAACTATGAGAGGATTGTTGTATTCCGCCTGGGTCGCATCCGACCTCCTAAGGGTCCGGGAGTGGTTTTAGTGCTTCCGCTTATTGACCAGTGGCAAAGGGTGGACCTAAGAACCAGGGCTTTCAACATCCCACCATGCAAGGTAGTAAGAAACACTCCAAACAACTTGTGCTGCCCATTTTAGGTGGCCGCTGAACCGGTTTCTTATCTGCAAAAAAGGTCAAATGATCTGATAAACATTTTAACTTTTTAACAGTAGCTCATGCCTTCATTATTTTAATCAACAGTAGATTTTCAGATTCCACTTCTTCTTGTACCAGGTGAACACAAAAGATGGAGGCCTGGTGTCTGTCGGTGCAGATATCCAGTTCCGGATCTGGAATCCAGTCATGTCTGTGGTGGCGGTGCAGGATTTAAAGGCTTCCACACGTCTTACTGCACAGAATGCTATGACTCAGACTCTGGGCAAGAGAACAGTGAGAGAAATACAGACAGAGAAAGTCAAACTGGGCGAGCGTCTTGGGGTAAAAGATCAGATTTCTTCAATATTGTTTATTGACAAACTTTATTGTTAAATTTTGTAGGTTTTACTGTGCATGAGAATGTTATGCATTAGTAAACATTAAGGATGAGAATAAGCAAAATAAACAATGCCTAGGTGCCGACTAAAATAGCGGTTCTATAAATATTCCGATTGGATGATATGCTTTTTTTCCCCCTAATTTTGCTACCATTTTAAGACCTAGATCTTTAAAAAAAAAAAAAACGTTGTCATAACTCGAAAGATTTACACCTTAACTTTATATAACAGTTTCACAACTGAATTTAACATGAGTAGTAGCTCATTTCTTATATTAGTTTTCTTGCTTAAAAACCATGTACAGCATTTAAACTACACAAACTAACTTCAAATAAAAAAGTTTAAAATTAAGCTTAAAATTAAATTAAAACAAAAATTACATTTTTACTGAGCAGGGCATACCTCTGTCATCTGTTATAATTATTATTTGTAACTAAACTTGGCAAATAATTAATTCCTACCACATGGGATTGCAGTGTGAATCCCCAGGATTCTAGCTCGTTAAAGTCGTGGTATGTTTTTCAGATGGACATAAATGATCTGACAAAACCTTGGGGATTGGAGGTGGACCGGGTTGAGCTGACCCTGGAAAGTGTGCTACGTGTCCCAGATGAGTGTCACTCAGGGCCATTCATCATGCCTCCCTCTGTCCCTGGCCTAGAGGGTTTGGCCGGACCTATACAGCAACTCGCCATGCACTTTCTGGGGCAAAGTGCAGCAGCATCTCCGCCTGCTAATGGTGAATTCATACAGTACACTAATCATCTACAGTAGGTCAGTTCATTTACTCTGCTCTCACTTCACCATATTCATATGGGCTTGTGTGCATTTCTGTGCAGATACAATGCTCTTCACTGATGAGTTGAGCACATCGACGCCAGTAACTCAAAGCAGCAGCATGGTAGAGGAGCTCCTGTCAGCAGTGAGACTGGTGCTGTCTGAGAGCTTGGTTAGGCAAGTGGGAGCCTGTTTCCAGTTTCACATCAGTACCAGTACTGGCCAAACCAGAAGCTACTATGTGGATCTTACTCAAAGTAATTACAGACATTTTGGTGTTTACATTTATTGTCATATGAATAACATAATTCATCACATTACTCGCAGAACTAACCTAAAGTTTTAAATCGCCTTTTTTTTTAAGGTGTTGTAAAACTAGTGCATTTTCCATTTCAGAAGAATATTTTTGCAAAGATTGGTTTGATGAGTTGTCTGTAATGGCATTTTAGATCTAAAGTAGATCTATATATTAAATGAATAATTAATAGATCCTTAATGAGATTGTTAAATCTGATCATGGTCACCTATTTTCCTTAGTGCTGATGAAGTCTTTTTGTGTGCTCAGCCATTTGCCCCTGACCCTTACCTTGACCATGTAATGATCAATAATCTTGTAGAAATTCTTTCTCGTCTCTTAATTTCAATTGTCCCTCAATCTCCAGATAGTGGAACATGTGGTGCAGGCGAGGCGATGAAGCCAGACGTGTCTCTGAGTATGAGCGAGCAGGATATGATGGCCATGTTCCAGGGCAGCCTGCAGCCATTTGCAGCATACAGCAGTGGCAGATTGAGAGTTCAGGGAGACTTAAACACTGCCATGAAACTAGATGCACTCGTTAAACTCATCAAGCCTTCGTGATGTCTTCATGAAGTTAAAGAAGCTGTGTATTTCATGCCTTAACAACTCACAAGCTTGAGTTTAAATGTAAACCGTCCTGCTCATATCATTTGTTGTGACCTGAACTTTTTTTACACTGTAGCTAGATAATGCAATATTTAATACAATAGCTTGCAACACAAATATCTTAAAATTGAAAAAAAAATAAAAAATTGAAAAATGTGACTGATTTCTTTATCAATAATCTATATTCTGGTGTTTCAATTGCACTATTTAATCATATGTACACAGTATATATGTTTGTATAAATCATATGTTTTAGGTATTTCATGATTTCTTTAATCAGTTGTGTGTTTGTATATATGGTGCATAATCACATTATGTATTAGTAATTTATAAAATAGTTATTTTTAATAAAAATGCTGAAACTCACAGCTTGAGCCTCTTTTTTTTTTTTTTGAAGGTCATTTGTGCATTGCTGTGTGACTGACTCTGTTTCTCACCGCTAAACTCCCAGAAGGCTGCACCTCTGTGTCATCAAACCCACAGTTTTTAGGAAAAGCAGGAGTTTCGCAGTGCCCCGTAACTAAATCGGAGCAGGCCATCTGATCATGACTACAAGTTTTTTGCTATCTGTGTATCGATTGCACCTGTAGCTTTAGTGCTCAAAGAAATTATTGTACTGTAGATAGTAAATCAATATGACCAGGGCCTAAGCAGTATAAAAAATTAATATTACAAGTCCACATTACAGAAATGTGTTGTGGTAGTTAATATATCACAATGCTAAATGTGTACTACATTAAATGCTAATTTCCATTCACTTATATTATCATTCTTTTATTTCCTAATTTGGAATCAGGAATACACCTGGATTTGTCATACACTTGATACCTAGGTGCAATAAAGCATAAAGAAACCAAATGTTTTGCATGCAGCTAATTGTCAGTTGATTGAAGCATTTTTAAAACTTAAATTTTACGAATGTAAAATGTAAACTGATATTTTAACCTTGAAGCATTTGAAGGAGGTGCATATAAAACTAAACACCCTGAGCAGGCGAACTCTCTGTCCCTGAGAGTAATGAAGTGAGGAGAGATAGAAAGAGTGAATGTATGTGGGTGGGAAGAGGACTCAAGAGGCAGAGGACTGTTGGCAAAGCTTTGTGTTTTTGCCGTTGCCAGCTATGCCACTTTCTCTTCCTCTCTCTGGTTCTGGCAATTCCTGAAAGCCAAGAGAAACACACATGAGCTGCCTGTCAGTAATAAGGCATAAGTGGGAATCATCACGTGTCAGCTGCCGGGTCCGTGTGGAAAACTGAAGTGTGACAGAGTGGGTGAGTATGTGCATGATGGTGGTGAGGTGCACGGCATGGAGCAGTGCTCTGGCTCGATCTCTAGCTATGTTGGAAG
This sequence comes from Leiocassis micropogon, assembly GCA_028565275.1. Taxonomy (NCBI): domain Eukaryota; kingdom Metazoa; phylum Chordata; class Actinopteri; order Siluriformes; family Bagridae; genus Leiocassis; species Leiocassis micropogon. The sequence goes on from JAOVVA010000010.1 coordinate 10,884,846, forward strand.
GACCATGCCAGGTAAGAGCTTGCCACAGCACAAGTATGCCTGTTACAAGAGACACACTATATCCAGAAAGCAGCTCTACTGTCAGGCCCTTCAATGAGATACCTGGGATGTGGAAGAACAGCATAGGGAACCTCTACACCTTCTGGAAACTGAATGGATTCAAGAACATCCATCACATTATGGTGCATAATTTCAACACATTTGGGCCCATTTACAGGTAAACAATCAAGGTGAAGCTGTGATATAAATGTGACTTTATCATCATAGGGGCTTGCTGCAATTTATCTCTCCATGAGGAGTGCATTATGGTATAAAGAATTGCATTTGAATGGAAAAAAGATCATTTATAATAGATTATTAATAATGGTTGTCGCACTTCTCTCACCTGTTCTGTAGAAAGACAAATTAAAGTTAAAACAATTTTATCAGATTTTTGGTAACCATTATTTACACGCAGAAATAGCTTTAAATAGCTGAATATGTTTTTTCCTCTTCTTCCACTATTTTAAACGAACTCTGTTTATGAGAGCTGAAATATTGTGTAAATGTAATGTTTTACCATATGCACTAAAATGGTTTTGAATAATGCATATTTCATTCTCAAAGGGAGAAAATTGGATATTATGAAAGTGTGAATATAATCAACCCTGAGGATGCTGCCATCTTATTCAAAGCAGAGGGTCACTACCCTAAAAGGCTCAGAGTGGAACCTTGGACTTCCTATCGGGATTTTCGAAATCGCAAATATGGTGTTCTTTTGAAGTATGATTCCCAATATTGTGCTTTTGGTTGCTAATTACATATGCTTGAGTGTAAAGTCACTCTCTCTGCCTGTTCAGAGATGGAGAAGACTGGAGATCCAACAGAGTCATTCTGAACCGTGAGGTAATCTCGCCGAAGGTGCAGGGGAACTTTGTGCCACTACTGGATGAGGTGGGCCAGGACTTTGTTGCTCGAGTTCATAAAAAGATTGAAAGAAGTGGACAGAACAAATGGACCACAGACCTGTCCCATGAACTCTTCAAGTATGCATTAGAATGTAAGGGTTATTGCACTATATAAATGATTAGCAATAGAGCTAAAACAATGCTATATTAAAATTATTAATAGTGTTAATCAATTGTGCTCAAAAGAAAAGCATAGTTTACTGTTTGAATGCTGACATGATCTGTGTCTGTGCCTCAGCTGTGAGTGCAGTATTGTATGGTGAACGTCTGGGGCTGCTGTTGGACTACATTGATCCAGATGCTCAGCACTTTATTGACTGCATCACTCTCATGTTTAAGACCACCTGCCCCATGCTGTACATCCCCCCTTCCATGTTAAGGCGGCTTGGAGCCAAAACCTGGAAAGACCATGTGGAAGCATGGGATGGTATTTTCAACCAAGGTAGGAGGGTTTCCGCGTAAATAAAAAATTATTTAATATCCCTTAAAACAATAAATCCTACATATAAAAGTGAAACAATAGTATGAATAGTATTATGTGTGACAGCTTCATGTTATTGATTATCTCTTTGTATTTTACCTAATGCACTCTGGGCCACAATAGCGGACCACTGTATTCAGAACATCTACAGGCAGCTGAGGAAGGAATCTGGAGGTCAGAATAAATATCCCGGAGTGCTGGCCAGCCTTCTCATGCTTGACCGGCTGTCCATTGAGGAAATCAAGGCCAGTGTGACTGAGCTGATGGCTGGAGGCGTAGATACAGTAGGAAAATTTGTAAAAGATGTGAAAAAGAAATTAAAAAACAAGATCAAACAGATGCACAAAATATGCCTTAATTAAGCAGCGATCGTGTTACTGATGTATACTGTGTTTCAGACGTCCATCACCCTCCTTTGGACGCTCTATGAGTTGGCACGTCACCCTGACCTCCAAGAGGAGCTGAGGGCCGAAGTCATTGCAGCTCGCACTGCCTCGCTGGGAGACACAATGCAGATGCTCAAAATGGTGCCACTGCTAAAAGGTGCTCTGAAAGAGACACTCAGGTGTGGAGAGCTTTAAGCTAAGGCCTCTATTCATGCTGGTGTAAAAATTAATTACTTGCAGAAATCATTGCACGTAACAAAAATACCATTATGATACAAATTGATTAATTGTAACCCATCTTCTCTAAAGGCTGCACCCTGTAGCAGTAAGCCTGCAAAGATACATCACTCAAGATGTTGTTATCCAAAACTACCATATTCCATCTGGGGTGAGCCACAATAACCTAAATCTAAACTAGGTAAAAAATAACCAGCATGTAAAATTATATAAGTGACCTTGGATATGTCTTGCTTAGACATTAGTGCAGCTGGGACTGTATGCCATGGGCAGGGACTATCGCATCTTTCCCAGACCAGAGCAGTATCTGCCCTCTCGCTGGCTGAGGAATGAAAGCAATTATTTCAGGAGTTTGGGCTTTGGCTTTGGGCCTCGTCAATGCCTTGGGCGCAGAATTGCAGAAACAGAGATGCAGCTCTTCCTCATCCACGTCTGTTCTATTCTATTATATTATATGAACTATGGCAAGCTGAGATATATGTAATCTGTGTATGTTGATTATTCAGTTTCCTAATTATTTGCTCTACAAAAAAAAAAGCTTACAAGGATGATTGTGTAGCCTCTGTGAATGTGAAATCTGTAACTTGTACTCTGGCTTTCACAGATGTTGGAGAACTTCAAGATTGAGAAGCAGAGACAAGTAGAAGTGAGGAGCACGTTTGAGCTCATACTGATCCCTGAAAAACCCATTCTGTTAACTATAAAGCCTTTACACAACAGTAAATGACAAACTCCTTCCAGAAGGTAATGGACAAGTATTTAATTTCATAAAATTTAATTGTAAGACATGTCTTTGGATATATTTATTCTATTTTTATTTCTCTGCCTTGATGTCCTTCAGCCTTCACATGGACAGACGTTTGGTCAAGGTTGTGTACTGACCAGTTGATGTCTGAGCAAATCCATGATTGTATTCACTGAGTCTGGTCAACAAGTCTTGTTTTTCTTTCCCCCACTGCTTGGCATTTTGCTCCAGCTACAATACAACAATGTCTCAGTTCTCAGAAGATTTCATTTCGACATTTGTGTTCTTGTGAAAGTGAGCTACTCTTTTGAGAAACACACCTGTTTGTCCAAAGTACGGATGGAAGCCTCTGCCCTCTCCAGCTGTTCTAACAGTCTGAGCTTCTCAATGTCTCCAAAAGGCTGCTGGAATTGAACAGAACATCACTTATAGCATATTCACTTATTTTTATTTCTCGGAGGCGGGTGCTAGTTATTTTATGATAATTTTTAAGGTATTATGTTGTAATGATAGGCTGTAGATTAACTATATAAATGAACGTGAGTTGATGAAGACATCTGTCAGAAACTGTTTTTTTTTTCAAACCATTTTAAAATGTTTTAATGAGAGTTCAATTATTATTACTTGATGGATTTGACTGCTTTGTTTGTGTATTGACCAGAATACTGTATTCTTGTAATCTTTTTATCTTTATGTAGCCTAAATTTAAAGGAATACGATCAAAGGTTAACTGGCCATATCTAATAAATTTAGCTTTTTGGTGTATTGTACCATATGAATGTACAATATAAAAAAAATCTGTGTGCATGTCTGTGTGTTTTATTTGATTGATTAGTTATGATTTTGTTAATTTAGAATATCTATAGTACACTTGACACTGGAATCAAAGTGAAAGTTCTGAAATCGTCACCCCCTAAGCCGAGTTTGTGTAGAGAGGTTCACCTGTGCAGGTTGTTGTATAATAATAGGCTGTGGCTGTTGGCGAAGTCTTTCAAGCTCTTCTCTGAGGCGAGAGTTTTCTGCAGTCAGCATGGACTCAATCTCTCTTGTTTTCCTCTCGTCTGAATCTACACATACATACATACATAAATATTAATGGGCTTCTTCTTCTTATGTTCTTGCTAGAGCTGTAGATCTAGGCCTCATCATTACCTCGCTGATAAACTGACTCTATAGCAGAAAATCAATCACAAATCAATCGTTACTCCATTAGACATAGAATGAACTGCAATGTGCACTGTGCTCATTTAAAATTTAAGTGCATCTGCTATCATTACAAATTAAAATAAGACCATATGATATGTAATGGGTACTCTATATAGACCCACCTTTTGCTTTTAAAACCTTCCTCCTCTCTGCATTTTCTTTATTTCTGTCGGCCAGCTTTGTCATAAGTACCTTTTCCATCCTTTCAATAACCTATCAAATAAAAAGGATTAGAGAAGCAGAAAACACATTCTCCAAAAAACTCAAAATGCCTCCAAATAGAATACAGCAATCAGAGCGTAGATTATATAATAATCGTATAATAACTTCATATTGATTATAAAGTATAATGTGAAGATTAATGTAGTTTACCTCAGAGCGAAGCATGGCATTACCTTCTCCTGCTGGCGTACTGTAGCCTCCAGATTTGAGAGCTTCTTTATCTGTCCTTGGTAGCGCTGCAGCACAGCCTCTTGTTGCTGGTGTGCTTGCTGTAAATGCACCAGTTCCTTCTCTTTGTCATTTTTCTACAGAGAACAACAGGGGATCTTTTAGGCAGGAGCAGTTAATAGAATGTAAAGGGGTTAGATGTACTTTAGAAAATACAACATACTGTAAACACAACAACCTGTATGACTATCCTCAATCAATGGCCTTGGGCAGAAATTATTGATGTATTATTCAAAGCAGCATTCCCATCATTTCAGTAAGAGTAACAAAGGCACAGCAAGCAGTCAATGGATAATGCATTTGAGATTGCATGAAGCCATCCATGTAAATGGCCATAGCCCTACCAGCTCTTTGTTTAAGTAATATCAGATTGAAAGCCAAAGAGAGGCCTGTAACTCACCCTGATTAGCTCATTCTGAAGCTGCTGGATCTTATCCCTCTGATCTGCAACCTTACGACTCTCACTGGCTAGATTGCATTTTAGAGAAACTTGAACAAAAAACTGTTGATCATTCAAGGCGAAAAGGCTCTTATCAAAATTAGATTTAAAAGCAAGTTCCTATAAATAACCTGTAAATTTGGTCACTTGAAAGAAGGTTTTTATGCAATAATAAAAAAACAAGAAGCCTATTAACAGATGCAAATTGGACATAATGTCAGGAATAATTAAAGAACTGCATGTTTCCAATAGTTATCCACAATATTATTGCTTATCACAACCACAATAACAACCATAATGTTTGAAATGTTGACTTATGTTCATGTAAATATTCTGTGTTAAGGAAGTTTCCCAGTTTACATATTATTGTACAGGACTCTCTACGTTTAAGAAAAAGAGAGAGAAAAAAGAACATTTGAAAAACCCTTCACCAAATAACTGTAATACTTTAAATTTACTGTTGTTAAAATACATTTTGTGTCATTTCATAAACATTAAAATAGAGTGCTTAAAAATGTTTTATAGCAAATAAGCCCAGACAAAGGCTCATAAAGAGGTCAAGACCATCTATAGCATTAAAAGACACTGCTGATTCCTTCATTTGCGTCACGACTAGCTTGAATGACCTTAAAAAGTCTATGAAACCTTGTGAATACCTGTGTGTGTTTGTGTCAGACACTGTCCTTCTAGAGATAAGGCCCTGACTGCTTATCAGTCTCTGAGTGCTAAATGAGCAGTCTTATCAAACTACGGCACAATCCACTGAGGGAAAGACAGTACCTTCAACTTTCCTCTGAAATATCACACCAGCTCATAGAGCAACTTTCTACTGTAGGGAAAATGTTTCAATATTAGATTTGTAAAAGTAATGAAATCATGATTTTATTAATAAGGCTCTCTTTTAGAGGAAACAGTGGTAAGTCACCCAGCACACTAACAACTGCCATCTGGCAAATGTAATCACGGCTTTCAACCATGGATTAGCAGACTGATGAACAGATAATAACTTCTCTCATTTGCTGTAGGCCAGTTCATTTCCAATTAAATTGTAACACTTTTTCAAAAGCTGAATGGGTACTCTACTCTTCATCAGTGCATTTTTTTTTTAGTGTGTACAATTTAAAGCTGTTTAAGCAATTATGTGTGTTGTGTTTACTCCATTACACATAAGCAACTTACCTGAGCCTTATTATAAGCATTTCAGTGTGCATATATTTTGAATACTGTGCAATGGATAAACATGACTTTACAGTGTTGGAATATACTGTATATAAGATATAATATATAAGAGTTAACTATATAAACACTAAAGGACAAAAGTAAAAGTAAACTATGTTAGTTTGTAGACATTGACAGAAGAAACTGTATGGAAGAAAATGTTCTACCTATTCTGTCTGCAATTTCAGCCTTGGTCATGACGTCAATGTCAGTGTCATTGAGCAGCGTGTGCCCTAGGTCTTGGTTCATAGAGAGCTCACTGCGAAGATGGCTGTTCTGCTCCTCTAGACTGGCCACCTGAGAGCGCAGAGCGAGGATGTCTTCTGCCATTTTACGCATGGTAGAACGATATTTCTCCAGTTCCTGATGGATAGAGAAATTAATATTTGTCTAGAGGATTTGAATGGGTTTCTGCAGAAAGATAAATGTTATCCACAGCCTATCGTCATACAACAACCTGCACAGGTGAATGTCTGAAGCAGTGTAGGTGCATTACTCATGAGCACTGTGGCAATGCTCCCCAGATGCATGGGAATATTGCCATTAAGGCACAAACTCAAATATGATTTAGTTTTGGAAAGAAAAATAATTCTCTTTACATTAAGCTTGTCATTGACCAGCACATTGAACATCATAAATTTCAACAACAAAAAAAAACATTTGACTTATTCACACTAGCAATTTGAAACATTGGAAAAGTTCCTAACCATGCTGAAAACCACTTTCTTACCAGCAGATTGTAGTTACAAACTCTATTCAGTAGGTGTCCTCAGACCCTTTATGTGTCAAACACAAACACAGAATTTAGATTGGAACATGTTCCACACTGCCATAACAGGATTAACACCAGTCACTTTTTATGCTGTGTTTGTCTCATCTGCCTTCATGTCTTCCTAATTAACATCCATGTATTATCATTATAATCATGTTGAAGCAAAAGTGGGACATGCCAAGAATGCAAGTCTACCTACAAAAAAAAGAAAAAAGAGGATCACTTCTATATCTGTTTATGTAAAAATAAATTGCCAAATCCCTTCTATATAGGACAGCAAAGCTTAATCTGATTTGCTGACATAAATGTTTTATATAAAATATAAAAAAGAGAAGTATTTTTATTAAATATTTTAAATCTTTTTAATTTAGGAAATTAATCTTTTTTTGTGTGTAAATGCATTTATGTTTTAAAGATGTAAGTTGAAATATTCTGTGATTTTTACAAATAGGCCTACTGTAAATACCATGAGTATGTAAGAACATGATCTCATGCAAACTTCATACACATTTCAAATAACTGCTGGTGGTTTTCTGCCTAAACCATCCAAACCCTGACTTTAATTACTTCAACTGCTTTAAACGGTAGCTCAGCTGGTTATGGCTCCTGTATCATGGCTGACCCTGTGCTTTGACCCCAGTTTTATAACAAGTTCTTCATGCAAATAAATAATTTTACTGTGCTGTGATGTACAATGCCTTAAACAGATATGTGCCCCCTTCCTGATTCGTTGAGATCAAACAACTTTTAATATCACACAAACATAACCCGGGCAAATACAAAATGAAAAAAATACACAATGTTTTAAAATAATGATTTCATTTATTAAGAAAAAGAAGCAGTTCAAACCTACCTGGCCCTTTGTGAAAAAAATAATTGTCCCCTATTACTTTCATAAATCTTCATAACTTGTTGTGCTGCCCTTGGTGGTAACAACTGCAGTCAACGTTTGCAATAACTGGCAATGAGTCTTTCATATCACTGTGGAGGCATTTTGGCCCACTCCTCTTAGCAGAATTGTTTTAATTCAGCCACATTAGAGGATTTATCCTGTTTAAGGTCGACACACACCTTCCAAAAACTTAAACTTTTGTTTCATTTGCCCAAAAGTATTGGGGTTAATCAAAATGATTTTGGCAAATGTGAGATGAGCCTTTGTGTTTTTTTATGGTCAGCAGTGGCTATCACTTTGCCCAGTGTCTTTCGTATTGTTGAAACATGAAGACTGACCAGTGAGGCCTGCAGTTTATTAGATGCTGTTCTGGGTTCTTTTATGAGCTTCTGGATGAGTCATCTTTGTGCTCTTGGAGTAATTTTGGCCACTCCTGGGAAGGTTCACCGCTGTTCAAAATTTTCTCCATTTGTGGATAATGGTTTAAAAAAAAAACATTAAAGACTGATATACTGTAATTACTTTGTTTTTTATCTGTTCTTGAATTTCTTTAGATTGTGGCATGATGTATTGCTTTTTAAGATATTTTAGCATGCCTCACTTTGTCAGCCATGTTTTAGTTAAGTGATTTTCTTGATTCAACAGGTCTGGCAGTACTCAGCACTGGGTGTGGCAAGTGAAAATTAACTCAGCTTTTTAAAAAATGTTGTTAAGCACAGTTCATTCATGGTTTAACAAGGGGCCATTTTTCACATAGGGTCAGGTAGGTTTGGATAGCTTTTTCACCCTTAATAAAATGAATCATTAAAAAAATTGATTTGTATTTGTATGGGTGTAATATTTAGGTTTTTGACAATCTCAATAATTTATTTCTTACTCACTCATTTTCTATACCGCTTCATCCTGTATTTAGGGTCATGGGGACCTGGCGCCTATCCCAGGAGACTTAGGTCACGAGGCAAGGTACACCCCGGACAGGGTGCCAATCCATCACAGGGCACACACACACATACACACACTCACATTCACACACTACGGGCAGTTTGGGAACGCCAATTAGCCTAACCTGCATATCTTTAGACTGTGGGAGGAAACCGGAGTACCCAGAGCACGGGGAGAACATGCAAACTCCATGCACACAGCGACGGGAATCGAGCCTGGCCGGGAAACAAGGAAGGGGCACATAGTGTTATGTTGAAAACTCCTACATTGCATACCAGTATATTAAAATTTTATGTATTTAGTTTAGTACAGCGTTTTTTTAAATAAATTGTAAGTAGATTTAACACACCTTGTACATCCCATGGGTGAAAATTCATGTTAATCACTGCTTCATTCAAACACACCAAATACACTGAACAATAGTAGCCCAACCTTCACATTATTTTGAGTAGAACATAGCATGGAGTGAAGCACTGCTGTTCAGTATGGTCAACCCTGCTGTTGTCTGACTTTAGATCTTGGTATCATGTAGGTACTAGTTCATAGCCCTGTCTATC
>JAOVVA010000010.1:10910239-10924010 GCA_028565275.1 Leiocassis micropogon
CATTAACTGTTCAAAGGAGATTAATGCATTTTTGGACGCCTTCAGCATTCCTTTACAATGTAGAAAGAAATAAAAATTCAGGAACGATCATGGAGTTAGAAAGTGACTCCAAACTTTTGAACGGTAGTGTATATACTGTACTAAAAGATAACTAAAAGAAACCATAAGAAAAAAATGTGAAAATCTTATTTATTTAGTTATTTTATTATTTAATTCTTGCACAGATGGTCTTGTACTCCTTTAAGTAAGGACCTCGTATTAAAAACAGGTAGCCTATTTAAAAGATGTCTTGAAAACCTTGTGAGGTAAGTTTGATTTCCACACACAGTGAAGGTCAGGCTTTGATCAAGTGGTTGCATTCTGGAGTGAAATAGACATCAGACACTGTCTGTCAAAATGTCTGCAGTGCTACTCCACAGCAATCAGTCTGGAATATGTTCAGTAAATGTCATTTCCTCACTTGTAGAGTTAAACAGACTAAAGTGTTATAACCTTACGTCTGTCTGAGATCCATGCAAAAACTGAAATACAGTATCCTGTATTACAGCTCAGGACTATATATGGTAGAAGCTGACAAAATTTCATCATGTTAATGTTTATTCATTTTTTATTTCAATGTATTATTTTTTTGTCACCCATTTATCTTACAATGACAAAATGTTGCAAATGATATTAACATGCATTATTTGATTGTCCTGTTTAACTATTGTAGTTCAAAGGATGCAGTTTCTATGTTGCTTCAGTATGAGTACTTGTTTTGCTTTAAGAGTATGCACACTTAATCTGTAGATGAGAAAATGTCCAAACTGGCCTACTGCAGCTTTATAATAGTTTGGAATCCATTTTGTAGCTGATAATTTATTTCCATAAGTAATTTATAGAGACAGAGATGATATTGTTTCTCTTGCTAAATGCCAGCAATATTACAGCACACATCTTACTTCTCTGACTAAAGTCTGGTCTGTACCTGATGCTGTAGGATAGTATTTAAGTACCAAAGCTGTTCCAGGAGTGAAAGCCACCACCAGTAACATGAAGCAGTGCTGAGAGTCCTTATGGGATCCCCACAGGACATATTGATTTAGCAATAGCTGTAACCAAAGGTGATATCCCCAACAACCTATGCAGAACATGCTCCATAAAGTTCCATTTTTTATTCTGGTTGTCTTGTATTTGAAAGTGCAACCTGTTTGTGGTTAATCATATGAATCTAAATCTCAATTACAGACTTGGTAGATTAGCATTGTTTAAATTAACAAACCAACAAATATTTAAGATTCCTGATAGAGTCCTGCACACAGTCAGAACAATGATTGTATACAGGACTACAAATATCAGTTCAGTAGGTATGATTATTAAGATGCAAAAAAAAACATTTTAAATATAGTTTCTAATGAATAACAACTGATTATGTTTAGAGACGGGAAAAATCAGAACAGTTGTTCAGAAAGGCATGTGACTGCCAGTCTACCCGGACTATTCAGTACAATGTCACCAGCAAGAAAAACAAGAAAAGAATCCAAGTGTGTTTCAATGTCTAAATTACTATCCATATCTCTGGCTCTGTGGGTAGAGAGGCTGTGGACATGGCAAGCTGGCATAATGATTGTTAGTCCCTGGGGGTAATGCTGTTGTTCTGAGCTGAGGTGTGATTGTGTATGGCGCCTGTACGGTTCTGCATGGGTTGGGAGACCAGCAGGGCTGGCATGGATAGCAGATGGCCTATTCCCTGCAGGCAGAAGGCTTTGGCCTGCTGCTTGGCACAGAGCCCTCAGGCTGGCCTGTGTATGCTAGGATAGAGAAAGGTATACAGCAAAGAAGAGGTTAAGATGTGAGGGCATAAGGTTCTGAGTTCAAAGTGTGAGGGCACGGTAGTCAAGCCAAGCTGGAGGCTGACAGATGCTGGTAGTCATGACTCTCATACTAAACTCATTCAGAATTAATGACTCTCCTACTTTAATTACACATGTTTAAAATCCTGTTACAGCTAATGACTAATGACTATTACTGAAGCCCACCTTACTTGGTGCTTGAAAGAATCCTATGTAGTTTTGTGAATACTAAGTAGTTATTCTTAGTTTTGCATGCCAACTGCATGCAATTGGAGTGAGAAGACATCAGGAGTGAAAGATGGGCTGCTACACATGAGCAGCTCTCCCCTGAGAACTACCAAAATGTCACTAGCACCAGCAACTCAGAGCTCACACGAATGTCAATAGTGACAGCGACTCTTTCAGTCAGCATTGATTTGCTCTTTGGTTTAATCGCAAGGGGTAATTATACAGTGTACTGAGATTCTGGTCATGCAAATAAATGCATGATTTAAGCTAACTCTGAAGTAAAATAAAAAAAATTTAACAGGAAAACTGAATTTAAATGCATTTTTAGAAGGGCAAACTCTAAAAACAGGGTCATTAATAATAGTTAAATATAATTACAGTCTGTTGTATCTTTACATAACAAAGTACAAAAATCAATTTAGTTTCTTAATGTTGATAAAAAATAATATAATATATGTCATGTAGTTGTACCAGGTACTGTATAAAGAACAGAATTGTCTTCGTTCTTGCAGCTCATGCTATGTGACTACTATATGATTGGCTATAGAATGTCCTGAAAATGGAGACATGCCACAGCACTGACTGGGCACAGATGGTACAGGACCAGCATGCCCGGCCATTCCTGTTGCCTCCACACACTCATGTACACACACTAACATGCCAAAATACACATTCCAGTGCAGGTGATGATGAGTGCTACTTATGCAATATGTAGGCATGTTTACCTGCACAGGAAGGACGATGTTGCACTGTGTTCTTTATTGTGACAAGCTGAACATCTGAATATGTTTAAGCAAAAGATCAATGGAGGGCACAAAGTACACAGGATGCTGAAAAAAAGAGTTCAGCAGATAGATCAGTATGGCTTTGTCTCTGTGGGATTCACATTAGCTTCAAGTGAGAGAGCAGGAGCTGACGCATCACCTAGCAAGACCAGTCAGTGTTCTTTGGGGGTGTAAGAGTATGAGTGCATGTTTGTGTAAGCAAGGCATTTTCAAAGGAGTTTAGAAAATAATACAAAAATCAACTGAAAGGAACATTTGACTGCTTTCTTTGCTTAACTGCTTAATCACATTTCTGTTATAACACTGAGACAGTTATGTAATGTACGAAGGACTGTACAAACTGTACAAACTACTGGCTTCACATACAACCAGAAAGTATGCCATGTATAAGGGAAAGTCAAAGCAAGGCAAAGTGAAGAGGAAAGTGTGAAAAACTGATGCATGAGTGAATCATAAATGAGTTTATAGGAAATGTGTCTGACCTGAGGCTGGCCCTGAGCTGTGAGAACTAGAAGAGTTAAGACAGATTCAGGAGGCTGTGGGAACGAAACAGACATCACATAGACACATGCCGCCCAGGGCACATGCAGCAGCATAGCCTCTCTATATTCACAAACATAGAGAAAGGACAAGATGGACAGATAAATTGCAAACAGGAGACAGGTATAAAAAAGGAAGTGTAGAAAAGAGAAAAGAAGCAATCCTGTTTTATATTTGACTGTGACTGACAGAGACACAGGCACTATGAGAGCAGTTCTTTGTTCTAGAGATTGGCTGAATGATGAGATGGTGAGCATGTATGCGCGCACACACACACACACACACACACACACACTTATTCCACAGCACACAGTCAGAAAATGAAAACGTGAAGGTGGCAGCCAAACAGTCATTCTGAGATTACAGTTACAACACTGGCACGGGAAACCCATTTGGGAATGAATCAGAAAGATAAATAAAACATGATTTCACGCTTCCAATAGTGCAGCTTGGCAAGCTTCACTATTATTAGCAGCACAGTGTGTGTTTGTCAGGACCTGCTGAAAGGATAGTGAAAGACATCTGAAGGGTGAAGTGAATACTTGCATGCACACACACACACACACACACACACGCGCGCGCGCGCGCGCACACACACACACACATACACACACACACACACACACACAAAAGCAGCATTTCCAATACATCTAGATTCTGTAGATATTTCATACTGTACATAATGTAATGACTTGAAGCAAAAAGCAGTATGTCCTTCTGTAAGTCTCCTGTCTGTTTTCCACTTTAGGTTACATCTTTGGGATTCTTCCCAAAACTGCTGATCTGGATTTTCACACACAACCATCTCTAGGATTTACAGAGAAAAAGGACTGAAAAAGAGAAAATATATATTACAGTCAGTGAAAGTTCTCTGGGTGTTGTTGAGGTCAGAGGAGAATTGCCAGACTGGTTTGAGCTGATAGAAAGAGTATAAAAGTGTAATTCAAATAGCATCTTGTTGCAACCGAGGTATGCCAAAGTGCTTTTCTGAACACAGAACACATCGAACACATACTTGAAGCAGATGGGTTTCAGCAGCAGAAGACCACCCTGGGTGCGACTCCTACCAGCTAAGGACAGGGAACTAAGACTACAATTTACATGGGCTCACCAAACTTGTACAATAGAAGACTGGAAAAAAAGTTGGCTGGTCTGATGAGTTCTGATTTCTGCTGCAACATTTTAATGGTAGAGTCAGAATTTGATGTAACCAACATGAAACCATTGATCCATCCTGCATTGTATCAATAGTTATAAAAAGTTATCAATAGATTGGTGGTGATGGTGTAATAGTGTGTAGGATATTTTCTTGGCACCCTTTCTGGAGCCCTTACTACCAGTTGTGTATTGTTTAAATGCCACAGCCTACCTGAGTATTGTGCTTACTATGTCCAACCCATTATAGCCACCAGGATAACACGTTATGTCACAAAGCTAAACCTATTTCAACTGGTTGCTTGAACATGACAGTGAGTTCACTGTATTCAAATTGCCCCCACAGTCACCAGATCTCAATTCAATAGAGCACCTTTGGGATGTGGTGGAACAGGAAATTTGCACTGTGGATGTGCAATCGACAAAACTGCAGCAGATCTGTGATGCTATCATGTTAATATGTACCAATTCAGCATCTTGTTGAATCTATGCCATTAAGGCAGTTCTGATGGCAAAAAGGGGTCCACCCAGTACTAGCAAGGTGTAGCTAATGAACTGACTGATAAGTTTACATAAATAATAATCCAGATGCAAACACAATATGGACTGAAAAGGATATGTGGTTACTTATCATGTAGGATTTACTAATGATGTCAGCTTAAACAAAATGACAAGGAGTAGCCCAGTGTAAACAGCAGGAACTTTGTCAATAGGCATCTACAGGCAATAAGGCCACAATTGATCAAATGCCAGTCTTCTAATATGCTATGACACTTAATTCCATCAGTTATTAAAATCCAATCAGTGTGGTTTCATCTATGTATGTAGCCTTTGCCATTATCTACCAGAACATTGGAACTAGTGATCTATTTTCTATATATAATTATTATATAATATGTTTCTGCATATTTTTGTTCTGATTTTTGAGGCTGGCAACTCTACATGAACTTCTCCTCTGCAAGTTGTAGTCTTGATTTCCATGTTTCATCATGGTGCTTGATGGGTTTTAAAAATGCACATGATAATCCAGATTAGTTGGAGACATGCACTCACACTGTACTGGATGTGCCCACATATACACAATCATGCTCACAAATGTTAATGCTTATTACAAGCATATGTAATACACAACTCCACTTCAATCTTACACTGGACTGGACCTGTTTCAATAAGTTTTTTTTTTAAGTCTATTTAGACCAGAACATATTTCCTGCAATCTATTACACAGTATTGTACAGTAAACAAATGCTGGATCAATACACCTTTGGCAAACATAAGATAGCTAATTAAAGCTTAAGGGATTCAAAGAAGAAGTTTTCATTACAATCACATTGAGTTAATGGAAGTGCATGATCATTATTCTGTAAGAAAGAATGCGAGTCAACATACAGTGGGAAGAAAATTAAATTAAGAGACAGTGGATGCTGGCTTCAATTATTATTCCGGTCAATAGCTCATGATAGTAAACAGATTTGCAAAGAGCACTGAAGATAGAAATCTTCCAAAATCTCTATGTTCTAGTCCAATATGAGTGCCACAAGTACACACTTGAAGCACAAATGAAATCCAGTCCTAAGCCCTCAGAGAAAACACTCACAGACCCCTCCCACTGCTGCCTCCAAGCTTTCAGGCAGCTCATTTATGTGCCTGCAGCTATGGATCATTATACATTTTCTCTGTTAAGTGATGTCATGGACCTTAAATGCATCAGCATGAGGTATGATAAGATGTTTAATGCAGCTCTGAGCTCTAAGCTCTGCAGAAGAGCATACTCATCTACAACATATATTAGTACTGATGGATTTAGTCAAAGCACTTTGAATCATAATCAGCAACAATATTGGTAACAGCTAATGAAAATAATTTCAACTCGATCTTTCAGCTGATTTTCAATGGACTGCAACAGTACCTGAAAATAAGAACCAGAGAAAAGAAAAAAATATTGATGAGTGACAAATAGTGTAACTAAGGGAGTGATGGAAAAATATGAAATTGACGTAAAACCAAAAAGGAAGACAACATTTTAGAGGCAGAGAGACAAAGAAGCAGACAGCAAAAAAGAAAAAAAAGGTACATTTTAGGCTCATCTGATATTCAATACTTCCTGGTATGTGGCAGATCAATGAATGAACTCACTAAATGGGAAACTGCAAGACGAAATATATTAAATTAGCCTTTTACTGCAATAACGAACCACTGCCAGACAGAAAATGAGGTCAGGCATCCAATCAGTAGGATACACTCCTGACATACAACTAGATTAAACAGGTAATTTATTTAAAATTGTTTCAAGCGCAGGGTTCAGGGCACAGTGATGCTATGACATAATGCAAGCCGTTTACAGGACATGCACAGTGCCAAATTACACCATTACCTGGCAATGCAGCAGTACTATCGCCTAAACATGCCAAAATGCTTTTCGACCATGAAAGTGTTTCTAATCTAAGCTCTTGTTTAGATGAGACAGACATTATGTGGCTGGAAGCAGGAAGTGCTAAACCCAAAGCCAGTGAAGGAGAAGCAAGGGAGTCTGGGGAGGAGGCTGAGTTTCCGCACCATGGTAACATAGACACGTACTCCTGAGGGTACTGTCCTGTGGGGCTGAAGTGTGAACTACACACACACACATATTGCAAGGTGCAATCAAATAAAAATATCTCAATATCTTGTTTAAAGCAATTATGGTTATATAGTTATATTCAGGAGGATACTGGGACCAGACAGAAATAAGATTATCGATACATTTCATTTTAAATAGAATTCTAGTTATAACCATTGCACCCACAGGGAGGAACTAAATAAATAAAGTCTCTAAATATTATCACTCCTTGTGATAGTAATAGGTGGTGTTTAAATGTGGCCATCTGTCTGTGTGGTTTTTGTGATGGCCAGGTGATGAAGCAAGGTTTCACAAGGATACACTGCACGTTTGATTACAGATCTGTGTTCTCCAGAGTGTGCTTCAATATCACAACACTGAACCAATCAATGTTTATAGTGGCCGTAAAGAAGTGCTAGCTAGGGTCCCTGAGCATGGCTTCATCAGTACACGACATGCCGCCGGTTAGGAGTTTGATGAATAACTAGGTCCAGGCCATCCTGCAATCATTTCATTGATGTCTCTTGTATAATTCCTTTTGACAAATGTAACTACAATCATTGTAATTGTTTTTAATCGTCCATTTACCTTGCTACTATTATTCTTCAGAGTAAAAAAAACTATGATATTGCCATAGCTAATGATGACCATTATAATTCAGAGCAGAGAGTGAAATTACAGTGCCGAGAGCGCTCTGGCCGCAGAGCGAGTGATGAATAATTTATGTTGTGGAGTTTGCTAGCCCTGGTGCAGGGAAGCTGTGCAGACTGGCACAGAGAAGCCCAATCATGTGTAAACTCACATCTCCTCTGCTCTGTGGGCTTTGGTTAGTGACTGACAGCTAAAGGACAAAACAGGATAAAGCAGAAAAACAGAAATATCTGTCACATTCTTCTTTCTTTCTTTTTTATTTATATAGTATAGACATACTTTGCTGTTAAAATGTCCTCCAGCCAAGAGCAGCCATCTGACATACCAGTAATTCACAGTGAGTCACAGCAAAGTCTTCAGAATATATCCTCTGCATGTTTACTGTCAATTTGCTGAGAATCGATCCTGAGTCAACTGATGCTAGAAGGGTCTGGAGGAGGCACTGTGTATTTATCATTGAGAACAAGAAACTCAAGGGAATCAGTATAAGGCTAATTAGCACCAGATATTGCAACAGTGAAAAGAATAAACCAGAGAACCCTGTGTAATTTTGCTTTTTTTTTTGCTACAGTATGGTGTGCAAAAAACTTAAAACTTCAGAAATCTGTTCTCACCTGGAAATCTAATTAGTTGTATAGGTCACAGAATCAGTTTGAACCACTGAACAAACACTAGTTATATAGTAAAAAACTAAATAAATTCCACTTGATCATTGTTTTACTGCTACACTACAGTATAAATAAAATATTGCATTGGTTTTTTTACACATAGCTCACCACAGTTCAAGATGCCATTAAACTACTGCCCCTGTAGTTACCCACCTCAGAGGGTTCTAGAGAGCATGGTTTATTCATTTCCTTCTATAAACCCTGCACAAATCTAGGTTTGATGGATTGCCCCTGAGGCGAGTTTTCTTGCTCAATCCTTCTGACAAAGCACCTCAGAGCCAATGATGAACACACTGACTCCAGCAGCCTGTAGGTCTCCCTTAACTAATGATATATTAGACCTGCCTATCCACAGTGACTTAAGACTGATGTCAGGAATAAGGAGGATGAATTGTATGAAGATGCTGACTATAAGCAGATTTGATGAAGCTTATGGAACTGTACATGAGTGTGTGATTTTTTTACTGACTGAAACTAATCATGAAGCTTTACTCAGCCAATAGAAGACATCATTCATTGTCAGTAACCACTTTATCCAGATCACAGTTAGAGTTGAGCCAGAGCCTATTCCAGGAAGACTGGGCTTGAGCCAGTTATAAACCCTGAATGGCAGGTCAGTGCACTACAAAGCAATACATACACACAGACACACACACACACACACACACACACACACACACACACACACACACACAACTAGGGGGAATTTTATCCATTTACTGCCATTTTGTTTTGAAGTTTTGGTTTGGGAAGTATTATCATCTATGGAACACTAACATAACTACTTTACATGTTGGAGGGGTGTACACGCTTACGTGATCCAGGTGCTGAAAAAGCTCAAGATAAGATGAAGATAAGGCACAGAAATGTGCCAGAACCTCTTTTGATGGACCATCTGCTATATTTATAACAACATCTGCACGCTAGTAAGACAGCACACAGAAACATTATTAAGATACACAAATTACAAGCATGGGACATATCAGCCTATTTAATCATATAAACCCCCCACAATTTGTTTTTAATTTGCAGATATTTTAAACATTTTGTAAAAATTAAAGGATGTCTTGATTTATAGGAACTTTTATTTGGATGGTTTAAATGGTTATGCAGTTGGAGTCATTCACTTCAATCTTGCATGTAAAATAGAAGATACCTTGATTTAAGCTCTATGAAAGAAAGAAAAAAGCATAATTCAGGAGATGCAAACGTGTGAATGTTCAGCTGTGACTGATTAAAGGTAATTAGACATAATCCCTATTTACTATTCAGAATCACAGTTCATAATCCTCATTCCATTCAAGAAAAGTTTGAGTTACTTTCTGTAAATAATTTTTGTGTAAATTCTCCATATCAAGTTGGATAAAAATCTTTATGATAACTGGGTCTAACTGATCAGCTTGGTCAAAACTTTGACCAGAAATATTACTTCCTTAATTGCTTTGCCTATTTTTGTATTTAGGCTGCACCAGGAAAACACCCAACCAAAGAGGACTGGGCATGAGACATCTATGATTTTTACTAATAACTGTTATAAATGACACCTCCTACAGGTATGTTCTTCATACAGCCATAGCCTTAACCCCCCCACCCCCCCCAATTTTTTTTTTTTAGATTTTATCTAAACTGCCATGTGCCATATGTAACTTGTAAGAAGAATAAATTGAAAGATGGCACATGGCCCAGACTGCTCTGACTAAAATAGCGATAGAAGGACACTAAAGATGAAAAACATTTTCTTCACTACAATTCCACAGCCAACACTCCATCACAAATAGTAGTCAAATGTGTTTCCAGGCTGCTTAGCAACACACCTGACATCTTTATACTAGCTTGTCAAGGACATAAGTCCAGCCCCCTGACTTTACCTACAGCCAATAGGTTTACTGTTCAGCCTGGAGGAAATACATAAAGCTGACAAAGGAGCTGAAGTGAGCAGATATTTTGGAATGTTGCACCTGTCTGAGATGTAACACCATTGTCTCCCGACTCGATCAGCATTCCTGACACATCAAGAGCAAATCCAGCGCAATCATTCCCTCTGCTCTTGTTGAGAGAGCCATTAAGCCCAGTGGGTAATTATCCTGTCATTTAACAGGCAGAAACCATGAGGCTGGAATAATCAGACCCACACACTGCAATTATCATCAACACAGGAGCCCATTCAGAGTGTGGACTCGCAGATCAAGACAAACCAATTTCACACGAATAGATTTTCCATCACACACTTTCTTTCTCAATCTCACTTCATCTGTCAGTCTTTCTAAGCTCACAGTGAAGAGAACAATACTTGCTCAATTAACATTCGGTAAGGAGCTGCCATAAGCAATCATAGTGTGAATTTTTTTTCTTTCTTTTGTCCACTTTGTCAATTAGAAAAAAATGCATATTGCAAGTAATGATATGAACAGTCTTTATCTACTAAAGACCATTTTTAGTTTAATAAACATCTAGTCAAAATCTCATCCAGTTCATTTGTAGATGTTCAAGACAAGTTTGATTTGTATTTGTGGTACAACAACCTTTTAAATTTTACAAATATTTGTTTTGAAAATATATGCTGCTTTTTCTCCACTCAGTTGTGTTTGATACATAATGTACATTATTTTGCATACGTACATTAAACTTTAGGTTGAGTTGTATCTGTTTCCAAGGTATTATTCAACCATAACGTAAACCACTTCAAATGAGCACATTTTGCATTAAAATTGTGGAAAAACTATAAAAGGAATTGTTTGTTTACTCCAAATGTGCAGTACTGGAGCGCAGCCAGAATAGAAAAAGATAAGAATAAGGGTCAAACCAGTTGTACATTTCTGTAGAAATGTCAAATCCACCAGGATGTCTGGCTATGCCCTGTATAATTTACTGACTGCCCTCATCCCACAGAACATTACTGATGATTTTACTTGTCTGCAGTAGCTCTAAAACAGCTTACCCTCTCTGTGGCCTTCAACATCCATGTGCTCCACTGATGGTTTTCCTGCCAGAAAGGGTTGTATGTGGATTGCAGAGCACAGCGTGTTACTGCCTGGCTCCTCCACCTACCAGTCCTATCCTTTTCAGTCCCCCTCCCTGAAACTGTTCACACAAACACACAAACAGTATGTGACTTAGTATTTAGATGATTATGTGCAAATTTACTCCTAAATAATTCATAGTATTAACAAAGACCTGATTTACTGATACATTGCAAAGACTGGAATTACTAACATGTTCCTAGTTTTTAACCCCCTTAACATTTTAAGATTGTATTTTGCAAATGCAAAATGTTTTTCTTTGAACAGTTTGAGCACAAGTATAGCCTAATCTTGCCTCCTCTACTTTGCTTACATTAGAACTAACCATACCCTATTAAGCATAAATAAACAGTTAAAATGAGGACATTTACTCATTTTGGCAAATAATTATAGTACACAATATTGTCCATAACAAAGCTTTTGACATTTTGAAGACCACTATGCAACCTTATTTTAGAACACTTAAACTTCCAGATTTTTAGCAAAGCATGCCATGTAGTACCATTAAAAGCTGACACATTGCTTCTGTCATGTGAGCACAGAGGTAAAGATACAGTACTGACATAGTGGCTGTCGTTAGTGGCTTGAATGTTTTTAAAGGGTTTTTGGAGAATATTGAAGTCAATAAAAGGGCATTTGTACTCTGCTACTGCCTTTGTAGTCACTTCAACAGTAATAAAAAGTAGCATGCAGAAGCATGCAAGTATGCATCACTTACTTACTTTCTATTTGACTCACTACAAAGTCAAGCAACATATTATTGAGACTAAATCACAGGCTTAAATGATTACAAATGCAACTGCAGATTGATTTATCCATTGTAACAAAACTGTGAAAGATGGAATTATAGCTTTTCCAGCTATAGTTAGTTCCATGTTAGGTAGTTAGTTAGTTCCAACATGACTGTGCACCAGTGCACAAAGCAAGATCCATAAAGACATGATGAGCTAGTTTGGCATGGAAGAATTCACTGGCCTGCTCAGAGTCCTGACCTCAACTTAATAGAACACCTTTGGGATGATTTAAAGCGGAGATTGTGAGCCAGGCCTTCTCGCCCAACATCAGTGTCTGACCTTATAAATGCGCTTCCGGAAGAATGGTCAGGGAGTCAAATGACGAAGTATACTGTATGACGTAACATAATATGATAGAAAACGTAAAGATAATGGGATAATTCCTTGGGAAAACTTTGTCTATAATGGGTTAATAATTTGGTAAGGAGGGAAAAAAAGAAATAAGGGAGGAGATAAGGTGTGCTTCCCTCCCCTTGAAAACTGTATATAATGAGCCTGCATTTAACTGTCAGACAGTCTGCTCTTGATCATGCTTGGATTTATGACCTAAGCATTCAAGTGCGGCTCACTTGGGTTTTATTGCTGCAATAAATCCTGCTTACTTCATCCAGATCTGCACAGGGTCCTGAGTCGTTCTTTGGTTCTTTTGACTAGAGATACTAGAGCTTTTGTTTAATGTTTTATAATTAGGTAACATTAACAAGTGGAAGACTAAAAATCTCCCACAGTACCTTATGGCAAAGTACTCTCAAAGGATTGTTACTCTCCACAAAGATGGGTTAGGCTACAAGATCAGTAACAACCTGAAACTGAGGGCAACAAGTTGGTTTGCATGGCCATCATTCCAGAAGAAAGCTTCTTCTGAAGCTGGCTCACAAGAAAGCCCACAAACAGTTATCTGAAGACAACCGGTCCAAGAGCATGAATTACTGAAACCATGTCCTGTGGTCAAGATAAACTTTTTTGGGTCAGATGGTGTCCAGTACGTGTGGCAACACCCTCGTGAGGAGTACCTAAAAATTGTCTCTTGCCTACAGTTAAGCATGGTGGTGGTAGCATCATGGTCTGGGGCTGCATGAGGCTTCTGGTACTAGGGGGGCTGTGATTCATTGGGGAAAGCATGGATTCCAGCATGTACTGTAACATTCTGAAGCAGAACATGATGACCTCTCGTAAAAAAAAACTGGGCCAAATGGCAGTTTTCCAACATGATACAGCAGCTCCGTGATATCATTATGGAAGAGTAGAAGAGGATCCCACAAATTTGTATGGTCCTATTAAACTGACAAACACATGAACATGATGAATAGGACATGTGACTTTGCAAGGTTAAACAATGTACAGCTGTTATCACTTAGGGTGTACTCACCTTTGTTGCAAGATATTTTGATAATAATGGCTGTAAGTGGGTTATTTTTAGAGGACAGTAACTCTGTTCTGTTATACAAGCTGCACATTGACTACTATAAAATATATCCAAGTTGCATTTCTATAGTATT
>JAOVVA010000010.1:10956841-10973595 GCA_028565275.1 Leiocassis micropogon
TAGAATGTAGAAAATAAATCACTAAACAAAAACAAAGAAATTTGCAAGTGACCCCAAACTTTTGAACCGTAGTGTATATATATATATATATATATATCCAGAGCAGAGCACCTTTACCTTAATCCAGCTGTTCCATAAATCAGCTTAGGACAATATATGAAAACTGATAGATATTTTCTATATGGGGTGCGATTTCAGTCATACAAGTTATACAAAATTGTGGTTATTATACAAGAGGTTAGTGTCATAATTTCATGATTGTGAAAATTAAATGTGTTTAAGATAAAGCAATGTTCTTTTGAGCAAAAAGTATCCTGTTAAATGCACGCTGCATTAACAAAATATTAAAATTATATAATAATATATACTACTACTACTAATAATAATAATAATAATAATAATAATATATGCAGTCAGTTGAGTATCAATTTCCTGTTGTGCATGATTTCTGTTTTGTTTTTTGTTTTTTAAATAAAGCTAGAAATGGGGTGGATGTGATCATTTCTGACTTAAGAATTGCATTTTTTTTTTTTTTTTTTACATTTTTTGTTTTTGTTCTGTTTTAGTTCAAGCAGTTCTAAACCCAAGCTGGCTGAAAGAATCACTTACATATTCAAGTCTTACATTTACACACCTAAAGATGGTAAATGCCACTTTTTATGTATGCTAGCATTCAGTGATAATGTCTGTTTGTCATAATTTTTTGATTGTTCTTTTCCAGTTTTTAGGTTTCCTCTGAAGTTAGTCATCTCTCTGGTTGTGGCATTTATTGCTCTTTATCAGGTTTGTGTCTTTATAACTCCTGAGTAAAGATATTGAAATTGTTTCCTGCAATATTACTACAAGCTTCAATATACTGTATGCTGTTTGCCCATGTTCTATCAGATGGCTCTCTTGCTGGTTATTGGAGTAGTGCCCACCCTCCAGATTGCCCGAAAAGGAGTGAACGAAGACATTGCATTTCTTCTGGCCGGTTTTAACATTATTTTGTCAAATGATAGGAAAGAGGTGGTTAAGATAGTAATGTACTACATGTGGTGTGTGGAAGGTGAGTTCAGATACATTCTTTTTTTTTTTTTTTTTTCATAAAACCAAAATAAACAGCATTTAGCAGATTGTTTCTATATGCAGTATGTTTGTAAAATTTCACCAATTTCTTACTTTTCATTTTCTGATATTTGTTATTATTGAGGATGTAAGCTCCATAGTGTAACTGAGATTTCACTCAGGATATGCTCTCATTGACTCAGTTTGTCAGTTTTTTGTGTTTAGTAGAGGAAGCTGCCTGCAATCTAATTATATTAAGCTAGAAATATTACCTAGAGGCATGTAATACACCCACTGCTGGGCATATAGATCCACTGTCACTCTGCTCCTTATGTACACCTGGGTAAATCTATACTATGTGCACAAAAACATGCATGAACCTACATCCACAAATTACGATTTTAGAATAGTGATGGAGTCAGCAGAGCAGACTGATGGACCATATCAGAGCTTACTTGCTAATCAGCCAGCAGTGAAAAGTGCTGAGAGTGTGGTCTGTGTGTGCTTTTTTGTTGTTTCAGTGTGCTATATTTCAGCAGTAACCCTGACCTGCTTGGTTAATTTGGTCATGTTTATGAGATCCATGGTCCTACACAGGTATGGCTGAAATGCACAGAATGGTTAACCATTCACAGAAATGTTTTTTTTCTCTCATACATTAACGCGTATCCCTCTTTCTGCATGTATCTCTGTCCTTTTCCTCCTCTACACATACAGAGAGAGAAAGATAGAATAACTAATAGTGGAATGTATTGTATTCTGTATAATTGTTTGACGCTGATTTACAAACTACTAGCTGAAAATAATGGGTTCTCAAATTGAGTCTGTTTTAATTATTTCTTTCAAATTGCTTCATGCATCGTTATTATATTCCTCACACATTAGGACTCTCTTAACTCCCAAAATTACATATTTGTGAATTCAGGTCCAATCTGAGAGGGCTGTACCGAGGAGATATCTACAAAGTGTATAACTGCCAAAGAAGAATAAGGCCATCACGTCCTGCCCTGGTGTGCTGGATGGGCTACACCAGCTACCAAGCTGCATTTATTTGTCTGGGTAAATTTAACTCTTTTAAATAAGCCTTGTTTTTTTTTTATTTTCCAGTGGGAAGTACCGTGTTATTTTAATTTTATAGCCATTTAGACTCTAAATTTCTTGTATTAATAAAAATATATAAATTTCATGTTAACCGCTTAAATCTTAACTTATTATTTATCAGTAATAGAGCATATTTTTGCATTAATTATAATTATGCAGTAAATACTGGAGAGCTAGTTTGAAAGATGCATATTTACTAGATTGAGAAAATGAAGTCTAGAACTGGGGTTTGAGCAGGATTTCCATTTTCATTCACTATTATAATCTGTATTTAATATGTGTACCATATGTTTGCTTTGGGGTATGTATACCATATTAACTCTCTTTGTCTGTTCTCATTAAGGCATGGTCATTCAGACTCTTGTGTTCTTCATTTGCTTTCTATTTGCTGTGTTCCTCATCATCATTCCCATTTTATATGGAAAGAATCTTGTGGTCTTCCACATCATTGGCAGAATGTGGTGAGTACACTTTGACATCACTGCTGATGAGGATGATTATATTACCTCATCATAGTGCTGGTCACTGACCTGTTAGTTTCTTCTGCCTCCTCATTGTGTCCAGGGTCATGACACTATCTCAAAGTGCACTTCACAGTCTCACATCTCAATCCATAAACTCCTGCATTTAAAGAAGTGCTACTTAAAACAAATCCTCTTTTGTGTTTCTGTGTCTCTATATCCAGGCCTTTCTGGTTGATGCTGTCATTGATTGTGCTTATCCAACACCTAACATCCAGGTTCTTCTTCATTAAAAAGCAAGCTGGAACACAAGATCTTACTAACAGGTACTGCTTTTCATGCCCAGTGTGAAATATCATAGCTTTTA
The DNA here is from genome assembly GCA_028565275.1 of Leiocassis micropogon. Taxonomy (NCBI): domain Eukaryota; kingdom Metazoa; phylum Chordata; class Actinopteri; order Siluriformes; family Bagridae; genus Leiocassis; species Leiocassis micropogon. The sequence goes on from JAOVVA010000010.1 coordinate 10,959,818, forward strand.
GTTACTGTAGATATATGGCCATTTTATAACTATTACACTAAAGCATTAACTTTATACTGTATATTATCAATATTGTCTGAAACCATATATATTGTGTCAGTGTTAAATTGTCTTAAATCCAAGTTTATGCTACAAACATTCCTAACCTGTTGTCAATGTATGTGTTTTATATACATTTGAATTAGTTTTAAATAATACATGTGATCTGCATGACGCAGGAATGAAAATTACACCAATGCTATTAATGCTGTTAGCTGTTTTAGCATACAGTATACTGGATATAGATCACAACATACTCTGCAATAGAAATACTTTTAATCACACTTTGGTGTAATCGTACAAATTTGTTGTAATGTACTTTTTGTTGCTGCATAATAATTACACATGATTATTTTGACATTTTTCTACATATTGGATATTATTATAATTTAATTAATTTTTTGATTAAAATTACTTTGTGAAAGTCTTTAGAATTATTGCATTTGATTGGACAATATCTGCGCTTACCCTATATTGGGAGAAGGTCAATTATATTTATCTTACAAAATTAAATGTTTTTCCTGGTGTCTGTAGGGGGGGACTCTTCCTTCTGACTTACATATTCTTTCCAGTCAATGTACTGGTGGGTGTGTTATTGGGAATTTGGAGGTTGGTTGTCACAGCTCTTTTTAACATTGTCCATTTGGGCCGCATGGACATCAGCCTGCTTAACCGCAGTGTGGAAGCTTTTGACTCAGGTAAATCAAATTGCAGCTCAACTAGAAAACAGCTTGATTTTTTATTGACAAAACATTGGACCAAGACATGGCCTCCTTACACATCCAGCCAGTTTAGCTGCAGCCAAATGTTGTTGAATTTTCTGATAACATCTGTTGGAATACCAGCAGCAATAGTGGTTGCATTTTCTGTACGATTTCTCAAATGACATCATCCAATTTGTCTGTCTTGGCTTTCCAGACCTACTGTAGGGTGTTCAGCAATGGACCCAGTTGTTCTGAATCTTTGAACATCATGGAAATTATATTCTTGGCAATTCCAAACCATGTCTGATTGTGTTGCACCAAATTAAAGCATTTCATTGGCCCTTTCTCTCTCTGCTACCATCATCAAAATGGAGCATAAGAGTGTAAAGATAAAGTGGACAATCAGAATGTTTTCCTTACTTTTAATACCAAGACATGTCAAATGGGTATAATCACATAGCATATTTCATGCATGTGCACAGTGCAACTTATAAAGATGTGAGTTAGGTTAGCTCTTATAAAGTAATGATATGTAATGATGGCAATGTGACCTTTCCTGTGTTCTTAATGAAACAAGACAAATAGAATTCTGAATTATTTTTCAGGTTTTTGTAAAAGTAGAAATTTGTAAAATGTTTATAGTGCAACATATCTTTTGTCTATGTCTATGAATATACAGTATGATGACATATTTCATGAGTTTGCTCTCTTCAAGCATGTCAAAGTCCCCATTCATGGTGACCAGCTCCCAAACCGATTAAATATGATTACCAACAAAATGTGTTCAACAGGCTCTTTACCATCATTAAAACTCAAATTAAGAAAATAACTCTCAATAATGTATATCCCTCCAATACATTTCCAGAAATTTGTAGAATATATACCAAGATGCATTGAAGCTTAACCAGAAGCTCCTGGCACTTTAACATCTCTGAAACATTGTATATTGTTTGTTCCTTTAATTTTTCCACCAATCTGTATATATGGTGTACATTTTCTGCAAAACTATGACACCTGTCATGATTCTCAAACATGTAAGCTTTAAAATCTGTATGATACTTCTATCTTCCCCTGACAGTGATTGCTAAGTAATCTTTAAGTCTGACCTAAGATGAATGCTCTGCACAGTTGGGGAGCAGACATATCAAAAGTGCAGACAGAATTGCCACTAGACATAATAGTATATGATAGTAGATTGCTTTTTCCCCAATTCAACTCATGTACCATTCTGTTGCTCTATAGGGTATCGCTGCTATGCTCATTATTTAAAGATTGAGGTCAGTCAGTCTCACCCAGTCATGAAGGCCTTCTGCAGTTTGTTATTACAGTGTCCAAGCAAGGACAAAGCCACTGGAGATGCATTACGTAATGCAGAGGAAGGTTGGTGACAATACAATTCCTATGTGTTCCTTGTATAATGTATTACATCTAATGTGTCTCTATGCAACTAAATCAACTTGTACTCATTACATTGAACAATTTTTTTTTATTAATTATAAACACAGACACTATGGAATGTTGTTTCTGAGCCAGCTTTGTTTTTCACTATGCAGTAATGAAATCCACTACACTGTTAAAAATCTTCTTTCTTTTTTTAAACATATGTGTTTCATGAGCTAGTCCACAATTTCTCTGTTATAGGATGGTGTCGAATTGATCCATAGTGGACAAATGTTAGCCCTGTGCACAAGTGAAGCCATGTGTCTGTGCATTAGTTTTCTCCTAGGCCATCCAGGCTGTATTTCTAGGCAGTTGGCCAGCTTTGTTTAAAACATAATTGATTCATCAAATTGTCTTGCACGCAGCAGGCGAGCATATCTATCCTGATTAAATTTGTGAGTATAAATTGGGCCATAATGTTCAATGAGTCTCTCTGGCCTCGCTGTTGTTCTTAATCAGACCCGTTGAAGACAAAAGACCCAAGACCCAAGACACCCAACCTCTGCTGAAAAGTACCGCATCTAGATGAAATGTTACTTATATTTGTTCCTTTCTTTTATACTGTTTGCATCAGGCAAAGTAGAATCATCCTTGCAATTTTCACATCTTAAAAATCAAAGGAAAAGTGTATGATACAGCTAGTCGCCTTCAAAGAAGTTAAATTATCAGAGAAAGCAGATGAATGAGTGCACCATCTGTGAAAAACACAGGTCTGATTAATTGCTCTTGCTCTTTTAATTCCTAGACATATACAAACCACTTAGCATCCCAAAATGGACATATTTATTGGGCGTCTTTGTATTTAGATACAGTCCAAATTCCCCTAACTCCTGTTGAACAAGGTTCTATTGTGTATCAGAGATTAGCATTAGGTTGGTGGATTACACAGATGGACCATTCTAATTGACTGTTTTATATTTATGCAACCCAGAGGGCTTGCATGGTAATGGCAGGCTCAATATGGCCCAAATGCCATCTCAAAAGATTCCATTATAGCTGGCTTTAGATGCAGCATTGTGCTGATGAGTCTCATTCACTATGTAGACTACATTACATTTTATAATGCATGACTTTTCTGTTAGCCCTTTTGGGAAAAAAAAGGAAGAAATATTTTTCAGATTTATTCCCAGTAATGTTTTCCTTTTTTTTTCCAAAAATGAATAACCTTTGGATTGCTCCTTTTTTGTAACACATCTATAGGTAAAGTAAACTGTTGTTGGGTATTACAGTACCTGTCTGTTTTGCTGCAGGAATTCAACTGGTTTCACAGGACAAGAAACAGCACAAGGTGCCCAGCGTTAAGCGAGCACGTGGACACTGGCATCTTATATACACACTAGTTAATAATCCATCCTTGGTGGGATCTAGGAAGCACTTTCAACGGCAATGCTCAGAGACTATCTTGAACGGGACCCTCAATCGGAGCTCCAAAAAAGGCAGCAAAAAGAAGAGTGGCACCACAGCACCCAGCAAAGAAGGAGAAGAGCCTGCAACTAAAGACTGAGACTGATAACGACACATTTTCTGTCTGCCTTTATTAAATTATATTAGAACTACTTACTAGAGAGATGAGAATAATATTATTGCTAGTGTTTTATTTAGAAATAAACTTTGTCTTACATAAATGCCCTTATAGGCTACCATATACAGTAGTGCCTCAGGGAGGAGGATAGACTGTTTCCCTTTTTAAATGGATAGCTACATTCTTTCTTTCTCTGTTTTAAATGGTTGTTTTTTTCATTTGGTAAATTTTTTACAGTGGTACTAAACTCCCAAAATAAATACTTGTGCAACGTTATATTTGCTATTTATATATGATACACGACGTATTAATTTCTATGTTTTTTTTTCATGCTGATTCCTGATTCATTTGTTTGAAGATGTTAACGTTTAATACGATAGAGTGTAATCTATTTTAGTGAATTAAATATGTTTACAGTCATGCATAGTTAGATTGAGGAAAAAAAAATTTCCTGACAGATTTAAAAAAAAACTTATGAGCGGATTTTTTCTTTTGCAATTTAAACGAATTTGCAAAAAGAAAGAAAGGAAGAAAAAAAAGAAAGAAATGCTGTGAGGCTGTCTGTGCACACCTTGCAATGTATTAAAATGTATGTTTTTCCTTAATAAGGATGTTTATACCACTGATGCTTTGCTTTAGGTGATCATGTGTTAGTTGTCAGTTCTCTCAGGTCAGTTTAAAATGGTCTGAAATGAGCAAATGTTAAACAGTATTTTTCTTTCAGTCTTAAACAAAGAAAAGCATATCGCGCTGTGACATGCGCTAAAAGGATGGGCGGAAAGTTAATTACCTATTGGTATGAAGTAATTAATGATAAAAAAAAAAAAAAAACATAGCCTATATAAATTAATATATGAATAAATAATACTGATTAAAAAAATCTAAAATTATAGGTTAATGTATAATTTTCATATATATTTCTGACTTCAATAACCCATAAGGCTCACGAAATATCATGCAAGCTTTAATGTGCGAGCTTTTAATTATTACTACAAACAAATTCTGTTTTCGTTTTTTTTTTTTGTTTTTTTTAAACCCCTCGTTTTAAGCGTAGATGTGATGTTGTGATGTTGTGATGCTCTCGGTCTGCGCGCTGTGAGAGTGTCACCGCCGCCACGTAGCGGATCAGACTCGCTGTTTGCGCACTGCAGCCTGCGAGCACATGCACTTCGCTTCTTTGTTCTTCCAAACGTTTCTTGACATCAAAACGACACCGAGATCAGACGCAAAACAAGCAGCGATTTACGGAACGCTTAAAGAAGCTGTTCAAGGTGTAACATGAGGGTTGAGACTGCACTAGGAAACGGATTTTACGCGCAGGGGGGAAAATGAGAACAGCACAAACATGAATACCATTCTCAACATAATTCTTTACATTTCATTAACAAAAACAATGATATGCGTTAACATTTTGTCGACGCAATCATGCTTAATAATTATGATGTCATAAAAGTTCTTGTCTCACATGCTTCTGCTTATCATTGCAAACTAATACACTTCCCAACGCAAATATTCTAATATGTGACAGAACGCATTATTTAAATCAAGTAGAAAGTGTTTTTACCACTGCAAGAATTAAAACCAAAGGTATTCATCAGTATTTTATTAAGTTCACGTACATAAAATGATATCAAAAATCTTTGAAAAGATGGTTCACAAGATGATTCTCCTCAGTTGAACAGCTCGACACAATGCTGATGGTGAAATGCGACGGTTCAGATATTTAAAAAGAGGACATCTTTATACACTTTACTGCTTTACACCACATATCGACACTGAGAATATCTATCGTCCTATATATTCTAATAAAACACACTCGGAAATACTTTTTTTGTGTGACATGCCACGAACAAGTAACCTTAAACTAGAGAAAGGAGACGTTTAATCAGTCCATAAAGGCGAAAGGATCTTCTTAAGCACCCGCTCCTTAAAGGAGATCTGAAGTCACACATTACACAAAATGTCACTGGAAGGTGACCTGGTTTTTCCTTCCTACTTTTTTCGCACATGCCGTGAAGTGAAAAAAAAATGCCTTTTAGAAATAACAGTCTGTGCACCGAGGACTGAACAACTGATGAATAAATTGTTGTATTCCCAGACCGCAGTGTGGACACAACACCTTCATTTAAAGGACATTGTATAAGTGATTGACTGTTACTATGAATTTCACACTGACTTACTTAAGTATACTACAGGAATGCCAAGTCTTCCAGGTGATGGATTTAACGTTAAGTTGAAAGTACAACTTATTGTTAGGTGTGTTGGACTAAATTAATTTGTTTGTAAAGATAGGCTATTTAACAAAACAAAAAAAAAAACAAGAACCAATATGAAATATATACATTTGTTGCTAAATAACTGAGGTAAAATAGAATTAATGCACCTTCTGCAGAGTATTATAATAGTAAGGTAATGTGCTCATTGGTTTTCACCTGGTTTGGAATGTGGTCGAAAGGTAAGTATTATACGCCCTGTTGGTTTTAGCGTGGCTCTTTATAATTGCCATTTATTTCCTCGGATATATTCACTGCCTCAGCCCCTAAAGGCAACCTGTCACTATACTCAGAGCCCACTTCAAACTCCTCCTGAGTTTTGGACTGTGACTCAGGAATGGACTCAGTCACCACACTGCCCTCGGCTTCCTCACCTTCCCCTTCTCCTTCCTCCATGTCAGCTTCAGCATCTCCCTCTCCAAGCTCACTTGCATTTAAGTTTTTCTCCGATCCCACAAAAGAGGCTCTCGGATCAAAATCTGTCGTTATGTGCTTTTCCATCTGATCTGCATTCTGCGTCTTCATAATTAGTTTGTAGGTCTTCCCTTGGTACTTGTACAACAAGTGACAGCAGGTGGCTCCTAGCAAGGGCACTGTGGCCAGAGCCAGCAAGAAAATGCTGACCACCACAATGATGAGCAATGATGGGATTTTCTTCCTTGTCGTGAAGACAACTTGAACCTGGCAGTCCTGGCCTCCATAGGTAAGGCACAGAGTGTAATTAGTGCCCGGATTTAAACCTTGAAAACGATATGTATTGACACCATCCTCGATCTTGGACCATTGAACAACCGAATGTCCATTTCCAGTGCTAACACAAACATACAGCATGTCCATGGAAGGTTTTCTGGATGATGACTGGTAAAGTGTAACCGGTTCCTTATTTACAGTTTCTTGGTCATTGAGTTGGTTGAGGTGAAGATTTGATTTGGCATTTGCCATCTGTAGAGGATTAAGCTGGACTTTTGCCTCAGTCTCCGACACCTCCAAAGCAATCACCCCAAAGTCGAAGGTGTACTGTTTAAGATCATCCAAGCTGAGGTTAAATGCATGATTAGATATATACTGTGTACCATCACTTATTCCACACTTACTGGGAAATGGGAAAGTATCAGTATTAACTTGTTCAGTAATTGGAGATGTTCCAGTTGGACGAATTTTGGTCTTCTCATGTATGGGCCATATATTATTTTTCTCTGTTTCTGGGCCAGGCTTATTGTCAATTTGACTAATACGTTCTTTTGTGTTCAGCACAGAGTTGTTGGTTCCTTTTTTGGTGACAGCCATTGCAAGTTTCACTGTGTTTTCAGCTTTGTCCATGTCATTAGTAGCAGAACAGCTATAGTTTCCATCTTCTTTTTTGCTCATATGAGGAATGATTAGAGTTCCGTTTTGAAAGATGAGAAATCTTGTATCAGGAAGTGCGCCATTAATAGGAGTCTCACTATTTTCAACAACGGAGGGCAAAGGAAATTTTAATAATTGATTTCCTGCAAATACTTCCCACTCAACATCAGGTTTGGGACTCCCTTTAGTTTCACAGTGTAACATGACCATGGACCCCTCTGGGATTCTTGTGTATTCCATGTTGGGTTCAGGGGTTATGGTAACAGTTGGGGCCTGACATACAAGTTTTGGCATCTGAATGACCTGTAAACCTTTTAAATTGGAAGGTGCCTCACACTGGATGTTGTTCTGCTCAGGAATGGAAATTTTAGACTTAATGATCCAATCCTTTATCCATTCCAGTTTGCAAGAACAGGTGAAAGGATTTTGGTAAATCTGTAGGTGTGACATTGAAATAAGAGGATCAAAAGTTCCTTCTGCAATAGTGGTAAACTTATTGTTGTTGATGCGAACTGAACGCAGATCTTTCAAGTTGGTGAAAGCATCCTTAGGCAGATTAACCATCTCATTGTTGTTCATTTTCAGCAGCTGCAGAGCAGTGAGGTTAGCAAGGTCCTCCCAAGGGAAATTTACTATTTTATTATGGCTTAGGTCCAGATTCTTTAACTGGAACATTGATGCCAGGCTGTTTCTTTCAATAGTGACAATTTCATTGTGAGCCAGCCAAAGAGATGTAACCTGGGTCACACCCACAAAATTGTGGGATTTCAACACTTTTATTTTGTTTGCTGAAAGGCCAAGAGTGGTCACATTGGATGGCAAGCCCTTAGGTACCTGCTGAAGGTCTTTGTAAGCACAGTCCACAAAGTGATGGGGGTTTTTATCTGAGCAAGTACACTGTTCAGGACAGCACCGTACAGTCACTGCAAGGGTAATCACTGCAATTCCCAAGGCAAGGAGCACCAAGTATCTGGTCGCCATTTTCACACCTGTAATAAACACATTTACAAAAAATAGAGATAAGTATACTGTTCATAATTTTGCCAAATTCTAAGGGTATGAACTATATGATATAAACTTATAAAGCTAATACTTATACTCATATGATAAAATTTGGGGGGCGTTATTCCTTTTGGTAATTTTTACACACATATGCAGGGGCAAATGTTTGGAAAGAGAGTAAATGCACTTTTGAAAAAAAAAGTTGGAAAAACGCATAGAGCATAGTTGTTTCAAGCTTATGCGTAACACTGAAAATACTACAGCATATCGTTGTCATAAGTTCTTACACTATACACCATGTAAGAGTTAAACCAAAAGAAAAACCAAAGGTGTGTTCGTGCGGTTCGCGCGTGTTTGACGGGGTGAAAGCGCGCGACACTGCACTGCGCGCTCTGCATTCTCGCTATCCGTGGTGCTGAAAACCTTTCAAAACCTTTAACTCCATGTCCTTTCGTGACTGCATGTCAAATACGAGTCGTAGTAGTACTTAACCGGATATATCTCATAATTTAACTACTTTGAATGCGATGGCGTAAGGACCCTGCTGATGCGCAGACTACTTCTATGTCAAAAATATTACGTTCAAAAGCAACTTTATATAGAATTTAGTTCCTTGATTTTAAATCCCATGTATTAGGAAGTCTTTAAACTGTCTTACCTGTGCTCAAGTACTCCGACTCCTCGTATGGAAACAAATCAAAACAGCACTCAATAAAATCTGATGGGATTTATCTAGATGTGGTAATGAGAATTATTCCAAAACATAATTAATACTCCTATGTTACTCTGGAAAACGAAGCAATATTTGTTGATGGACAGCAGATGAGACATTTTCGTCTCACCGTGATGCTTAGCAGTCCGGAGGTAGTTCTCTGCATGCGATCGTGTGTGAGCAGAAACCGTTGCGCGCTCCCGCCTCCATAGAGCAAACGGAAGAGTCGTGCACGCGCAGCCTCTCCCTTTCCATACATTAAAGCCATGGGACTGATCGCGCCACGAACAATATTTTTAGGATCAGGATGTAAGTGATAAGTTTAGCCTTTTTCCCCCGCCGCAAAATGCATCACGCAACTTTAATTTATTTTAATGCGACATCTTTTTTTTATTTCTTACAGTCTACGTTTAGATTTCACATATTGACTACAGTAATGCATTAATGGATATTAATCCATAACACTGTGCTATCAACATGATGTACATGATTCAAGTACATGAACTAGTACACTCAAGTACATCACGTTCTCGAAAACGAGTTTGACCTTTTATATTTACATTTGGGCTGAACTATATGCTTAATTGAATTATTTTATTTGGACAATAAAGCACAATTAGACCAGGAGAGATGAGTGGTTCTCAAGTTAAGATATTTCATACGATTTATTTCAGTCATTAATTAGATTTTTTTCCCGGCACCACACCCACAGCGTGTTTTGTTATACTGACTCTAGTTTTAATATTTCAGGTTTGCTTTTTTAATATCATAAACCTCCTGAGAATCCAGACTTTATCTGCACTTGTACCTAAAGCATCTAAAAATATAAAATGCAAACTAAAATCCAAACTAAACCCGTGAGGTTCAACCACTCTGTCGCTGCACACAATTGTGTCCTGAGAGATCCTGAGAGTGTGCCTGGAAAAAAGGTAAAATTACACTTATATGATCTCTCTCTATATATATTATATATATATATATATATATATATATATATGAAATAATTAGCCATAATTGAGTGCCTGTGCCTGGCAGAATAATGGAAATACACATTATTGCGCTGCCTAATGCCGTCAGTGGGTGGCAGTAGGCAGCGCAATAATGACCTTGTTAATTCATGGCAATAGAATTATATTTCGTTAAAGTTGTCTGTTTCTCAGTGTTTTTACGCATGGGAGCTAAGCTTATCAAGCATGGCTGCCTTAAAAACTAAAAAAAAAAAAAGAGAGAGAGAGTGGGTCTGAAAACTGTTGAGCATGAGCTTTGTGTACGCCATGCTGCAGTTCCTGCCTGGATTGTAGCTTTGTGTTCATCTAAGCAGGTCCAGGTTTCACACGGAGTGTGATTAAGTTGTGAGAACTCTCTATACAGTTTATTATAGACATTGTGTTAGGCTACAGTGTGTCAAAATATACCCAATCCTTTGAAATTTAGATAAATTTAAACAGAACATTATAAAAGTGAAGTAGAAAGTAGTAGTAGTAGTATAGACACTTGGTGCTATAACCCATGTAAAGGGCCTTAACATGTGAAGGTTTAGGTCACTATGTGCAATCCTGCAGGACAGAAACCCCACTGACTTCCCATAACACCCTGTTGCTTCAGGAAGCATGAGTGACGTGCAGTGTGTCAATGCTGCCACCTCGCGTCTCCTCTGCACATGTGCAAGGATGTCATTCAGTGCGGCAGTGTTTTATTGAGGTTCTCCAAATGAATAGCATTTAATTAACTTGTACCATGTTTTATAAGTGTTGTTTTATAGTCAAAGCCTAATGTTTTACTTAACATTTTCTTAGAGTATTAAAATATTTTTCCTACAAAACATCATAGAAAATCAATAAAGTAAAAATGAACTCAATTAAAAAATAAATTACATTATTAAAATATGCAGAGGATGCTGAGGTTTAAATAAATAAAGAAAGCCCTAAGTTCATACTATTACATATTGATCAATGTAATCAACTGAATCATAAATAGCACTGAAATATGACATGTAAAATATATAAAATATTGATGTAAAATATATATCTGGGACTTTAATCCTGTGGGGGCACTGGATGAGTGGCTTTCTGCAAACCTGATACTTGTGGTGTTCAGTGATCCTGAGTATGTGACTCTAAGATAAGCAGATACACACTGAAATAAGCCATACTCTGACCCTTCACCCTGTCCATCATATAGGGCTGTAGGATTCTTTACTCACCAATCTACACAGAGTTTCAGGTGTACTCAAAGCACCCTTATTCCAAGTAAAGTAAATAATGAGGTTGTACACAGAAAACAAGAGACCCTACTAAGTCTGTAGTTCATCCAAGATAGTATGTGCAAAACTCTACATAACTTTGACACAAATCTTACTATTGCACTCGACCTTAGGTGAGCCGTCTTGCAGGGTTGCAGACTTTACAGGTGGTCTGGAAGTGGCCTCAGTTGCTTTCTCTTTTTTTGCAAACATGTCTATCAAAAAGAAAATTGAAAGAGATATCATAGAAAAACCATATACAGGTCTTTGTATCAGTTGCATTGTTCTCAAAATAAGGTTTGAGTCCACCAGAGGTGGTAGGCTGTAGCTATTGTTGGAAGCTGTGCCACAACAGTCTCTTTTGCCACATCCCCCATATAGTCTTGATCTCATTTGTTATCTTATAAGTTATTTCCACATGTTTGGGCTATTAAAGGAGTTCCTGGGAGGCAGGAATTTAATACATAAAGAAAGCATACTGAGAAAACTTTCCACCATGATAGCATGCAGGGATTATTGTAGCAGGGGATTATATAGAGAAATAAAAGTAGTTTTACTCTCATAACTGTGTTCTGTTTTCTGCACAATCAAAATTCCTGGTTTGACTTGAATGCCACGCTTGTAGTTGTTCAGTCCAAAACATAAGTTTAAAAAAAATATTTAACTTGTTCTAAAAATCCTTGAACATTGCAAAGATCTGTCTCTATATCATAAAAATGTTGAATATGGCACCTAGCTACACTACCCATCAGACCAAAGACATCATGTGACTAAGTCACATTCTTCAATGATTCCCCATGCATGTTTCTCCTAATTAGGGTCACTATATAGCCTACTTTAAGTTCTGAATTCTCTGTGTATAACAGCTTTAGCAAGAAGGGCATGTTAACTGAGTGCTGAGGAGCTTTTGCTAGTATTAACATTAACATCACTCACTAAATGAAGTGCTTTGTGCTCTAGGATTGGCTTGCATTCCACAGCAAGTCAAGCTGTAAACAATCATAAATGAGACAGAGTTCTTGTAACCAATCACAACTTAGAATGTGGGATTTGTCAGAATTTTTTTTTTTTAATATCTTTGTATTAATGCTATATGAGCCCATTGCTTTCAATTATACTTTACAATACTTAATAACAGATCTCATTTCTCCCCGTCACTGCCACTGCTTCAGGTATAAGGGCACAACAACAACCCCCAATTCAATCTTTGTGCTTTTTACACAAAACACTGAAGCTTAATAAAGCCTATTGTTCCTTTCTTGTGTTGTGTGAAACGGCTTATGAAAATCAAAAAATATATACAGTACAGTAATCATCTTAATGACAAAACCTTTTCTTTGCACTTAACTGGAAATTAATCCACCCACTAAACTCATCTTAAGGTTACCAGCACTCTAAACTAATACTACTACTTACCTGGATAATTCAACAGTTTCTAATAAATTGATTACTGGAATCATAACCATTGATTATAAACATATACTGGGCTTCAGGTAAAACATTGAAAACCAAAGTATAGGATGTGATACGTGCATAATGAGGCTATATACTGGTACCTATGTATATGTATGTGCTTTTGCAAGTATATAGAGTAATAAGCCACATATTCAAAGATAATAATTCAAAATATCACAGTACAGGCAGGGAAAATGGGTAAATTTAAAAATGTTAATGATTAATTGAATGTAGGATGTTCCTTATAACATTTGTTTTGTCACTTAAAAGCCAAATGCTGCATTTAAAGAATACAAAATAACTTAAAATATAAGAGTTTAGCATTTCTATTGAGCAGTATGTACTGTATCTCTGTCCTCCGTCATAATTATTTCTTCCTAACAAATAATTCACTCTTACCACACGGAATGAAAATCTGCCTCAAGTTTTCCTGCCTCAAATGCCTCCAAAATCTCAAAACTCAAAATTGAGTGCATAGGTTAAGAGGCTGCAAGCACACAGGCGTGTGAATTTTCTCACACAGGCAAATGGGGCTTCTAATCCCTGCAATTCTGGCTAATTAGTGCTCGCAGTTTTTTGATACCCCCAATCCACTGAGACAATTTTGTCACTGAATCTACTGTACAACGGTGCAAATTTGTTACCTCCTTACCTGTTCAGCAGCATTCAGCAGCCAAATGACAAGTAACAACAATTAAGTATGAAATAATTAACACAATAATATTTTAGGGAAAATAATGATGATTAAACAAGATTAAAAGATCTAAAATATCTGTAGTTTGATCATTTCTGTTAATTTCATAATAAAGCCAAATGACAAATTTGCCATATAATTTTTATTTCAAAAATACATGTAGCATAGCTGCCAACTTTTTAAAAATGCTCGGAGTGAGATTCTTAATATAAGGGCATTGGTGTTGTATCTCATTTACATACACCATACACCTTACCCTGCATGGCTCAAGTTCTGTATTTTATTAGGGGATAACACACTTTGAATCCAACAAAACACAAACAATATTATGTGTAATCTATGGGGACC
>JAOVVA010000010.1:10973695-10985166 GCA_028565275.1 Leiocassis micropogon
TTCTGTATTTTATTAGGGGATAACACACTTTGAATCCAACAAAACACAAACAATATTATGTGTAATCTATGGGGACCCCTGCAAACACCCTATTTTGCCACGCTCACAATCAAGTCCCAAAATAACAACAGGAATAAATAGATTAAAAATATATACAGTTGTTCTCAAAATAATAGAAGTCCAATATCCGTATTCCAGATCAATAATGACAATTATATTTCTACATGGCAAATAATTTACTTGTAGGTGTAGTAGAAAACCAACAGACCCAACAGTCATGACATGCATGTTGCTGATTCTGTGTAACTAAATCATTAATTAAAGGGTGCATGTTCAAAATAATAGCAGTTCAGTTAGTCAAGTCATTCATTCTGTTAAAAAAAAACTGCTGTCAAAAAGGTGGCCCTTATTTAAGGACAAACGCAGCAAATGTTCTACATGTTGGTTATAATGGATATCTTATTATCTCTATCTAAATTTGAGTAAAAAGTCATTCCAAACATTGTTCAGAAGAACAGTATAATGTAATTAAAAAGTTGATTGGAGAAGGGAAAACATATAAAGAAGTGTAAAAAATGATAGGCTGCTCAGCTAAAATTATATAAATGCTTTAAAATGGCAACCCAAACCAGAAAGACTTGGAGGAAAATGGGAAAACTACCATCAAATAGATCGAGGAATTGTCAAAATGGCAAAGTCTTAGCCAATTATCAGCCTCAAAAGACACCTATGTGAAGCCAAGCTGTTGGGAAGACGCCCCCGCAAAGTCCCATTGAACACATAAACTGGTCTAAAACGAAACAACATTTTGGGGTCTTTTTAGGTCTAGTGCCTGCAGACAGTTAGTCAGACGCTCAAACACTGAATTCAAACCACAGCGTGAAGACGGTGAGGCATGGTGGTGCAAGCATCATGACACAACAATAAGCGAGCAGCATCTTGGTTCCAGACCAACAAGAAAACCCTTATAGAGTGGCCAGCCCAATCCAATAGAAAACGTGTGCTGTTTTCGAGGCAAAACCAAGAAATGCAGAGGAATTGTGGTATGTAGGGCAATTGTTCTGGGCTGGAAAACACAGTTGTGAAGCAGTTCTCAGAAACCGTGATTATATAACTAAATATTAGTTCAGTGATTCACAATAAAGTCAAATCTTCAAGCATTTTTCAGTTTATACAGTAAATGTTTGAGTTTGTAAAGAAAAATGTAAACACTGCTATTTTTTGGAACAACCTAATATTCCTTTTTCTTTACTTTCGGTAAAATAACAACAAATTTAATTATAATCATTTATATGCTATTATAAGGGTAAACACTATAAAGTGACAAAGTAGCATTAAGGAAAACTACTGAAGAAGGTAAGCAAAAAGCAAAGGTAATAACCACAGCATTACTACATTTACTGTACACATTTAGCAGATGCTCTTATACAGAGTGACTTACATTTTACCTTTTTTACATTTGTGCGATTTAGGGTTAAGGGTTCAAGGGACCAACAGTGGCAACTTGGTGGTGCTGGGGTTTGAACCTGGGACCTTCTGATCAGTACGCCAATGCTGAGCTACCCCTGAGCCCCTATTACCACTACTAATAATAATAATGAATGGGGAAAGTGCAGTCCAAGATAAAGTGGTATTGTGCCGTATGATCGTGACTCTCTCTCTCAATCTTAATTGTTTCTCTTAATCGTGTTTGCTAGTCTTTGAGCATCTTATTTTTGATAATTTAATGCCAAATCAGGCAAATGCAATTTGTAGTTACACCTTTACTGACTAAAACCTTATATGAAGCTTGCGAGTAAGAATAGCGTTTCTTCTTCACAAATCTACTTAAGTAAAAGTAAAAAGTATGGTGCAGTAAAACTACTCATAGAATATATATATATATTTTTTTTAAAGTTACTTAAGTAAATGTAACTCATTACTACCCACTTCTGCATGTACCCCTACATTTTCTGAAATAAATTTGACACCTTTTTTCACTGCTACATGTACAGTTCAAGCTTTCAAGATTCTACTTCAAAACAAGTTGAAGATTTACATTTACTGTAAATTTAGTATTAGCTAATTCCAGCCTTGGTGAGATTAAGATTAGTCTCATTAACGAGTGGTTTTCTTATGGTCACACAGCTATTTAACTCCAATCCTGTGAATTCTCATTACATTTCTCTTACTTTCACTATGTTATAATAAACATAGTTATTTTCTAAAGTACAGTGGTACCTCGGATTACAAGACGAGCAAAAATTATTCATAAATTTTGACTTGGAAAATGAACAAGTCTTGGTTTACGAGTATCGAGTATCATGTATCATGCATGCGCTTCTTGTTTTGACGCCAAGCGTCACGTGATCACAACTGAGCCAATGGTTTTTCTCTCTTGTGCTCCGGAATTGTGGGTAATCGGCTCCCCTGCTGGGTCTTAGTGCGCGTCTCTCATTGGTATAATCAACATCTGTGCACGTGTGTACTGTTTACTATAACACTGTGACCACGTGTGTGCGTGTAAAACATATTTTATTTTGTGTTTGTAAGCGCGTGTGTACAGCGCGCGTGTACTGTTTATTATAACACACGTGTGTGTGTGTGCGTGTAAAGCAAAAGAAAATCTCATTACAGAGGTTAAAGATTAATTTTCTCTTTCCGTTAATATGTGTGTGTGTGTGTGTGTGTGTGTGTGTGTGTGTGTGTGTGTGTGTGTGTTTGTTGGTTTGTTTGTGTGAAACTCAAATAAGATAGGAGAAAAGTTTACTGTGTAAGTTTATTGTGACTTATCTGTCAGGATTTAAATTTTTTTTGTCAGTTTTTTTGTATTTTTTTAGGCTGTGGAAGAAATAATTTGAGTTTCTGTTATTTCTTATGGGAAAATTTGATTTGGTTTACGAGTGTTTTGGAATATGAGCCCACTTCCGGAATTAATTATGCTTGTAATCCAAGGTTCCACTGTACATTTAATAAATAATAAAAAATTAAAACAGTACAAAAGAAACCCCTCCCCCCACACTTTCATTCTATGCGTTTTTGTGTAAAAACATAATTGACACCATCTGATTGT
The DNA here is from genome assembly GCA_028565275.1 of Leiocassis micropogon. NCBI lineage: Eukaryota > Metazoa > Chordata > Actinopteri > Siluriformes > Bagridae > Leiocassis > Leiocassis micropogon. The sequence goes on from JAOVVA010000010.1 coordinate 10,976,748, forward strand.
ACCGGGTCTCAGGATTGGACAAATACAACCTCAAATAAACAACCAATACTTTTTTTCAAAAATTAAGCCAAAAAGAAAACAATTTTGGCAATACCAAGTACCCCATAATTCAATATCTTGCAGATCCACCTTTAGCAGCAATAACTTGAAGTAATCATTTCCTGTTTGACCTTATCAGCCTATCATATTATTTGAGGAATTTGGGCTCATTCTTCTTTACAAGATCACTTCAGTTTATTGAGGTTGCACAACTCTCTAAAAGTCCCACCACAACATTTCAATTGGGTTGAGGTCTGGACATTGACTAGGCCATTCCAAAACCTTGATTCTTTTATATTAGCCATTCTGACGTTGATTTACTGGTGTGCTTCAGATCATTGTCCTGTTGCATGACTGCTTGACTGATTTCAACCAAGCTTTAGTTGTCAGACAGATAGTGTCATGTTGGCCTCTAGAATACTCTGTACAGAGGCAAACATGACTGTTTGACAACTAAAGCGTGGTTGAAATCATTCAAATGCAGTTATGCAAACCTAAGTCGTGTCTCCTTGTTCTTTTTAGACATAAGAGGCTTTTCACTGACAACCCTTTCAAACAAGTTTGGCCACTGTCTTGAATTATTTCCACTTGTAAATAATCTTTCTCAATGTAGAACAATCAACTCCAAATGTTTTATGAACATTTTCAGATTGATGTGCAGCAACAGTTACAATTGCTTATGTCTTTTCCTCTTGCCATTGTGTTAATCAAATGTGTGTTCTGATCGGCCTGAAGTATCCTGCGAAGTATACTTGTATTAAGTGTGATTCCAAACCGCAGTTCAAAGGGAACTGAGAACGGTGTAGGGAACCACTGAACAACAGGTCTTCACTTCACCGGAATAGGGATTGAAAACTTGACCCATCAGTCATTGTGTCTCACTGGAGCTTAAAAAATGGAGCTCAAAAAAGCATTTATATATTTATTATCATTATTATCAAGTATGACACCATATCAATTTATATTAATACGTTTTATAATAGTATTCGTTTTTGTTTTAATAAATGTTCAATATTTAATGTCCGTAATGTGAAATTTCCACAGCAGCGATAGATAGCCGAGGTGCTTATGTTTCCATGGTAACGCACAGAGGATGTGACGTCACGCTGGTGACTTCGCAGGGTGGTCTGAACGGGGGAGTTTTGTCGAGGGAAGTTCACTGCCCATCAGGGAAGTCAACTTTGTCCGAAAAGTCCCTTCAAAATTGATAAAGGTGTCTTATCTAGCTAAAACATGACTATGGTAAAGGCATTGCCTAGGAAGAAAACATATTTCACATTTCTTTTTCTGTGCAAAGCGCCGAATGTTTGAAATTCACAATTGTTTATTAATTAGCTGTGATTCTGTGAATAAATGCATTATAATTAGCACAGCAGTGACAAGTATTTCTAAATGTTAATCACGCAGTATACAAGCCAACACAGTCTACAAGCAGCCATCCATCCTTACCAGGATAATACAACAGTTTCTCATATATTGATTACAGCAATCAAAATCTTCGCCTATAATCATATGCTGGACTTCAGTTATGAGATTGAATTAATTTATATACAGAACAAAGAACAATACTCACAATTAGCTGCGTACACAATATAAAATACTCCATTAACTGGGTAAAGATCCAACAACCATTTGTGGACGACAAATTAAAACTTCACGACAATAATACCTCTGGAGAGAGAGAGAGAGAGAGAGAGAGAGAGAGAGACGACAGTGCGCATGCGTATTAAAACATTACTCGTCTGGGCCACAGAAAACGGTTTGTCCAGCAGAGAGCAGCACTGACTCATGTTTCTGTGGAAAGTCTGCCCCAAAATTGCTGAACTTTTCTTATAAACATGCATATGATGTCCTCACTCATTGTCTATACCGCTTTATCCTGTATTTACATCCAGGCGGGGGGCCTGGAGATTATCCCAGGAGGGGGTGCCAGTCCATTACAGGGCACACACACATACACACGTCGCACGCTCATTCACACACTACGGGCAATTTGGGAATGCCAATTAGCCTAATCTGCAGATCTTTGGACTGTGGGAGGAAATCAGAGTCCCCGGAGGAAACCCACCAAGCACAGGAAGAACATGAAAACTCCATGCACACAGAGACGCGAATCAAACCCGGACCCTGGAAGTGCAAGCCGACACGTGGTGTAGTGATTAGCACTGTCACCTTGCACCTCCAGCAATAAGCAATATTCAAATATTTTTTATAGTATATCACAATATTACAGTTGCAGGCAGGGAAAAATGAGTAAATCCTGGGCCAGTTGGCAGGAGCCACATCTCCACCCAACTGGGCATGGACCAATGCATTGAGCCCTCAATGCCACAACCCAAAACCAAACACATGCTCAAGGATAAGGCTTTGGATTACTGATCAGGAGGCTGGGGGCCCAAGCTGCCACTGTTCTGCCCTTGAGCAAGGCTCTTAACCCAATCTGCTCCAGGAGCATAGCACTGTAATACAGTATGTCTGACCCCCAATTCTCATCCCTTCTTCCTAATAAGCTGGGATATGTAAAGAAAATCATTTTATTCTGCTGTAATATATATGTTGCACAATGAAGACTTCTTCTTTTTTTCTTCTTCTTTTTCTTCAAATATCACCCTGAAACTCTAACAGAAATATTTCTGTTTATGCAGTAAACTATCCAACCACACATATAGGTACAAAAAGTATAATAGGCACCTACACGTATTATTAATTTATTCATGTACAGCTTTAATACAAGTACAATTTGTATTCACACTGTTACTGTCTAAAGCCCTACAGTATATGATGCTTGGTACAGCATGTACTGTATATTATATGGTGTATATTAGTAAAGTAACATAATAATAACATATAAATTTGGTAAACAAACAAAACATGGTGGTAAATTTTGGCTTTTCTCATGTATTTCCTTTTTTTTTTTTTCGGTAGAAACATTTAGACAGGAAGTGTGGTGACTGATGACTAAGTCTAAGTCTTTCAGGCCCAACTCATGAACATTATTTATGCTGAGTAATGTTTTTTTGAAGGAAACTGGGTCCATTATTTTGAGAAAGCAGTAAAATGATATCCAAATGTATTATACTCTGCCTGGCAATAAATTAATAAACACACAGTTAAATATTTAGTTTGACTGCTTTGATTACGGTGTGCAATATGGTGATCAATTCATGTCTAAAAATGATCCCTCATGCTCCCAGAACCACTCTTTCATTATTTGAGTCCTGGAATATGCCCATGCTATCAAAAAGAAAATAGCATGGTTATGATAACCTGGTCATTTAGTACATTCAGATCATCAGCTGACTTCATTTTATTGCCACATAATGCTTCTAAACCTCGACCTGACCAACTGAAGAAACCCCAGAGCATAATACTGCCTCCAGAGGCTTGTACAGTGATGATGCGCTCTGGAATAGGGTCAGTCTGAACTTATCAAACCACATTGCCTTTTTCCTTGCCAACAACTTGCTCCTATCTAATGGGAAAACACAGTATTTGACTGTTAGGAAACCCGTCATACTGTTTGAAAGACCTTTGATTCTTTCTCCTTCAATTTCCATTATGCTTGCTGACTTGCCATCACTAAGTAAACTCCTCTCACTGTTGACTATAGTATTAATCATTTAACCAAGAACTATTTGGAAAAATATGCTCCACATTTCTGAAACATTGGAATATAATATTTGGATTACATGTTAAGTGAAACCCTTATTTCACAAGAGGATATCTTGTGGTGAGTAAATGAACATGAACTAGGATGTAGAGTAGACAGTACTGTGGCTACAATAATACTTGTAATACTCTGGAAACAAGCCTTTTGTCATGGTTGTTTTGTCATCTATCTTGTACCACAACCTGCTGCTGCAATCCATCTTTAATAAATAATAGCTTAACCAAAGGGGTTTTCCATAACATAATGGCACAAAAAATAACTCAGTTTTTTATTCAGTTAGTGACCAGAGTACATCTTTAATAACAAATTCTTATTAAAAAAATATACATAAGTTTACTTGATGCATAAATAGGTGTTATAATTAAAAATAAATTAAGTTAAATGTTATCTTATAAACTGTCAAACTCAATACTCAAAAGCACCATTCACTGCCCAGTACATTATTGTTAATATGTACAGTCTTTGTGTAGGCCACAGAATAATTCATGAAACAGAATAATTATTTTAGATGGGCAACACCTACTCCCTGTCCAGACAAATAACTTCTGAGATTGTCCTATTTAGAAAAATACCACTTTAACTAATTGCTCAATATACAGATCTCACAGATTGTTCACTTAAATCATTCTACCTCATGGTTTGCTCATAACAACACCTACATATGATATCTCATATTAGTTACATTGCAAATCACATCACCTTACATACATTTCTAACTTTCTACTTCTTAATACCAACAGAAGGTATTGCATCTTCAGCATTGTTCTCTATCTTGTTTACCACCACTTCCCCCTGCTATGTTGTGCTTTTTAATTAGTGTGATAATTAAAGACCGGTGGACGTACTAAAACCAACACAGCTTGATGCACTTAGCAAAAGAGGACACTCAGTTTGTTTTTCCCCCCCTTTTTTCTAAATAGCAGCTGCACCAAGTAAGAATGCACAAGGGGGAGTAAGAAAAAGATGAGCGTTAGGCAAAAACCCTATCTGGGTCCAAGGGTCACATCCTTGTCTTAGGTTTAGTGCAAAGAATTAAGTGTTTAATATGAGATACTAAACATCTACAAAATCCAGCACATACTGGATTAAAGATAATGTGCATGAATCTAAGTGTTATGGTTTCTCAGTACATCTTGCCTTCTATAGCAGGCTATTTATATTTGAAAGGCTTAAGATAATTTCCAACATAACAACTAAACTGCTTACCCAGTACTGGGTCACAGAAAGCCCAAGGGATTTGAGTTACAATGCAGGGTACACAGCAATTGGTATTTGGACTGTGGGAGTAAACCAGAGAACCCAGGGGAAAGCCACCAAGCCCAGGTAGAACTGCCAAAATCAACGCACATAGACCCTATCCGGAACTCGAACTGTCAACCCAGGAGGTGCAAGGCAACAGTGCTAACCACTACACCACCACTGACTTATAATACAATACAATGCATAAAAAGCTACTTCATGGTTACACCTACCATTTTTGTCCAACACAACACACGCGCGCACGCACGCACACACACACACACACACACACACACACACACACACACACACACACACACACACACCACTTCGCAATTGCAAGTTGTAAAATCCTTTCATAAACCAGATTTTTTTGCAATGCTCTAGTGTTGTCTATGGATGCTCTTCTTTGTAAAATACCAAATAATTTTACAGAACACGATCATCATAAATATTGACAATCAGACAGTAACTTCAGGAGTGTAGGCATGTGTCAGGAATGTGCCAGAACAAACTCCAAATGACAATACATTATAGACTACAAGTAGAGCCACAGAAAACTACACAACCTGACTAATGATTACTAAGACTTAACCATCACCACTCCACCCTCAGTCTCTTCCAATTGCAAAGTAAGTCATTTCCAGTGTATATTGATCCTGTGAATAGTCTTTTCGCGTGGTTTGTGAATCGCTCAAACACTGCCTGTTTCCTGGCCTTTATATTGTTTGCATGAGTGAAAACATCAGTAAGGGCTGGCCTGCACTTGTATCAGTCGATTAATTCATAACAGTGTTGTGTTTCCTGGTATTTTTATTCTTGTCTTGGAAAATAAATAAATAAATATTTTTTAAGCTATATAGAAAGTGAATAGTGAGTTAAGGCTCTGAGTTACTGATTAGAAGGTCAGTGGTTCAAGCCGTAGTTTCCTGTCTGCTCCAGGAGCACGGTATCATGGCTGAGCCTGCGCTCTGACACAGCCACCAAGCTGGGATATGCAAACAAAGACTTTTATGGTGCAGTAATGTATATGTCAAATAAAGGGTTAACTTAACTTAGTAGCAATTTTGAGGTCAGTTAGCTGTGTTAACTTACAGTAAACTGTTTTCTTTTAACCATTCACCTATTTGAAGACATCATACTGAAAAAGCTGACTTTACCTACTGTACCATTAGGCCTGGGTGGGGTACAAGAAATAATATTATATTTTCTCCAGGGAAGGCGTCATTCAATAATCCACCTTTTATGTACCAAAAGATCTCACAATGCTTGAACCTCCCTGTTATACTACTTTAGACCACACCTAATTGTGAGCTGCTTCCTTGCCTTGTTTTAACCATAGAATGAAGGCAAGCGCGAATACAGGATAGTGTCCCAGGTGTCAAGGGTGGAAACCAATGTCACTTGTATTACCATGACCCAGCACACTTGCTGACGTACACATTTGTCTGTTTTCCCTACTTTTTAGGGTAGTGGTCACACTTGTTTTCCTTTCCAACCTACTTTATGAAATATTGTATTCCTAAAAAGTCAAAAAGGGAAATAAGCTGGACAGAAATGGACAATCTGCCCAGATTAGTGTACAATGAAAAGAAGTCCAGTGAATATAGCAAACAGCCATTGTTTCTGAACTGTGAGTTTTAAGGCTCTGTTTGGGGACCGTGGCTCAGAAGGACCATGCAGCTGATATACTTTTACAATTTTGTTATAGTTACGCTCCCTTGACACACAACTGTAGTTTCCGTAGTCATGTGTATTAATAGCTGGTATTAGATAGAGGCAATCAGACTTTGTTTTCTGGCATGATTCACTTTCATCCCTGTGCTCCCAGCTGTAGGTGGCATGGTGGGAGTCAATGGGGCAGGAAAGGTAGAAGGGGAAGCCCTTGGGCACAATGTGCACAATTGGAGTGGTCGAAAATGAAGATGATACATCCCGTTTGCGTCTCTTTGGAGCTGTGTAGGAAAATATGTTATTTAAAGGATTTTAGCACCATGTAACTAAAACTAAAACATAATTGAGGGATTAATGCAAAATCCTACCTGAATTTGTAGAACATATGTGTGGCACACCAGTGGCAATATTTTGAATCCCACCTCTGCAATTAAATAGCCATACAATACTGTATCTCTTAGATAGATTCTTAGGATTGCTTAGCTTGTTTAATAAACTTGGAGGACACAATTTTCATTTTAACAGGTTGAAAAATATGCAAATTTCACCAAAAGAAGGTTTGGAAAACATACTCAGTTTGTGAGGTACATCCATTTTCAGTCCAAGCACAGTATGGGTCCCTGGCAAGAACACAGTCTTCACAGGAGGTATTATAGTCCTGACACCTCTGGAGGTCTAAGACAGACATTTGCCCAGGATATCCAACAAACAACTTTCTCTGAGAAATTAAAGCAGAAAGAGTAAAGAGGGAAAACACTGTGTTATCTAATGTGCATGATATACAGACTTCATTAATAAATATACATAGATTAAGAGAATTTCTTGTCACTCGAGAATAACATTATTCAAATAACAAATGGAAATTCAGAGCAGAACCATTGTGTGTACCTTTTCAGAATGTAGTTTCATAGACAGAACAGGAGCAGGCCCATGGCCAAGACTTGTCTCAGAAATTATAAAGGTTTTGGAATTATGCTCCAGTATCTTATGGATTGTTCCAGTATCTGCAGTTTACACACAAATAGAGAAGCATGGAATGACTAAAGAGGAGAGATTCTGAGATGCAGCTAACCTAGGCTAAGAGCAATAGCAAATGTTGCCAAGACGTAATGGAAGTTTTTAACCAGTAACTGACATGAGATAAAATCCATCCTCTTATTAATACACACACAACGTATGTATACAACAATGTATTTTGTTAATTTGTTTGATGTGACCGCCGCACCTAAATACACTTACTGGCCATCACCCAAATTTGAAAGAGGGGGGACAACCACAAGGCCACATGGTGGGCCTGAAGTTCTCTTCAACAAAGATAGCATATTCAAGCTTTTGGCCATGTGCCTTTTGTCACATACTGTACATCCCATATATCAAAAGAACAAAAGTAATTCACATGTAAGTCATAGACAGTCCCGGAAACAGACAATAGGAAATACATGAGCATTTTCTGATTAGACAAAAGAGTTCCAGCAGACCCAAGCTGGAATGGAATTGTACGGTATGTATATTCATCTGGAAATGGGCTTTAAGAAGTATTTTCATTTAAGGGATCAGGAACTCAATGAGTGGGTTGTATTACAATATCAGAAAACCTTACACTGGAAGAACTCAAATTTGGCAAAGCTGTTTGTGGAGAGCCTGAAATGTATATCCAAATAGGGTATGTTTAATTCATGCTTGAAAGACTAAATAATGCAATAAAGTAAATAATGCATCACAGCATCTGAGTCAGATACTGTAACAGCAATCTACAGGAAAGCGGGCGGTCAAATAAACAACTAGGAATAAACATTC
>JAOVVA010000010.1:10985266-11008833 GCA_028565275.1 Leiocassis micropogon
CAGCATCTGAGTCAGATACTGTAACAGCAATCTACAGGAAAGCGGGCGGTCAAATAAACAACTAGGAATAAACATTCAACTTACCAAAATATTTATATAGTATTCTCTAAGTACAGTGAATAACTACAGTAGTGGCAAAAAGTATTGTGACAAAAGTGAAATTCAATATTTTGACATTCTCATTTTTTTATAATGACAATCTAGATAATAATAAAAATTTTCCAACTTCATGCAATAAAATTATACAAGAATCAATATTTAGTATGAAGTCTTTTAAAACCTGCTGGATCCGACTGGGCATAAAGTCAAAAATACGTCTGCAGTTCTCCGGTGTCCCTCTATCCATGCCTGCTTAATTGCTTCCTGACCGGAATTTGCAGACGTTCACAATTCATTTGAGAATTGCATAGTTTTAGCTATTTTTGTGCAGAGTTGGACACCCCAGCTTCAGAAGCTTCCATCCATTAACTAAAGTGGTTGAATCTAATTTGTACAACTCTTCAGCCAAATACTGTAGGTTAGAGCTGTTCTGTGCACAGGGAGAACATGGCATATGTTGTCTTAATACTTTTGGTCACCCCTGTAATGTTTAGTTTTTGCTTTGGCCTTTTGTCTCGAATGCTGCATCTGCTTTCTACTGCAAACTTGGCCTGTTCATTGAATACAATTTGGATTGTGTTTTGGATTTGACTGCCTTTTCTTGGCTTGCTGGTGCCACCTTGACTGTTTTGTCCCTGCAGCTGCTGTGAAAGGTGATCAAAACTTCATTTTGAAGCATAACAATGCTGAGTTAATTCAAAATAATGTAATATAAAGCTATTAGTACATACCTGTGGCAAGCAGCAACACATTATACATTTTTTCATCTGAAGCCTGCACTCTATCCACTGCAATTTTTGTGTAAATTTGGTTATTGCTGATGTAAAGAGGAGTATCTTTCTGTATGGGATGCACCCATTCGGTCATCTCTGGATGGTTTTTAGTAATACGGATAGTTTGGGTGGGCAGAGACCTACTGTCCCTCACACACTGGAAAATAATAATTAAAAAAAGACAGTTAGAACTTGTTATAAAATATGTAGGCCATATTTTCACATTTCCTGGAATTTTTCTATTGGATGCCTTGCCTTGTGGAGTAAAACTAAGGTATGTACACTAATCAGCCTTAACATTAAAACCACTTGCCTGATTTTTGATATGTTGGAAGCATTGTTTCTGCCTCCAAAACATCAACTACTGAAACAGACTGGTCACGTGTTGCCTAATATAGCCCACCCCTTAACAGGTGGCACTGTAACGAGATAATTAATCCTATTCACGGCACAGTTTTTAGAGGTTTTAATGTTATGGCAGATTAATGTTGTATAACAAAATCCAGAGAGGTTTGTCTGTATTTGGGATTCGGAAGGAATCTTTCAGTACATCCTGAGCATAGTGAAGCCAATATAATAGGCATTGTTGAGGGATACAAATTATTTCCTATGTCCTAGGTCAAACGATAAAGAGATTGAGGTTATTGTTAGAACAAAACAACCTTGATGAAACAACTGCAATTATTTAAAATACTCAACTGGACTAAACAGAGCATTAACCACTCATAGGATAGGGTCCAGTGGCAACAGTGGGACACAGCTGAAAACATGAGATGATGATGCTAAACAACTGTTCCAAACAAATGAAAATAGTTTCTTTGATGTGGAACATAATGAAACATTCATAGTCATATGATTAAAAGCAGATGTTAAAGGTACCATCTAAAAAGAAATTATACAGGGTAATTCAAAAAGAATGAACCGATTTCACAATGCAATATTTTATCAAGGAAAAGTAATACAGTCAAGTCACAAGTATTCTACTCACAATCAACTTTTATTTCCTGTCTTACAAGTGTTCAATGTGACCCCCTCCTGCAGCACGGGCAACATCAATGTGATGAGAGAATTTCTCCCAAGTGTGTACCAGCATATCACGATCCACTAAGTTGATCGCTGTTGTTATTCGATGTTTAAGGTTTAAGGTGGCAGCCATTCAAAACTTAGATAACTCTTTTTTCAAATGGTCACTGACTCATTCCATAACGATGTTTGATAACTGAAACAATTAGTCATGAAATCGGTTCATTCTTTTTTAATTATCCTGTACATGACATTTCCATGAGCTTGCTTGATTTTGTTTCCCTGAGTACCTCTTGCTGCAATAGACAGATAACAATATAAACAGAGGTAAAAAGGACAAGCAAAGTCTTACAGTTCCTGGCCTTGGGTTGGGAATATCGTCATCATATCCTTTGAAGCTGGATTTCTCAAAAATATCATCAAGCTCCGCTAAGGAGTATATGCAAACAGCCGTAGCATTCCTGAGTAAACAAATAGACACGATAATGGAAACAGGTGATCAACAAATTGTGTATTCACTGTATAGCGTCCACATGTTCCCGACAAAATGACAATGATTAATTGAACATGTACATATTTAACATGGTCATGGTGTACATGATTAAAGGATATTTTTTTACCTCCATTTCTACAGGAGGATGTTTTCTGACTAAGCTGTAAACAGCTAGAGCAGACAGGATGTCTGCTGGCTAAGCTTTACAGAAATAGACAAGGATGTTTACCAGCTGCTTGAAAAAAGAGCATAGACCAGAGATTGTTTCCAATTATTAGAGTGTAGCACAAAGATGTCCTGCAGACGATTGAAGTACAGTGACTCTCCAGGAATTGCACACACAAGGCGAGCCTTCAGAAAAGATGTCCAAATGTTCTGAAGAATTCTCTTCGGCCCTCCTTTGTCAGCCTACAAAGAGATGCCAGAAATGAGAAAAAACTTTCTACAGCTGCAAAAACAATGTTCTTATATTACAAACCTAGCTCAAGATAAACATCTTGAAAGCACCACCTAATAATGTTATGATATGACATAGCATCAGTTCTCCCCACCCACCTCAGGATAGTTTCAAATGCATCAGCATTCCTTATGGTACTGTAGAAAGGATCTACCTTTATTCCTTTGTGAAAAACATATTTTAGGGCATGTTTGTGTTGTGTGCCTCCTATTTATAGTGTGCATCCTATTAAATGGCTATAAACATTACACTGTACAAATATATAATGCCACACCTTGCATACTCTGGCCACTCTAGAGATCCAGGGGTCAGCTTCTGGACTGTTGTCTGAGTTTCTCTCTCGAAATAGAACATATATTTTCTCATTCATTGGGTCCTCAGGTCTGCTGGCCACAAAAGCTGAGATAAATGTTGGTTCTGGAAAGCAATGGGATAAAAGAGTAATGAATTTTTTTGTTTGTGTATTTATGTGTGCTCATTGATATTTATCTACCTGTAAGCCATGGATCATTCATCCATAATCTGATTTGGCTGTCACCTTGCCTGCGGAACTGTAGTGATGTTCCATCTAGATAAAGTGGAGCTGCAGCATAAAGTTCTCCATCTGGAAGAAAGGGGTTGTACATATCAGGGCTTGGTAAATGGTATTCATCCCCTTCCTGATTTTTTTTTATCATTATAAATCCACACCTAAATTATTCAGATCATCAAATAAAGTTTAGTACTACACAAAGATACCCTGAGTAAATACAAAATGCAGTTTTAAAATGCTAATTTAATTTATTAAGGGAATAAAGCTATCCAAAGCTATCCTGTCTGGCTCTTTTATAAAACATTTTAAAAAAGCGATTTTACTAGCCACACCCAGGCCAGACTTCTGCCAGACCAGATGAATCAAGAAATCACTTAAATAGTAATGTTAGTCTCACACTAAAAGATTTAAAAAAACAACACAATATGTCGCAGTCTAAGTAATTGACTTGCATCAGTATGGAAAGAGTTACAAAGACATTTCTAAGGCTTTGGGACTCTAGCAAACCAAAATTACTCCAAGAGCACAATGACGACTCACCCAGGAGGTCATAAAAGAACCCAGAACAACATCTAAAGAACTGCAGGCCTCACTTGCCTCAGTTAAAAGGTCAGTGTTAATGATTCAACAATAAGAAAGAGTCTGGTCAAAAATGACAAAAGCCTCTGCTGACCAAAAAGAACACAAAGGCTCTATATTTTGCTAAAATATCTCCAGGTTTGGACAGCTTTTTTCCATTAATAAATGAATCATCACCTAAAAACTGCATTTCGTATTTACTTTAGTTTTCTTTTTGTAAAATTTTTATTTGTTTCATGATCTGAATCATTTAGGTGTGAGAATTATGCCACTTTTTTAACCACTTTACATCAAATACATCAAATACTTTTTCATAACGCTGTAATGTAAATAGTGTGATAATTTCTTTCACAATACAATTGTCTAAAGAAAATCACAGGTTTTGTCAATTCCAATCCCGGAAGCAATTTTGCATGACAACTAAGGAAATTTATGAGGCACATTCAAGTCAAACCAGGACTTGTGATGAAATTTATCATGAATGAAGGAATAAAACCAATTGCCACTTACAGAAAACTTCAAGTTCAGTATGATGATTAGACTCATAGCCGATTTAAAACATTTAAATGGTGCAAATATTATAAAGAAACCCCATGAGTTCATACATCCATGAGTGACGATCCTGGCCGAAGTCCCGTAAATATTCAATGATTGTAACACCTGATGATGGGAAATCGACAGATAACTTGACAACTTGCAGAAGAGACGCACCTGTCTGTGGGAACTGTACACACAATCGTTCATGAACACCACCTGTACATTGCAGGAACTTGGCTGGGAGTTATTTCCACATCCCCTATACAGCCCTGACCTTGCTGCACGCCAATTCCACATTTTTTAGCCATAAGAGTTCCTGGGAGGCCAGTGTTTTAGATGTGAAGCAGGCAGTCGATTCATGGCTCCAGCATAGAATAAGTTCATTAGTGTAGCAGGGGATTATATAGATAAATAATAGAAACATAGATTTTAACTTTCATAACTGTTTTATGTTATATCAGTGTCCCAGTTTGACTTAAAATAATACAATACATGCGTCATATCTGGTAAAAGAAAATGCTTTTTATACCAGTATTTTATATGTAAGCCGCTGAATTGTATATTCTATATTTAAGCACCATATCCGCATGTTTTATAAACTATAGAAATTTCCAATCATTTGAAATTATCAATGAATATTCCATACACTGCATAGGAAGTTCAAGTTTGTCAAATACCATACACATTTGAATTTCTTTTTAGTGGTAATTGTATTTTCCTGTTCAGCTACTTTAATACTGTAGCTTCTATACACGACATTGTTTTCATCCAAGCTTCAATAAACTATCTACATATTTAAGAAACACTGCATATCACATACCTACTACAAGAGACAGAGAGTTCTGAGAGTATATGTAAGGTGAAATGCCACTGCCATCAAAACTTTCCACAACCACAGCAGAGCTATCATTTGTTCTGACATCCTAAAAAGGCGAACAAGGCGAATTAATTGAAACAGTAAGGTCCAGCTACATTATTCACACAATTTCAAAAGAACTATGAAAAAGCTGATGGATGGTATTTATTCAACCTACCAGCTTCCAGCACTTTGGGTGATGTCCATTTGTACCGCAAACAAAAAGCCAATCCTGGAATTCTTCAATTACAGTTATGACATATTTATGAATGCTCTGAAATAGAGGGAAAATGTGCACTTAATTGGTACTTGACATTGGCTCACTAGAACCATGTAATAAACTTCGGGTTTACACATTTCCTGTTAAATAAACCCACACATGCCTGGAAATTAGATTTATCTGGCATTTAAATTTAATGGTGTTCATAATATTACCCACTTACTCACTCACTCATTGTCTATACCGCTTAATCCTGTATACAGAGTCACGGAGGGCCTGGAGCCTATCCCAGAAGACTTAAGGCATGACGCGGGGTACACCCTGGACAGGATGCCAATCCATCGCAGGGCGCACACACATACACACACTCGCACACTATGGGCAATTTGGGAACTCCTAATCTTCATGTCTTCGAACTATGAAAGAAAACCGGAGCACCCGGAGGAAACCCACAAAGCACGAGAGGAACATGCAAACTCCATGCACACAGAGACAGGGATCAAATTTGGCCTGGAACTGGACCATGGAGGTACAAGGCGACAGTGGCAACAACTAAGCCACCATGCCGCCTTAATATTAACCAAAGAAGACATATGTAAAACTAAAACAAAGTCAAAAGGGCATAACAAATCCCTGATCTAATTTTATATTTTAATCAAGGGACAGCAACATACCTCATGAAAAATATCACCTTCTATTTCTGGCAAAGTGAAGTTCTATAAAAAAACAACAACAAAAAAGAATTTTTATGACATAATTTCAACAATTTCACTTGTATAGGTTAATAAAATGTTCTTATTTTAATACTACAGAATCTTATGAAAAACATTCTGACACAAATCACCTACATTATTTCCTTGCCTTCCCTTTACACTGAATAATCTTTGGAAGTAATTACCTTTACTACACCATCATCGTGCAGCTCTAGCACACGGTTCAGTGTCCCTATGAACAGCTTCTCGGACCCATTTCCATGGCAGAAGACTGTGTGGCTTACATTTTTGCTATAGATTTGCTGAGGAGGTGAATCATCTGTTTTATAAAAAAAAATAAAAATAAACATAATATAGAATAACGCATGCCATGCGCTGGTCTTGTCTTGTTTACTTAGTATTAGATCCCTCAGTGCAAAACTCTACTGCAAAACCATTCTCTCATTAGTCTGATAACTACAGCAAAAGATCAAATGATGCTTATTTAATATTAAACATAGCCTACCTTGTCGCAGCGTTAATCTGGGAATCATCCACGAACAGGAAACAGATAGAAAGCACGACTCAAAAAGAAGAAATTTGCAAACCATTGTCATTTCTCTCAGTTCATCTACAGTATGCAATGAAGAGAGAGCGGCAGTGGCTCAGACTTACAGTACAGCACAAAGAGGATAAACACAGCCCAAACCCAGGGAGGGAGGGAGGGAGGGAGGGAGGAGGTATAGTGCTGAACTTAATAGTATTTATTACTCAATCCCATTCAGTTGCTAGAACCGTAGATGCTAAATCGTATTGCTTATATAACATTCACCACTTCAATGGGAGCACCCGCATTGACGTCACGTTTTTTTTATAGCGTTACTGTATGTATTAATGTACACTGTGTAGCCTATAGCTAGCTTTATTGCAGCGAAATTTTATTTCGAAAAGCAATTTTATTCACACATCTTTGGTAAATGATTTGGAAATAACAATTTGTTAAATAGCACTTAATTCTTGGGTCTGCATACACTAAATCACATTGGTTTTCCATATCCTGAAGTCTGGAGCCAGTCCCTAGTCTATCTATCCATCGACTCCTGAAACCTGAAATTCTGTGCTTAATCACGAATTGGTAGCGTGTTCTTCCTGTTTCAGCCTTCAGGTGGCGGTGTAATGTCAATGAACATAAAAATAGAAGAAGAAGAAGAAGAAGAGCGTCTACACAGCTGACTGTAGGACAACATGGTAATATAACGGGTTTTTTTCTTTACAGAAGATTTATTGTATCTCGCAACTACCAGTTAACACCGTGTTTGAAAACCAATAACAAATTAAAGCAAACGTTTCTTGTAGCCGTCGTTTGTCAGGGTTAAATATCGTGCTAGCTAGCTGGCTAAGTAAACAGTGCTAACCTGTGGTGATGTTCTGTCATTTTTCTTTTAACTGCCCCCCCCCCTCCCCAGCGGTTCCGATTTTGTGGGGATTTGGATTGCCCGGACTGGGTTTTAGCTGAAATCAGCACGTTAGCACGAATAGTTAAGTAACAGCTTTAATTTATGATGAAATTACATGCTGCTATATCACGTGAATACAGTGTAATAGTAAAGCAAAGGAACACTGACGTGCTTTTTCTTCTTATTTCCACCACAGTCAAGCGTCAAGATGAAACTTCTGTGTGCGCAAGTGATAAAAGACATTCTCGACGAAGGCATTGATGTGAGTTTCAACGCATTTATGGTGCTATACAGTATGTGTTATTTCAAGATTAAACTACTGAAACTCCTGGTAGTTTGCCTGCCTCTGTGTACAATTTGTGCACTGCAGCTGATACAGAATGCAGCTGCACTACTTGTTTTCAACCTTCCTAAATTCTCCCACACCACTCCATTTTCCACTCCCTTTACTGGCTTCCTGTTACTGTCTGCATTAAATTCAGAACACTGATGCTTGTTCTGGCTGCTAGGTGGTGGAATGAATTTCCTTAATGATCTTTAAGCGATGGCTAAAAACCTGTCCATTTACTTGGGTATTTACAGTATGTTAACCCCCTCCCACTCTCAAAAAAAAATCCTTCCCGACAGTGTTTGACTGATGGCACTTAGTAACAAAAACCCAGTGTAAGGATCTATCCAATAATGGAAATTTTAAAGCACTATTGTAAGTCACTCTGGATAAGAGCATCTGCCAAATGCCTAAATGTAAATGTATGCTTGGGTAGATCTGGAGACATCATTAATCCTAGTTTTTCTTTTCAGTATGACAAGGTGGCGAAACTAACCTCTGATGCGAAATTTGGTGAGTTAAAACGTTATTAATTTTACTATTAAAAGTGGGTTGTGCACCTCTTTGACACCATGTAAACGAATAAGTCATAAGCTCTTCATGAATTTGCTTAATTGGCTTTGAAGTAAAATGTATTTTTTGTCAGAAATTTATACATACAAATTTCCATAAAGAGCTCAAAATCAAGATCACATCTCATATAGTACAACATATAAGCACTATTACAGAAAACGGCTGAAAGTCTTCACTCAAAAAATGGCTAAATAAAATTAAAGCTAAATTCTAAGTAACTATTATAATATTTTGGTGTCTTGGTCCAAATGTGACTTATGTCTGTACCATACTTTTTTAAACACAGAAATAGTACTGCTTCCTTTTGTTTTCTTGTGTCCTCTAATGGAGGTTTTCTGGCCGCTTTTGGCCTTTGGCTTGTTTTAGAGTTCCTGTAAAGCTGCCACTTAATATCTATTATTAGATAAGTGCTACTGTGCTAGTGAATTGTACTTGCCTTTTGGTTCCCACCACATGCAAAAATAACATTATTTATGATTATTGTACATACTTAAAGACTGAGAAACTTTGAATAAGTTTCATTTGTGCATATTAACATTTTAAATCATTTTCAGGAATTTAACAGCATCAAATATAATCATCACAAAAGAAGTAAATTTTCTGATCAGAAAAGCTCCACTCTCACCAATAGCTCTCATTTATGTGTTGCAAGTTGTGTGACTCACAATCTTAACAATCAGTTTATTTGTTCCAGAGAGTGGCGATATTAAAGCCAGTGTCGCTGTTCTGAGTTTTATTCTCTCCAGTGCAGCAAAGCATGATGTTGATAGTGAATCTCTGTCCAGTGAACTTCAGCAACTGGGCTTGCCAAAAGGTGAGAATGATCTGGAACATTAACTACACAAACTTGGGTATATACAACATGGTCCTCTAACTCTAGCTACATTATCAGTGTGTTTAGATATTGGGCATGATATTTTTGCACACATCTTCATATATCAGTTAAATAAGCAGTGATTGCACCTGTGTTTTGCAGAGCACACTACAGGGCTGTGTAAATCCTATGAAGACAAACACACAGCCCTGCAGGAGAAGCTAAAGGAGAGCAGTCTACGCTGTGAGTATGAAAAGGCATAAAGCAGCCTTTACATGAGCTCTTACTTATGCAGCATTGCTGAGCACATCCTGAATATAGTGTATTCTACAAATGAGCAGAGTATACAGTATCCCTCTGTGTATTTAGTGGGGCGTCTGGAAGCAGTAAACTGGAGAGTTGACTACGCACTAAGCTCAAGCGAGCTAAAGGAGGTGAATGAGCCCTCAGTACAGCTAAAGCTTCAGGCCCAGGACCCAGAGTCTGGTTCCACTGAGACCACTGTAGTCTCAATCACTGCAGACAAGTTCAGAGTGCTCTTAACAGGTATGAGTTTGTCACTAATAAATTTGCTTTTTAAATTTGTTTTACAATACTTTATCTTTATATAAGAGTAAATTAATATATATTTTTCCCCTTTGCTTTCTAGAACTTAAACAGGCACAGGCTATGATGAATGCACTGCAATGAGTTCATCTTGTCTTATGTTTTTTTCATTTATTATAAACATGAATCATGTACACTATAGATAGATCTAAACTGTAGGCTTTCAGTGCTAGTGGAATTAATGGGAAGAAGAAAACCTGGTGGTGTAATTTCCAATTATAAGGTGCCTCAGGTATATAGATTTATTCACTATGAGCAGTTTCAATATTTTTTAATTATAAAATAAATTAAGAACTCTTTATATTAGTTGATTAGGTGTTTCTGTACAAATATGTAAAGACTATAAAGCACATCAATACAATACAGAGCTGTACACAGCCAGTTCTTTGGACTTAAGACTGAAATAAGTTATATTACTTGATCCATTTTTTTCCCCAGGCATGTTAAGTTTTTTATCTTGAAAATGTTTTGTATTTTATAGATGACTGTTCATTAAATACATAATTTAACAATAACATGTTGCCTGTATTACGTCTTTTTATTCTGACTTCTGTAAATTTAACATGGTTTACAAATTTTGTGGAGTGTCATGAGTAATACATGAGTGCATAAGGCTTCATTCAATTACAGTAATTGGAGAGCAATAACTGGCTGTAACTTTCTCCAGACGCAGAGCACCACCACTTGAGATTTTGTTCAGTAAGGCAAGGAGTGCAGCCCAAAATGCAAACGATGTAAGGAATAATACAACACTACACTATTGAATTCTGCATTCCTGATAATCATTTAATAATGACGCTTTCAGTAAAAAGACAGGAGGAGAATTAGTGTAATTTAAATAGCGACCGAGAGAGAACTGTTTTCAGTTGCTATAATGACTGTGATATCAGGAACTTACATTAGATAAAACTAAATGCTGTGCATTTACATTGTCTCATTCATGCAATACATGAGGTTTACCCGCGGCTTCCACCGCGTGGAGATCCTGACGCCTGCAAGCTACCGTTACCTGCAAAAGGAGTATGTGGTCAACTCGCTGACGCTTCTCACGCCACTCCAATGTTTCATCAGCAGCTGTTGTATGCGTCTTTGTAGATGCTCCCCAGTCTGATCTTGGGTATCAGTAGCTATGAGACGGCCTGGTGTACCTGTTTTTACGATAGACTAACGCTGCTGTTATAGATGGTGAGGAATGCCTATGACACCCTCACAGTATGACTTAAAAGTTGATGACACTGCCTGTACATACACCGCCCACCATCCAACCACTCACTCTATATCATCTATACTGCTTTATTCTGTGTTCAGGGTCATGGGAGGCCTGGAGCCTATCCCAGGAGACCTGGGACACAAGCTAGGGTACACCCTGGATGGGGTGCCAATCCATTGCAGGCACAAACTGAACTTATATATATACTGTATATACAAATATTTTATAAAAGGTCCTATTCGGTTATTACTTTTTACAAGTGACACATGTGTAAATCCATCATTTACAGATGTCCATCTTCATATGATTTTAAGTAGGTTTTGTTGGTTTAGAGGAATGCAATGCTGACAAATTTTAAGATTTAAATTTAAAGAAGTTTAAAGACTATTTACAGATTTATTTAGGGGGGGAAAAACCTGTGTGGCATTTTTTTTCTTCATAAATGGTTCAAGAACAAAATCCCCACCCCAGATATTACAATCAAATATACTCTAAATGTAGATGTTTGTTTTTAAATCAGCCTGTTTTTTAAAATACTTTAAGGTTAAAGGCTTTTTTCGTGCTCCTAGTGACCACCTTGTGTGTCATAGTTATCAAGTATATATGTGGGATAAAATGAACAAATCACTTCGCTGTGTGCGGTTAAAAGAACATGATGAATTTCAGATGAAGTTAGCATTAGCTTCCTCAAAAAAAAAAAAAAACTGCTAAAGAGTTAATACACTAGCTCGCGCGCAGGAAATAACGCTACGCCTCGGCTTCCGCTTCGTAAAAATGGCGGTGTTTTGTAAAACAGCGTGAGTAAAGTACTTTAGTGTACCGTTAGACACCGCGTTTTGCTGGTTCACGTTGACTATATAACTGTGCAAGAACTTGGATTTAGTTTTTCAAGCTGCACTCCGTAGTGGGGATCACCCCCAACACCTCCTGCTGTTTAACTTTGTCGTCATTTAAGTACGTCATTAGTATCTGTTTAATCTGAAACACGGTCCAATGCCTGAGGGTCCTGAGCTGCACCTGGCCAGTGTGTTTGTGAACACGGCATGTGCAGGTGTGATTTTCACTGGCGCTGTGGAGAAGTCAGAAGTGAGTAAAGGAGCCGAGGTGTCGTTCTCCAGCGATGCGTACCGGATCAGTGCCACATCCAGAGGAAAAGAAGTGCGACTCTCACTCACTCCGATCAAGACTAAAAAATCAGGGCTGAGCCAGTTGCCTATGGATGTGGTCTTCCGGTTTGGGATGTCAGGCTACTTCCGTTTTACTGCGGCATCTGAGCTCCCGAAACATGCCCACCTGCGATTCTACACTAAGGAGGATCCTCAGAGAGTGCTGAGCTTCGTTGATGTCCGCAGGTTTGGCAGCTGGCATGCTGATGGAGACTGGCAGAAAGACAGAGGCCCCTGTGTCATGACTGAGTATGAGAGCTTCAGGTGGGGGGTGTTCACTTACAGAAAGTGTTAAAGTGACTCTGAAATCAAGGTTGAAGTGTTATACATAACAAGAGATCATATCATGTCACTTGTGAAAACAGTCAATATTTTTGGTGACTGTTGTATAGTCTAGTGTTCATCCAATCAGATGCTCTAGAACATATACACCGATCAGCCATAACATCATGGCCATATGTATATATGTATCATTTTTTTCAAATCTGAGTTCAGTCCTAAGCTGTCATGGCCTGCGCTTTGATAGACCTCTAAAAGTATGTGTGGTATCTGCTTTATCCTGTCCGTAGCACATCCGTCCATAGTTTTGAGGTGAAGCATCCATGGATTGGCTTTTTATAGAATTTGGAGGCAGAGTCAACACCTTGAACTTTTGGCATGTTAACTCAAACCATTCTTGAACCATGTGTGCAGTGCGTGAGGACGCATTATCCTGCTAAAAGAGTCCACTGCCATCAGGGAACATCATTTCCATGAGGGAGTGTAAACGGTCACAACAATAGTTATGTACAGCAGGTAGTAAGTATCAGATTAGCATCCACATGAATGGCAGAACCCAAGGAACAAGCTGTACATTGCCCAGACCTTCACACTGTTACAATAACAATGTTATTTATGTCAACCTTCAGTGGTCATAAGGTTATGGCTGATTGGATCCCTTTACCATGGCAAAATGTCTTACACAGTGAAAATAAGGAGCCTATCCCAGGAGGCTTAGGGCATTAGGCAGGGTACACCCTGGACAGGGTGCCAAACTATCGCAGGGCACACACTCGCACACCCATTCACACACTAGGGGCAATTTGGGAATGGCAATTAGCCTAACCTGCATATCTTTGGACTGTGGGAGGAAACCGGAGTACTCGGAGGAAATCCACCAAGCACGGGGAGAACATGCAAACTCCATGCACACAGAGACGGGAATGGAACCTGGCCGGGAAACGAACCCGGACCCTGGAGGTTCTAGGCGACAGTGCTAACCACTAAACCACCGTGCCGCCCTAGTATGATTTTAATACCTTCTTATTTGTCTAACTGAAAAAATATGTATACTATGAACTAAGTATCAAAGTTTTCATTTCCGCAATGTATATAGAACTCCCTATATATTTCAACACTGCAAGGGCTTCCCAACCAGTCAGAGTAAGTAATATCATATGCCATACAGACATGTATGATATCTCCCCATGATAATTCCGTGGCTCCTCGTCACCACTGACATCAACTTAAACATAAATGACAACCCCAAAAACATACCACATCTCATTTTCTATGATCTTGTTTTTATTGAGAGAATTTTTGGTGAAGGCAGCCTTGAGAAATCACGCATGTTTGAAAAGACACTCGTTAAACACTATGTCTTTTTAAATAGAGATAGTCTGGTAAGCTGCTGTCAAGTTCAGATTCAACAGGGATGTGGCACATCCCGAACACAACTGGCTGTGGGATTTATCAATTGAGCACTTTAGACTCCCTGTAAAATGAAATATGTTGGTGTCAGAATTGTAATGTATTTAATGTCATTTTAATGTAAAATAAGCTAATAAACCAAGTTAATTTGAGACTTTATTTGCATCTAATGTCTTTGGGGCACTGGTGGCTCAACTGTACAGTAGGTGTTTCACCTGCCATGCGAAAGGCCCAGGTTTGATTCTCAGCCAGTGCCCAAACTCCAGCCACTGGATGCAATGCTGGTCCCAAGCCTGGATAAAATGGGAGGGTTGTGTCAGGAAGGGCATCCGGCGAAAAACCTGTGCCAAACTTGTGTGGAGACTGAAACGACCCCTTGCCGGGAGCAGCTGAAAAACATTTGCATCTAATGTCTTTCTCTTTTTTTGCTATTTTTCAGGGAGAACGTTTTGTCCAACTTGTCAGACAAGGCATTTGACAGGCCAGTCTGTGAGGCTCTCTTAAATCAGAAATACTTCAATGGAATTGGCAACTACCTCCGAGCAGAGATTCTGTACAGGTTATTTGTGACTTTGATAATTATATATTTAAAAATGCAGTGAAATCTGTGTATATTAAATACTGAAATTTTCCCAATAGAAAAAAGCTTTGCCATTCCATCATTTAGAGGCTGACCATAAATATTGCATGCCTACATTGACCTCTTTTACCTCCCAGACCATGAAAATATATGATTTGTTTGAGAACACAATGTCATTTTGGCCTGTCATTTCAGATTAAAGATTCCTCCCTTTGTGAAGGCAAGAACTGTGTTAGAGGGGCTTAATTTAAAACATGAAGAGACAAAGGACATAAAAAAGGAGTCCAGCACAGAGATGGCAAAGGTGATGATAAAGGTCTTGGTCATGAATCAATAGTACGTCATTGTACAATAATAGCCTTGTTTTTTTCATGTTCAGAAAGCTGATGTGGGTGAGAAGAAAAATGAGTCTCCAGACCTCCTCTCTCTCTGTCACACTGTACCACTTGAAGTGATTAATCTGGGTAAATTCAGCTATGAATGTTGCATTGTGTGTTTGGGAGCTTGGGAAAAAAATCCTTCATATGGTCAAACTGTACCTCTTTCACATGTAGACTCAGACACAATTCAAACTACAACATTTAATTATAGTAAGTTAGTTTTATTTTTGAATTTCATTTAAATAGGTAATAATATGCAAGAATAAGTTTGCTAAAACCAATAAATGGAAAAAATTTGTTCAAAGAGAGATGCCTTCCTACCTCTACATTTGCAACCTACTTAGAGAAAAACATTATTGGATCATTTAAAATAATGAAGTTTACAATAGGAAATGGAGGATCACTTTAATCAGCATAATCCAAGTGTCTGTATGATCACTTTTTGTAAATCAGTTCACTTTTTATTGTCTCTTTACTTACTTTCTACAACAGGTATATTTTAAATATTTTTTTATAACTTTGTTGTTGCCTGTCCAGGGTGTGTAAGCCCTCTTCTTGGTTTTGATGATGTGCATACAATAGCCTTATGGACATTATGGACAGCTAATAGACAGCTAAAGTCGTAATCTATTTTATTACAAACTAAATTGTATAAGAATACATCTGTGTACATAGGACATGTAATTATCCTTGATAATTGTGAGGAACCCATATTTGGTGTTAGACTTACATTTAGCATTAGATGTACAGTAGGCAGAAAAACTTTAGTCCAAGCTTAGGAGGTTTGGGACACTGGCTAGACATTAAGATAGAAACGACACAATTATTCTGTGTAAAGACAAAGGGCTTGGTAAAACTGAAACTATAATGTCATAAAAGTCATAATGATATTGTTAAATTACTGGCAGTTTATTATTAATATTATTATTATTTAGGTGGAAAAGGATATGACCCAGGGAAGGGAGATTTCACAGAATTTGTTTCCTGGCTACAGTGTTACAATGTTGATGAGATGAATTCAGTAAGAGACCACAATGGAAGAACTATATGGTTTCATGTAAGGAATTAAGTTTATATAGTAAATACTTAACTTAGCAACATAAAAACTAAATAGATCTTATAATTATTTTTGTTTGTATTCTTTTCAGGGTCATCCAGGTCCAATGGTCCCTAAAGGTAATCTAAGCTTATTTATTCAGACATTTATGTCTTTGCTGTAATTAAGTCAGTGCTATAAAAAGGCTAATTGGATTTTAGCTTCCAAGGGTCCTAAGACAAAGAGAAAAATCAAGAAAGATGACTATACAGATACAAAGAAGGTGAGATCCAGCTTTATTCATCAACTACAAGGTAAGCAATTGTGCACATTGTAGCTAATGAGGGACAAACCTTAACTTGGAACATTTTCCAGGAAAAGCTTGTAAAAATGGAGGAGAGTGTGCCTAAGAAACCAGACAACAAACAGCGGAATGCTAGCACGACTGGACTAGAAATAGAAGCAGCTGATGACGTTAGAAGACCAAATACACGCAGGCAGAGCAGTTTATCAGGTAACTGACGAGATTTATTTGTATGACCTTTTAGTTTGGTCACAGTATTCTCACCATTTGCAATTAAACCACTGGTTCTTTTCAGGTCTACAGCAAACCACACCTAAGAGTATAAGAACAAAAAGTGACACTAAAGCCAAGGCCACCAGAAAACCTCGCAGGAAGAGAAGTAGAAATGCTTAGGAACCATTTTCTTTATTATAAAAAAAAAAAAGGCATGACTGTTTGATCAGGAGGCAGTCATTTATATGTGAACCTGTAAAATGACTGCCTCCCAATTACCTGTGAGATTTGGTGGGCAGCTGCCTTTGTTAAGCTGTAGAGGACCAGTTAATACACATCATATTTGTGCACACCTTTCACATTAGTTATGGCTTTGGATGATGCTATTTTAGATTTTTTTAACATGTTGATCTGTTTATTACGGAAGCGCATAAATACTCTGCAATATTCTAAACGTTCAGGATCTCAAAATTATGAGATATTAAGTCATAATTATGACAATTCCTGAGATTTTTTTTTCTTTTGTGAATGAAATGCGCTTCTGTATTCATCTCAATAAAAACATTTTCAAAACTCTCTTGGCATGAATGTTATTGTCCGTAATTGTTCTCTGATAGTGTGATGCATACACTACAGCGCACAGTCATGTTACAACAGCTTTGGGCTAGGCAGAGACTTAAGGGATCAGAAGTAAGTCTCAAATCTGAGGTAGACTAAAATACCCCTTTCTCATGATTTATTCTACATCCATCCTTTCTTTTCATTTTGTCTGTGTAGCTCCTTCAGCGTTATCTGTGGTGTCTTTGTTGAATCTATGATTAATGCCCCTCTTGCCTTGTCTGTGAGATTTAGTGGGCAGCTGTCTTTGTCAGGTTTATAGTACTGCAATATTATTTAAATTTTATTATAATGGATGTAGCGCTGTGCTTTGGTATGTCTTGGATATGTTTTTATAATCCACCTGATTTATACTTCTTCACAACTTTGTTTCTAAATTCTTTGAGGTGCACTTTGGTCTTCATGCTGCTAGCTTAGGCCATGGGTAGCAGGGTATTTTTAAAAACTGAGATTTTTCTCTGTGGTTTTCGCCTTTCGTCCACACAACAACACAGTTTTGGTCATTGAAAACAGAGCTTTTGGAAAGCTCAGTCCAAAGTGAAGATTTTCAAATGTGGACAAAGATATTTTTAAACTATGGGTCTTGTGGACAGAATTATTTTTAAAAAACAAAGAAGAAAAATCTCCGTTTTAAAAAATACCCAGCTACATGTGGACATGGCGTTAGTGGCAGTACAGACGCATGGGCCTTTCAAAAAGGGGGGAATACAACACCATGTGACACTTTGATCATTAATTATATTTAAACCCTCAATGTTTGACTGGCAGTATTTTATGTATTTTGTCAGACATCAGTTGACATCAACTTGACAACTGATGTCTACACTTTAACAAAGTAAATAAAATGAACAGAATGTTACAAATTAACATCTGACTATCACTTTAGGCTTATCTTATAATTTATTTAAAAAGTTCTTTACACCAAATATAGTTATCAAGGCTTATCTGTGACTGGTTTTACTCAGTGTAGTTGCAACAGGAGTGAGATGATCTGAAATGGTTTAAAGCTGAGGGGAATTCCAGAGTCAGTGAGCGTAGCAGGACAAACCGGACGCTCCAGCAGGTCACAACTGGTCAGAAAGAGAGGATCTTCAGTAACATAATACACCAGAAATGGCTAATGAGCATTATTAAGGAGTACATACATACTTAGGACAAGAAGGAACGCAGAGATAAAGAATAGGAATGCTTACTACTTGTAAAAGTATATGTGGCTAAGTAAGTAGACAGAAGAATTTATTTGAAATTTTTAAAGAGTAATGATTTAAGAGACATAATTAAAAGACTACCTCTAAACCCAGGGTCAATAAAACCAGGAGTTTGTGATGTATAACCAGGGGTTCTGTGATATTAACTGTGGGGAATTATAACCTACCATTAGCAAAGTTGCTTTGCTTATAAAAATATTACCTGGAATATCTAATAATATTGTAATAAATTAAATCCTCTTTGAGGGGATTAAAGTAGATTATAATTAAAATGCAGTTAAAGGTGTAAGATGTTCGAGAACTCTTGCTAAGGTAATGTGGTTTTGTAGCTGATAGGATAGACCACATGAATTGATAGACAATGTATATTCTACAGAGTGCATTTCCTGTTCATGTATTAAAGGACTTCATGTATAAAATGACTGATGTGTTCCAGGTAATTGTAGTAGGAGAGTTAGTTATTTTAGAAACGAGGCAATTACATCCCACTGCAAAATCACATCAATTAATATAAAAACATCTTTTAAACAATTTTCATTGACTGAGACATTGTTTACCTGCATTACACACTTAGTAGATAAGTAGTTATGTAATGTGCGTTTACTCCTAAAATATTGTTAATGCATCTTGGGCATCCGCATTGCAAGAGTTTAGTGCAGCTTTTAGCTTTCATGATTTTTTTTTAACTGATACTGTACCCATGTACGTGTACAAACTTACTGCCAAGCCTCTTTCACTGGGAGTGACGTGGACAGAACTGCAGCCACACTGCTTCCGTGAGATTCATACAGACGGACAATGAGGACGTTCTTCCTTCCCTCAGCCTGCAAAAATAAGTTGTTGACTCAGCAATGAGATAACGGGAAGGAAACCATTCAGACAAACCCACCTCCCTACCTGTTTAATAGTTTCCAGGATGATAGCTGTTGAGCTTATACTGAATGCACTCCAAGGACTGGAGATGTTGACATCAGGAATCAGATGAAGAGGAAAGTTGAGGTTATAGGCGTGTTGTGTGACTGATGCATCCTGAAAAGTGCCTGGAAAGCCAGCGTATCATCAGGGTTATGAATTTGGTTTTAATATTGTTTAGTGAATCTGTACGGACCCACCTTTGTGTGGCATGATAGCGTAGGTAAATTTATGATGTCCCATGTCTGCATTGGCATCCGGTGCTTTCGGTGCTCGCAGTCTGAGATGGTGAGAAGAAGTTTAAACAGATTTCTAAACAGGACACAAGCCTCATGAAGTCAGTGAACTTACAATGATAAGGACATGATATTCTGGTGAACAGAGTGCCCGTATTTGCAGTCATTCAGAAGAGCAACGCCAAAGCCGTATTCTGAGAGATCAGCCCATTTATGTCCCCACACCTAGAGGTACGAAAAATCACTTATCAACTATGGTAAATATTGGCTTTATAAATATTATCGATTTGCTTAACGGCAGTTACACATTATAACAACTGTGTACTCGGCACCTCAAAGCGAGCCCAGTCCCAGGATGTGTTTCTGTGTGTAGGTCTCTGCAGATGACCAAACTGAATCTCATAGGTGGCATCGTAACTGCGAACCTGCACAGGAAACTCCACCTTAAGGAACTTATGTGCCTCTGCCCAGTCCACCTAAAAAAAAACAACACTAAGCATGAGCTTGATGAAATCATGAGCAATCAATGACTCTAAAGAGTCCTGCACTTTTCACCTGCGTACTGAACTTGAGGTAAGGACAGTCAGCATCCAGTATGACTTCCTGTTTGATGCTGCTTTTCCCACTAATGCGCAGGGAGAAGGTCACACTTCCTCGCAGTCCACCAGAGCTCACCACTTCAACAGGATGAGTCACATCCACTACAGGCTTCCTGCAAATAGATTCTGTGACGTACTTGCAAGGTAAACTATGCAAACATGTCAAGAACATTATTAGATCTTACACTACTAGTAAAACCTGATGGGATGATAAATTACCTGGTCTGAAGGTGGTAGTCCATCACATCCCATGCATCCCAGTATAAAGGAATGTCATCAAACAATACAAACTGATTTCCAAGACAGCCCTCAGATATGGCCTCTCTATAAACAAAGTGCATTAAAATCTTTTTTTTTTTTTTTAGTAGAAAAGTATTTATATGCAGTTGTTCTTATCAGAGATTCAACTTAATATGACCTCACCTGCTTGTCTCCACATGAATCAGAGATATCAAACGGCCCATTTTGTCCAAGATGACTTTCAAAATGCCATTGTCCATTCTGACGGTGCCATCAGGCTGGAATTGAGAGACCCGTAGATTAAAGCAGTGTATCATGGGTGTAAACAAACCTCTGTAATGAACTGTACTCCAGAGCACAATACCTGCACTGTTACCGTCACTACAGACGCAGACTCAGCAGACTCTTTGACCGGAGCTACTCCAACACTTGGGGCTTTGACCAAAGCTGAAAGAAAAGATTCAGAGGAAATACAGTTAATTATGCAATTTGAATCTATTTTGATTATAATCATGTAAGAAAAAGACGCCTTTTGTTTAAAGGTCTTGTGTGTGACAGAAGCTTGACATATTTTAGAATTGCACTAGGAGCAGGAAGAAATATAAGTCAATTAAAGAAGAAGAAAATGAAATAGGTCTGCCCAATCAAAAGCCATTATTGAACAATATTGAAAATAAATATTTGCTGACAATGCCCCAGCCTTTATAAAGGCGAAATGATGACATGTTTGATTACCTAGCTTTCTCTGAGCACCCTCTTCTGGCAGTTCTATGACTTCAGAGCGCTCCCAAGAGAGTGTGTTGAGAACTCCTATCCTAGAGCCTGCTCCAAACTGGGGACTAATCCTTAGCACATCACAGGCAGCAAGCAGGAGTCTGGAACCAGTCTTTTGAATTTCTTGAGGGAAAGAAAAAAAAAAAAAAAAAACACTTTGCTGACTTTGGTTGCATTATCATACCCCCCGATCCTAAAATGGATTCTCATCCTTTTTTCTCTCATCATTCTACACACAATACTCCTCAATGGCAATGTAAAAACAAATGTTTGGAGTTTTTGTTTATTTAAACAAATATTTCCCTTAATAAATAAAATCATAATTAAAAAAACTAATTTTGTAGTTACTTGGATTATCTTAGTGTAATATTAAAATTAGTTTGTATGATCTCAAAGTGTGACAACTATGCAAAAACAAAAAAAAGTTTAATAAGGGATACTTTTCCCACACCACTGTGTGCACTGTATGTGTGTGTATAGTTCAAAGAGGTGTTACCAGTATAATAATTTATTGCATCTTCTACCACCATCTCAGTGCAACTGCCAGGGATGACATCATGAAATTGGTTGAGCAGAAGAAGCCTAGAAGGACATCAAAAGACAATAAGTCCACCAACTGAATGAGTTGAGGTCACTTAAACGTTTATGTCCAGGCTTTACCTCCATAACTTCTGAAGCTCCTTTGTTGGATATAAGAATTCGGGGCTTTTACTGAGTGCCAAGCAGTTGGCCACCTCAATATCATGCAGTAGGGCCTCACATTGACGATTTCCCAGCTTTATCTGTGATACAAACATACACCACGTTCATCACTTAGGTGTTGAAAAAAGCAAACATCTGCTTCAGGAAAAGGAGAGCACAAGTGTTCTTCTGATAGATGGCCACACACCTTTGCCTGAGTGGTGTACGTGCCGTTGTGCAGCTCGAGGAAGAGCTCACCAGACCAGGTGCACAGGAGGCCAGAGTCAGCCTGAAGTTCAGAGAAGAGACGATCTGGACTGGACATTTGAACCCTGAGGAAACAAAGAAACGTTCAAATATTTTACTTTTAATTAAAGCACGTTTTGCAGAGCTCATTGTTATATTAATTTGCATCACTGAACACATTAATATCAGCTTTTTCTTCTCTCTTTGTTATGACTAAGATAGAGGAAACTCAAAGCAGGAAATTACCTCGGCAGACCATCTGAATCCTGTACGCGCTCTAAGCGGTCCAGCATAACCTGGGTAGGTCCTCCACCTCCATCCCCAAAACCAAACAGCATTGCGCTGTGATTTGCCCGCCCCTTGTCTTTGTTGTTCCTGACGGTTTGGATTAACTGCGAAAAATAGAGAAAGGAATTAATTCCATTAACCAATAGAGGAAGCCATTATCAATAGATTTGGTATTAATGTTCACTCACATCCTCAACTTTAGCCATCATCCCATAGCTGTTTCCAGGTGGGAAGTGTGTTAACACTTTGGATCCATCAATGCCCTCCCAAAAGAAAGTGTTGTGCTGATAGAAAGGAAGTTTAAGTATCATGATCAACATTATGGTCAAGCGTGAAGTTACTTGAGCCATTGTTGCACATAAAAGTTTAAATGCAAGATACGGTCAAAGCTTTGTGGACACCTGAACATCATAGCCATATATGGATCTTTATCATATTGTTGCTTTAAATTTGTATATGGTTGTATAGAATGACTTTGCATGCTGTTGCATTACAGTTTTTCTTCATTGGAATCAAGAAACCCATCCCAGCAAAATCATGCCCGTGTGTGCAAACTGGAATGAACTGGAATGCTGACTGCTCTTCACCCGACTAATGTTCCTATGGCTAAACAAGCAAACACCATAGGTATGCTTAAAAATCTGGTGGAAAGCCCAAAAGAGTGAAGGTTATTATAATATCAATGAAGGGATTAAATATAATAGACTATTTAAAAAAAAAATGCACACAGTGGTATAATGGTCAGGGGTCCAAAAAATGTTGCGCCATCAAGTGAGCATGCCCGATTCTTACAGGGAAGGTGTTGATAAGGTTCCAGCTTAACTTCTGAGTGAGAAAGCGGGTGATACCACAGCCTTGCATCATCTGTGGGAGCTGCGCAGAGTAGCCAAATGTATCAGGTAACCAGAACTGTGAGAAAATAAAAATACAGAAAAAATAAGATAGCTAAACCTCAAAGTTTTCAAATAAAAAGCAGTAGGAGGTCATTATTAAAGTGTCTGTAAGACAAAGTTATGATATAAAATGTCAAATAATATTGTTTCTTAGTATAAATATATATTATATATATACACACTGAACAAAAATATAAACGCAACACTTTTATTTTTGCTCCCATTTTTCATGAGCTAAACTCAAAGATCTGTAAC
>JAOVVA010000010.1:11008933-11028467 GCA_028565275.1 Leiocassis micropogon
TTGAGTTTAGCTCATGAAAAATGGGAGCAAAAATAAAAGTGTTGCGTTTATATTTTTGTTCAGTGTGTATATATATATATAATATATATATATATATACTAAGAAACAATATTATTTGACATTTTATATCATAACTTTGTCTTACAGACACTTTAATAATGAACTCTATATATTGTGTGTTGCTCAAAACTTACCTCTTTGCAGTATTGTCCAAATTCTGCTTTAAAGAAGTTCTGGCCTTCTAAAAACTGCCTGACCATAGACTCTCCGGAGGGCAAGTTGCCATCCTTAAAAAAAAATAAATAAATAAATAAATATATCACTGTACATTACATTTTATTTAAAGCCACATCAGTCTGTTACTGGGATAAAAAGCATTGTAACACAGTATAGGTTAAATCATTAATTCATTCATCTTTTATACTGCTTATCCTATACAGGGTAGCAGGGAGCCTGGAACCAGGAAAACCTTGGGCACAAGGTGTGGTGTGCTAATTCATTGCGGGGCATACATGCACACAACACAATTGGGACACCAATTATCATAATCCGCATGCCGTTGGACTGTGGGAGGAAACCGGAGCACCCGGAGGAAACCCAACAATCATGGGGAGAACAAGCAAACTCTATACACACACCTGAAGCAGGAATTGAACCCTTGACCCTGGGGGTGGGAGGCCACAGTGCTACCCATTAGCCACCATGTCGCCTATATGTTAAATCCTTAAACTTCATTTGTCAGGTGTTGCTTATTACATTTCTAATTGGACCTGACTGCTATAATCATTTAGCTGTAATTTATATCACACTTTTATATTAATGCATTCATTTAAATTAATTATTGAATCTCTGGTAACTTGCACATCAACTATTAACACACTGCACATATATATAGACAAAAATATTGTAATTTCTATATCTCTATATAATATCTATTGATATTAACTAAGGGATGCTTGCAGTAAATCTGCTTAGCATGGTGCCAGCTTACACATCCTGTCGTTAAAAAGAAAAGGACAAGTTTCAATGCCGGTAGATTTAGTTGCAAAAGTATTATCGCTTCCAGCTCAGAAGAATTGAATTTATTTGCAAATGGGCATTCAAAAAAAAGAAGAAATAAATGATCACCATCTCCACCCATGTGCCTCCAACTGGAACAAACTGCCCTTTCTTCACAAAGTGCTGGATCTGGGAGAACAGACCTGGATACCAGTCCTTCACCCACAGAAACTGCTGTGCCTGAATGAAAAACACACAGACTAATAGATTCTTCAGACCTTTACAGCAGATGATATCGCTTTCAGAAAATGTGTGAAATAGTACTTGATTTTAAAATAATTAAAATGTAGATGTGTGTAATCTCCTGACTTTGTAAAATAAAGTGCTGCTATTGGTGGATATAAGTATTTTTGTATAAGGGGAGCAATACAAATAATAAAAATCTTTGCTAAGAGTGTGTATACTGCATACTAAAGTGTACTGTATACATTCATATTATGTGATAGATAAGGAGAAGCAAATTAGATGATTAATTACAATACCTGGGAGCATGTAAAGATAAACTGTGGGTTCTTCTCCATCAAGCGGACTGCTGTGATCCAGCTGCGTGCACATTTTCTGATGGTTTCTTCATATGGCCACAGCCAGGCTGTAAAAAGAAAACCCCAAACATCAAGTGTGAATTGTAGCCTTTTTCCTTAGACAGCATCACCACTCATTAAGCTTTAGTGGAGTAAAGTTCAAAACCTGTGTCAATGTGACAATGGCCCATGGCATGCATGATGTGTTGGCTTTGTCCATTTTTCTGGTTGAAGAATTTTTGAGCTAGGTTACGGGCTGAAGAGAAAGACTTGGGATCATCTGGGTCACACAAATTGACCATCTCATTTGCTGTAAACAAAGCCTGATATCCACGTTGGTCACCTTCACCTAGCACCTGAGGTAAAGTA
Source organism: Leiocassis micropogon (assembly GCA_028565275.1). Classification (NCBI taxonomy): domain Eukaryota; kingdom Metazoa; phylum Chordata; class Actinopteri; order Siluriformes; family Bagridae; genus Leiocassis; species Leiocassis micropogon. Next base: position 11,010,883 of record JAOVVA010000010.1, read on the forward strand.
AAAACAGGATGAAGAATATGAGCCAAAAGCCAGGCATTTCATAAAAAATCTACTCAAATATTTTAATTGGTATCCAGTTAATATGATGTGTGATTTAAACAATGTCTCATGCCTTAACAATGTCCACGAGCATCTCAAAGTCAGTGAGAAGGTCCTGCACATCTTGATTAAAAACAACAATCTCAGCCTTATGAAGACTGTACTTCCTGTTCAGGTCAGGAGCAGCGATCATGGAACCTTGTCCAGCCCCGAACAATCCATTGCATGCTAATTCCACATACAGGGTCATGCTGTAACACAATAATAAATAAAATCAGACTGATGAGGGCAAGAGACGATCAAATAAAGGTAAAATGTAGATAGATAAATAGAGAGAGAGACAGAGACAGACAGACAAATGAGTTGTGTAGGGAAGGTGGTGTTGCAGGCTTGCCATTTCCAATGAATGCTTCCTTAAATTTAATTTAACTACTTATTCATCCTGATATTTCTTCATCTTATTAAATGCTCTGTTTACACGATCAGAACTTGCCTGTGGGGTTCATCCTGTTTCAGGCACTCAGTCAAGATGTAGCTCGTCTTTTCACCTTCTTTGGTCAAACCCTAAAAAAAAAAAATCATCATCATATGTTGCAAATAACTAGAGTAAAAACAAACGACTCATATTGCTAGTCTTAGCTATTCTAAAATCACTTACCTGGACTGGTTCTTGGTCCCACCACACCATTCCCTCTCCATCGCTCTCCCATCTCAGGTGAACCTGCTTCCCTTTCCACTCGTCTGGAATTTTTAGGGCAAGTTTGAACCAGCAAGTCCACCACCTGTCACAATAATGAATACCAGTTTAAAGGTTTGCTCATTTTAGTGCCACATTAGAAAAAAAAAACAACTTAAGCATTATCTTACGTGGGTCCAAAAGTATCGCCAACTTTACAAGGCTGAAAGTTTTGCTGAACTGCCTCGGAGTATGGGATACGTTTATCAGTCTGAAACACTGACAGAGACTCAAGAGGACACGATTCTCCATAGAGTCTGAAAGGACATTCATGAAGACACTTTTACGGCTATCACTGCTGTAAATGATTAAACTTACAGGAGTTATTAAGAGAGCAGAGTCCCTCACATACAGCCCTTAATAACACTACTGTAAAAAAAAAATTTAGTTTTAATCTCCAGACAACATTAATGTTTATTTTAGTTACTTAAAAAGTATACATTGTTTATACTTAATGTCAATTCTATTAGCCTTTAATGTGACAAGAACACATGCAGACCATAACATACATTACAGCAGCAATAACAAAACCATTCAGCACACCTTCCCCTGAGATTACAGTCGGTGAAATACACGTCGGAAATAAACTTCTCTGCCCGCTCCAGAAGAGTGCGCCTGTTTTTAAACACCGGCGGGTGAAACATGATCGAACAGTCACTGTACAGGTGGCGTGAAAAGGAAGAAGAAAAATCCCCAAAAAAGAAATAATGAAAGAATTAAAGGTCGTAATATTTATATAAACGAGTTAAATCGGTTGCCCAAAAGCAGCTGAGAATGTTACTACTTTATTAGCATTCAGATTCATGAGACTCCAAACTCTGATCAGTGAATTAATGAGCAGTAATCAGCTGATAAGGAAGCTACGGTAGCCTGGAGGAGCCCGTTTTTTCCGCACCGAGAAACTGGCTGTGACGTCATCAAACCGAGTCATTCAAAATAAAAGCAAGGTCTTCTCGTTTCATGAAACTTCTCAGACAATACTTATATAATATACTGTACTTACTATTAATAATAATAATAATTATTATTTTTTGTGCAAATTTTTGTTGAAAACAATGACACACAAGGCAAACAGTATAGCCAGGGAAGATAAAAGAAGTCGTAGGTAAAAAAAAAAAAGGAAAAGGGGGAATAACAGCTTTGTAGTTTTTTAAAAACTTGATACTTTCTAAATTTCTTATAATGTAATTTTTAAATACAAGAAAGCCATTATTGTATATAAATACATTTATGAAAAAAACGTATCATTATAAAGATTAAATTTAGTATAAAATATTTATCATACTCCTTCTTGTTGTTAAAAAAAAATAACGTCTTCGAAAGAATTTAGGAAACACTGAATACTCTGAATAAAAACATATCTGACCAAAATATTTCTGTATAACCACAGGTCTGTATAACCATGCAAAACAAATACGCAGTGGTTTAAGAGCAGCTGATGTCCTTTTTAAATCTCAAAGAAATCAAAGATTTGACAGGATAATTTTTTTTTATAATAATTTAAATAATTTTAAAAATAATTTAAAATCATCTTGTTAATTAAAATTTATTTATAAGGTAAAGTCCAGACTTTTTTCAAGGAATATTAAAAAACAAATCTCCCAAGTATGACATTACATGAGGTTCTCATATACAAATACTGTACATAAACTGTTTCTGTAAAGCTTCAGTACTTTGCTAAAATGTTCATTGTTACAACTGCTATAGTGGTTAGCACTGTTGCCATGCACTACCATGGATGGGGTTCAAATTCCTGGTGGTGGCATTTTTAAAATGCCCATAGTGTATAATTGGGTGTGTGAGTGTGTGTGCATTGTGATGATTTGCCACCTCATCCAGGATGTCCTTCACTCTGTGCCAAGTCCCTTGGGAGAGGCTGCAGACTTTCTGACCCTTCCCCTCACCCTACAATCTTACACAGGATAGTTGCGGTGCACAATGGATGAATAAATTGAACTGAATATAGACATGCTAGTTACAAACTCCACCAAAAATGTGTTTTGTAGAAAAGACACATTTTTCATTATTTTTAATTTTTAAAAGATTGGCAACTGGAAAACAATATTTTTAAAAGGCACTCACAAAACCCAGTACATAATCTAGATTTATTATTCACATTACAATTTTCTTTAATACAATGTAAAATCACAACTTGCAACTGGGAAATCATAAATTAATGCTGACATTAATGGACGTTTCCCATAGTAGAGGCAGGGAAACTTAACCAAACATATATCAGATAAACTTCAAAATTATTTTCGGGCACTGGGTTACTGATTAGAAGGTCAGGGGTTTGTATCCTGGCTCACACTGACCCCAACTTCCTTATTGAGATATGTGAAAGAAAAAACATTCCACTGTGCTGTAAGGAACATGTGTCAAATTATTATTATTATTATTTATTTATTTTTACCACACACTTGCAATGGTTTAAGATGTTGGTGTTTCATTTGACTGAATGTAGAGTAAACATGGATTATTATTATTATTATTATTATAATAAATCCAACACAGTATCTGACAGAAATCTACAAAAACCCTGGAGACTGCACCCAATTTTGGTTGCACAGAGGCTATTTTAATACAGTACCTCAATTATATTCACTATTTCTGCAGTGTTCAAATTTTGCCAGTTCCTCTAGGTGGAGTAAATTTCTTAGTTAAGTGGGTGATAAAATGATCATTGCCCTATTTACAATTTAAAAACTTATATCAATTTAATTTCAATGAATTTGAAAAGCTTATTTTGAGGCTAGTGGTTGGTTCTTTATTAGAAAGATAAGGGTAATTGTCCTCAGGCTCATTCATGCTTTCATTCTTATACTCCTGGCCTTCCCATTCTTTAAAAAGCTAAGCACATCATATCAAACACAAGAAAATAATTTAGGTTGGCAGGTTACCACCAATGATGTACCTGAGAGCCAGACAGCTCTTCATTAGCTGATCCATGTTCCATGATTCATAAAAACATGGAAGTTAACAGACAGTGTGACATCAGTGTATTATGACACCCATGCTGAGGTTGAAAAATCTGACATGATGTCCTGCTCTAAAAACATCTTAGGCTATACATGTTCTATAACATGCATGACATGACATATTTTTGTGGGGTTTTTTTATGTCCGTAAAATTGTAGGTCATGTCTTGAATATTATAATGACTATTTTTCAGTTCCATATCGTTATAATTCAGATTCATATCATCTCTCATTTACAGATTAATTTAGGAGTTTAAATTGCAGTATTGAAAGTTTAATTAGCAGTAAAGCCTGTGATAAATCTATTTCATAGTTTTGTAACAAGGCAAACAATACCTGCAAAATATGTGGAGCATAAAAAATGAACAATGTGTGAAGCTTTTAAGTTTTTTTTTTTTATATAAATCTCGAATGAAATTATAACCAAAATTAAAACAATTCACTGAAATAATTTATTATTTGTTCCACCATATAGTGCTAAACAAATGCAGTCATTATGGAAAAAATATTTAGTACACCTGTAACCATGTATTTATAATGCTGGTAACATATTTACACACACAACCCACACATACTGTCTTAGTTCTGTAACATTGCCACTGTACAACCTTTCATTGAATGCATAGGTTAATCCCTGGAAATGAAATATTTAAATAAGGGAAATGCACAATGAATTTTGAGAAGATGGTTAAAATAGATAAGTATCTGAATAATATACAACATGCCAAACTCGTCAGTGCTACAGCATGTGAATTGTGATGAATTTAATGTCATTTTTCATATTATTCTCTAAATTATAACAGAAAAATGCAAACTACATTATTTATTTAAGTAATCCTTTCTGAAGTGTAATGTGCTCTGACAGTATCTTTTGTACAGTTCTAGTCTATATTGCACCTTTCCCATAATCAGCTTTCATCTAGTGCACTGTAGGTTCAGTCTACTTGAAAGTGGGATCAATGGGAGTGCATGGGAGTTTGTCTTGTGATTGGTTTGAAGAAAGCAGGGTCAAAGGTGAACCCACGTGCAGCCTAAGAAACAATGAGGCATTTCTGTGCCACGTTCAGTAGGAATGAATTGAGCTCTATTTGCATGAAGCATAGTGCCCTTTCATTATTCTAATCAACAGAGCTGCACAATGCTAAACACAGGGTGGAACCGACCTAACTACCCGTCTCACACCGCCTCAGATTAACACTAAACCATAATGTGCTCTGACAGTATCTACACTTTTCCACTACCCACTATATGTCTAGATGGACAAGGAGACACAAATGTCATTGTCTGGGGGAACCATACACAGATTAAAGTCATGTCATCTGTGAGAGACATTAGAGACCTGTCTGCTGGAAAGCACTTCTGTCAATGAAAGTGTGATTACACCATGTAATTCCATGGTCTTCCCTGGTTTTTATTTCGTTCTAAATAGTTAAGCAATTTTGAAGTATCTCTTATAATCGCTAAGTAATAATAATCTCTTTGGAACAATTGATATTGAGCTCTAATCTGAGGTGCTGTTAATTGTGGTTTTTTTTAGGCTGGTATTTGATGGTCTTGCAAATGACAGTTACTGTTTTTGCAAGAACTATTCCAGAATAACTGACCTTCATGTCTCATATCATATAAAATACTGTAAAAACTGACTATTGCTGTTGTGGTTGTTACTTGTTTCTCTGTGTGTGTGTGCAGTATATATATATATATATACACACACATACACACACACACACACACACACACACAGTCTAAACCGTTAAGTCAAGTTCAGAACACAAAAACAAATATAAAAGATTTATGCTGCGCTTCCTAGCTTCACGTATACTTTTCAAAGGTTTAATTTGGAAGTTATTTCATTGGCCAGGTCTTTAGATGTGGTGTAGGAAAAACTGGGTTGCATGCCTGTGCTCTCCTCTCTTCTCTTTTCCTTCCAATTGCTTGCATCCATCATCTTTTATGTTCTGTTGGTCAGCCTTTGACCTGAAGACACATTTACATGCATAAAATATATGAAAAGCTACACAATGTTTTGTACTCCACTTGTTAGAGTCGTGATTCTGTCATTTCTAATTTACATCTTCTAGCCTGGTTATTTCCAACAATAATATTATAAAATATCTTAATCACAAAATAAAACTGTTATATATAAAGTTTTACCATTTAAAAGGTGTACTTTACCTTTTCCTAACAGGGCACCAAATGAGTGTCATGATGAGCAGGATGCCCAACACAGAAGCCACCACTAAAGAGCTCAGAGCACCTGTAAGGGTACTGAGTATGAGTGTATGAGTGTGCATGGTAATGAGACACACTATGGCATGAAACTGAGATCTGTTTAAATGTTCATCAATAAATAATGGTTACAGAATAGAACCGAATAGAAAACAATAATATAATTTTTTATCAAACATACACAGAAGGTGCTAGTCACACATGTTACTTGAAAATGAGTTGGATAAAATGTTAATGAATGGCAATTAAGAAGAATGCGGCTTTGTCACTGGACCCATAGGTCACTATAGTGTATATAAATATAATAACATTTATGTTAGATGATTAAATAATTAATAAGACACTGAGACCAATGTGTGTCTGACCTTCATTGTTGGGCTTACAGTACAATAAGCTAGCCAATATTTTTGTCAAAAAGATTTTTACATTTTTCATAAAAGTGAACAAAATTCAAGAATTTTTTTCTTTTTTTCTTTTGTATATTTTGGAACTTTTTCAAGTGAAGGCAAGTAGGCTTTTATTGTAATTTCTTCCATATACAGCTCAGTACACAGTGAAACAAAACAACATTCCTCCATGATCAAGGTGCTACATTAAACATAATTTAACAACATAAATTAACAAAACTGACTAATTGACTAAGACACACTAGCTAATTAATTGCACCTAAAAGTGCACAAGCAAATGTGCAAACAAAAACTTTTTTCCTGGAATGTAGTATAATTCGTCACAGAGCTTATTCTATTATAAGCTTGCTCATGGAACAGTTAGTTCTTAATTATACACTGGAGTAATATATCATAAAAGATCAAATTAGGCCCAAAGAAGGAAAAACTGACAGGTATTTTCCAAGCTAAGGCTAAAATGAATTACTTATCCTGCAGTAATGCTTTCATAAATAAAGAAATGCTTTCATAAATAAAGTCTACACGGGAGATCAGAAAAGCAGTGCATTCAGCTCTTAAAATTATGGAACTAAGATCTTCTAAAATTACATGGCGTGCAGTGAGACTTCAGATGTAAACTAGAACCAAGATCAAAGGGTGAATTTACATGACAATAAACTGAAAGACTGCTGTCCCTGCTCAGTAGATTTCCTCCAGATTCTCCAGTTTCCTTCCTTCTAACAGGCAAATTTAACTCCAAAGTGCTTTGCATCTCAGTAGGAATATGCCAGTGTACATGGCACCCTATAGAAGACTGGCATCCAATCCAGGGTGTACTTCACAAAAGGATAAATGCAGATGACTCAATAAACATACTTTTTCCACATGCCAATAAGATTAAGATTCTATAAAGGGAACACTTCTGTATGAAAACGGCACCAAATCACAGAAAGTGATGAGCTGAACCTAAAAACATTCAATAGGAAATATTTGAAAATTGAAAGAAACATAACTCTCAAACCAAGCAGGTATTGTAAAGCTAGTATACAAGTCAAGAAAATGTATTTTATAAAACTCTGAATAAATTCATTTTGAACAAAAAAAAAAAAAATGTACATATGGGCATTACTTTTAAACAATTTAGAATTGTCCTAGAAACAAATTTCAGCTAAGCTAACACAAATGCCAACATTTTGTTCTTTATATTAATAAAAGAAGACTATTCCAAAAGGAACAGTAATAAAATTTTCTGGCCTTTTTAATCGGAAAATAACTCGTCTCCTCAAGTTAACAATGAACACTGCATAGGCAGCATAACCGAATAGTTGAATTGAAAGTCTAAGAGGTTTATTTTGTCTACAAAGCTTGCACATATCTTTCTAACTATATATCTGTGACATATAGAAATGCTACAATCTGATATATTCTGTAGTTCGCATTATTTACACACAGCTTATTGATATAATTATAATAGTAATTCAACCACTTTTTAATCTATCATAGATAATAGTTTTTTATGCTGGTCAGGGACTCTAAAAAATCCAAAGCCCTTCCCAGGAACGCAGTGGGAATGCACTCTAAATTTAAGGCCAGTTATTTATATTGTAAAAAATTTAAAGTATCCAAACTTCTGGAGAACTCTCAAGCAGGAACGGGTAGAACATCCCTCTACACAGATAGCAGTACTATCAACTGCACCACTATTTCACCCAATAATACAAAATGTAAAATATAGCAGAGTAATGTGCATACAGTATATCCACTTACTGCATATAAATTAAATATCCTTTTACTTATACAGTATGTAAATATCACAATACACTATAAAGCCTGTTGTATCATTTTGATCCCCCCTTATCATCTCATTCATAAACTATTTACCACATGTTAATTGAGTGGCTATCATGTCATGGACATATGCCATGTCAAGGGCAAATTACAATAGGAATTTGTATGGTTTGCAAACACTGTGTTCAGGCCATGAACATGAAACATGTCCTGTCTGAGCTACTGTAAGGATAACTGGGCTTGTTGATTGTAGCTTGTGCTACCGACCTTACAGTGTTAAGTGTATAAGTGTATATGAATGTATCCAATCAATGAAACCATTTATAGTTTTATCCTTGTCTAAACTAAAACATGTTGTTTGGTGTTGATTAATGCTCTCTGTGCCAGCCACATGTTCCAGATAAACACTACTTGTTACAAGCAAATGTTATAGTGACATGTAAACATGGAAAAATGAGTGAACCATGCAAAACCCCAAAGCCACTGTGGTAGTATATGTACACACTTAAGCAAAGTAAAATATTATGATGGTTGTATGTGTAAAGAAGTATGCTGACTGTTAAATTGTTAGAGGGGCAGTTCAGTGGGCACGCGTCACTCATCTGTGTCATACCATATTCATACGCACAGTGCAATAGATCTTGCATGTCATTAGATATGGGGAGATCAGTGAGATGAAAAAGAAAACATTGCTGATGTTAAATCATATCACATACCCCAGCTCCAAGTAAAGTCACCTTAGTAAGGCAAAAAGAAAAGAACCTTAAGAATGAAAGAAGAACTTTTGGAAATTACAAGGTATTGTTACAAGACATGTATTTATTTTAATAAATGCCTAAATTATGTAAGAATTAAGATATCACCCACAGCACCTCGTGTACATCATATGTGAAATATACTGAAACCATCGTACATACTATAAATGCATATAATGAGCAGTAAAAATAAAAAAAAATAAAAAAAACATGCATGTGCTGTTTAAGTACAGTATTTTATTGTATTTTCTTCTAACACCATCTGACACTTACAGAAATGTTTTTTGTAGTTAAGCACAATTATTCTTCATCTTTTGCTACTGTTTCCACTTTATAATGCTGTAATTGCTTTACACTGTAGTAACTGTGACACAAACAGGACAGAACCTAGCCCAATAAAATACAAAAATATCTTATTGCCAGGAAAGAGTCATATTGTGATTATATATGATTTTCATATACACTTTTGATGTTTTGGGTTATTTTTGTTTTTTTAATGTGAACTACACTTATTTTCTTTTTGAGGCAAAATTTGTCAGCTCCAAGAGGCAGACATGAATGGTCACATAAATATCACTAAATCTGCCATTTGGGGTTTTTACTGTCTTTTTCAGTAAAAGTATAATTTACCCATGAAATCATAAAGTACTACCAAAAGTCACGTTAAATTAACAGAGGTTTTTAAAGAACTAAATGCTCAGAGGCTGCATGATAGAAGGTCTTTGATGACTATTATAACATGCTCTGTAGCCTGTGTTTATGGCTTCAGTGGGGTTTTAATCCTCCCACTCCATAGGCTGCAGTCTGTAATTAGTGGCCACCATGTTGTGGCTATTCTTCAGGACAGCAGCTTGGGACCGTGCTGATAGTTTGGTCAGTGCTGAGCCCTGGTACTCTGTGATCGGCCTCTGCTTATGCCCCTGACTGACTTTGGTCAGGGCCTGATCCAGCTCATTTGCCTCATCAGTGGGTCTTGAACGAAGAAGGTGTCTGATTGTTTGCAAATCCAAATCAGACCTACAGTTTAAGTAGCTTTTCAGGTTCAGCTGTGGGAACACAGCTTTTCTCAGAGCTTGGATCATCTGCGCATCTGCATGATGTCTCCTGAGCTGGACGGATACATTTTTCTCCAGGGATATAAAACACAACGCATCATCATCATTTGTACCAAACATCCCCATATAGGAGCTTGCATGGGTGTTCTTCCAGACTGATGGCTTGTTTACAGTGCTGTCAAGCTCCTTGTTCTTCTGACGTTTCTCAGTGACTTGTCCTAAATGCTGTTGCTTTCGATTGTTCCTCCAATTTTTGACAGGTTTTCTTTGAAGTTTTGGCAAAAGATGGTGCAGTCCCTCATCTGCAAGATCTGCAAGGTCTCCATTCAGTAGCTGCTGGATGACCAGTCTCCTCTGCATGGGAGATGCCACTGAAGTGGCACCATGCAGCTCCCAGCCTGCACCACACACAGGTTCGAAGATGATCAAATATATCAGCTGTATAGGCTTTCTTCAAGATACGTATCTCAGATTGGGAAGGTAGTAGAGCTATAAACTGATAGCTTCAAATAACCACTTCAGAATAAAGCATCAGAATAAAGAGTGAGCAAGATGCAGCAAGAGTCTTAAGCGCCCGGTGAAAATGGGATGTGCTCAAACATCTCCATTTGCAAGGAAGACAAAGAATGCAGTAACTGTAAAGTGTTTTTCCATTTCAAATGTTCTTATTGCTCAAACCAGAGTTTAATTTGAGGCACAAAACACAGCAGTTCAATCCCATGGGGGGAAAAAGCTTGTTCACAAGGAGTGCAAGAAACCAGCATGCAGCAGGATTTACAGTGAGTGTAAGAAAAGTAGCCTTTAAAGCCAAGGCCATTTCAACAGCCCATTTTATGCCATATCCTAATATCAAACCAAGCAATTAATCATACAGTCATTAAGAATTCTAAGTTTACAACAAGTAAATGTCCCATGCAGTACTCACCATGCTGAAAGGAGGCCAGAACCACTCTGTTGTCCATTAGTTGACTTTTACGGTAGTTCCCATGTAGAGGCATTGGGGCTGCTTCTTGAGCATGAGATGAGAACAGATCAGTGGCTAAAGCCAGATACTGTAAAAGACATGGCATAAAAGGAAACACGTCATTAATCAGACATGACTGTAATGGTTTTATAACTGGAAGTTAATACCTCATTTTTACTTTCTGTATTTCTATCATGAGCTTTCTCTTCAAAGTCTGAGACAGTAATTGAGACAGCATTCTTTGTAATACCCCAAATCATTTAAAGATGATTTTAGTTTTCTGGGAAACATAGCCTTTTTTTCTTAATTACCTCTGCTCTGTTATTATAGCACTAAGTCAGAAAAACATAAAAACCTGTGCACTTGGGTGTAGTTACGTGTAGGCGTGTCTGGTTTATGCAGTTGTACCTGACTGAGAGAGATGCTAACTGGATTCCTGAACACTGTCCAGATCACGCTGGGGTAGCAGGGAGGAGTGGTGAGAGAACCATCGTAACGGTAATACTCATCCAGGCGAGCAGGAAGCAGCTCCCGGATGTTAAAGCCTGCCACCTGCACTTTCTGTCCTGTCCCATACAATAAGAACAAACCAAAAAGTGAGTTTCAGCCAAAAGTTAGTTATAGGATATAATATCAACAATTAATTCTTGTTATTTTAGCTCCTTGTAACTTTAATTTAATTCATCAACCTTTATATTTGATGCCTTTGACATATTTGAGGAACCGGTCAAAAGCAGGATTCACCTCTCCCACCTTTAAAAATGAAAATAATAAAAATAATAAAAATGTTTTTTTTGGTTTTTTTTACATCTTTACAATCAAGAACCTTTACTTGAAATATCAGCTTACCTGAATAAAAACACCCAGCACAGAAAGACCATCAGACTTGTCCACTGCTGCGGAGATGTTGGGATACTTAGCAGAATTGAAATGAACCAAATGCATCTGAAAACAGCAGTTCAACAAAGTCATCTTTTCCTGGTCCACTCTTTATTTCTCAACACAATAGTATATTTAGCATTACATTCCCGGAGAAAGCTTTCAATATACATGTGATCAGCAACATGCTGATGTGTTTGATGTGCAGTATTACTTGGTCCTAAAGATCTGACCTGGACCTGATCTGAAGTTGGTCGTCATGTCATGCACAAGAGCCACAAGAGCATCTGGGAATTTTCATTTGTGCACATACTTAGGAATTCTAAATAAAAAAATGTCAACCAAATGTTTTATTTACATCCCTATAACATGAGTCCCTATAACATCTGAATCCCTGTCAGAATAAATTATGAGTTTAACTTAAAAAGCTAAAAAGCCTTTCCATATTAAGGAAAACTTTTATTTTCATAGGAGTGTGTCACAGAGAGCAGAGAACAGATGAATCCATCCTGATAATCAGGACTTGAAAGAATGACCAAATGAAAAGACTGAAAAGACTTCTAAAGTGTGTGTGTGTGTGTGTTTTGCATTTTTAAGACAATTCAATGTGTTGTTTAAGGCAGTTTTCTAAACTTTAAATCATATCTAAAAAAGTATTTATAGACTGAATTCCACTAATTTAGTAAGGTGCTAATTTGAAAATGTTTTGTCTCTGTTTAAAACAAAGTTTTTCCATGAACCATCCTGAAAATTGTTTTCGCGAACTAGCCAGTGGCAAACGTGTCCAGTGAAAAAGCCATTATAAACTACCAAATGACTATGCTTTTCCCTGAAATGACAGGTCCTGATCCCAAAAGGACATCACTGGTCCTGCTTCAGAGTGTCCACATTATCTTCATGCATATCTGAAAACAGTTAAATGTGCAGGTAGTGTTCCAAATTCTAATATTATACCACCATACTCTTTCCGCAATTAAAAAACATGCATGTACCCGTCTTCTCGGCCCTAAATTGCTAATGTCTGTGAGCCTAAAATCAGAAAGTTACATATTCTGTTGGGTAAAATATAATCATGGGTTGTGATGGAGTTCAACCTGCAAGACTAGACACTAAATGTGCTGAATTATTATGAGGCAAGAATGAGCCATAAGATCTTTCTTCCTTTACTAATGGGTGTATGTCGAAAGAAAAATGTGATTACTGTCTCACCTCAGCAGCAAACTGTTTGCCATCAACAGTATGTTCAGAGCCAGTTGGCGTATTCGAGGAGCCCCAATGGAAATGGAGTTGAGCTGCTGAGTAGCGATGAGGTAGCCCAGAGAGATGCATTCGGGATGGGAGAGACAATTGTACTGTAGGAATTAAACGCAAACAGACACTTCACACCTGACTCACACAGATGCTTTTGTGATAGGTAATAATGTCATTATACAAAGATATATGGCAATGCATAAAGGGTATAATGAAGAGACGAACATGGAATCCTGGAAGTGATTTTTTAGCCTAGACAGAGCCCTGATCTCAACATCATCAAGTCTGTCAGGGATTACATGAGGAGACAGATGGATTTGAGGCAGCCTACATCCGTAGAATGTCTGTGGTTAGTTCTCCAAAATGTTTGAAACAACCTTCCTGCCAAGTTCCTTCAAAACAGTGTGCAAGTGTACCTAGAAGAATTGATGCTTTTTTCCGAGCAAAGGGATTTCACACCAAATACTGATTTAATTCGGAATTCTTTTCTATTCATTTACTTTCCAATTAAATTGCACTTCTATTTTTGAAAGAATTCAACTTTACAGCATTTTTTTCCCCGTAACCCGCCTCAAACTTTACCAAAAGCAATACACTATAGGAGGCAAAAGGGACTGAAATGTATAAATACAGTCTGTCTCATTAACAGAAAAAAAGCTCAATGTGTCTCAACTCTGCCATAACATAAGCACCACTGAAACCGCAAGGCCGCTATGAGATCAGCATCAAAGTCACACCACAAACACCTGTCTATTCTAAGCAGTTTAGTAAAGTTTTAATAGCCATAGGCTAAATAGAAGTGCAGGTCAGTGAGTGTGTGTTAAAACATTATAGGCATATATGTTGCCTAATTATAAAATATCCAAGTTCAAAGAGAATGCATAAAAGTAAAAATTAGCAGAGTAGATGCTCCCACGAAGCATGCAAGGGAGATTAAATATAGAATCCCTGTTGCTTATGTACAATTTATTTTCTTAACCAGGGTTACCAAGGCTATTATTATGCTTAAACTTGATATACAACTGAAAATGAGATTGACGCATTTAAGAGACGGTATACACTTTGTTGTTTAACAGATTAGCTACTGCGTGAGTCATGACTAAGAACACTCCATACTTTACTTAACCCGAAATTTAAGCCGATTGTTGCTTTTCTGCACATGGACATTTATCATAATAAGAGGGTGATTACCGAAAATTGCTGTGCGTGACATACAAAAAAAAATCATGTTTCCATTTTCTCCATGCTGTACTATAAACATGGCTTAAGAAAAAAGACTGTCCTCTACATTGTGGCTGATGGACACGTCTCCACTACTTCAATTGCATCATTTCGCTTGTCTGTGTATGCTTTTAGCATGAACCTGAAAGAGGTGTTAGCTCTGAAAGTTATAATGAATTGAGCATACAGTCAAAGGCTTTTACCCACTGTGTGGGCAGTTAAATAGGAATAAACAATTATGAAATGATTTATCAAATCTTTATATTTATAGACTTGGCCAAACACAGATTTTAAAGAGACTCTAAATTAGTGTTTTTTTTTTATTATTGTACTTCTCTGGGTAAGCAGTTACTATTACACCAAATTACTGTAAGCCTAGATTTGTCTTAAAATTGATAAAAGCATGTTAGTATCAACATTAAGTCAAATACATACATTAAGTTGCAGGTCTATATGCATTACTATAATTATGTGCCATGTGGCATGTTTGTACTTGGATCTAGATTTTTACTTACTTAGATCTTTTTAAATCAACGGTATATTAACTTCTTAACATTTCACCAAAGCAACAGATATTGACTTAAAACACTCGACAGAGGTTTCTCATACCCGAATGTCCATTGTTGCTAAGGGTAAGCTGCTCTTCTGTAGACAGGTTGTAGTCCTGCAGCTGAATGGGCAGAAGGTCTGGATCAAATCTCACCAGCTCAGACTGGAAGTTTATAGGAGACTGGAATGTCCCTCCACAGTATGGGAAATTCCTGGACCAGTGGTGCTCTCCTTCAGGCCCTAAAACCAAAAAATGTAAGCCAAAATGATGTACATATGCACATATTTGTCATAATGCTAAACCTTTTAAATTGCCTTTTTCATAAAGCCCAAGGCACTGGTGTTCATAGAAATAAAAACAAAATAAAATCAGCAAAAAAAAAAAAACAACATATGTTGCTAGTATAAGGTTCACACAATGCCCTTAAAAATATGCCCAGGACACTAATATCATAATTTTGCAATGACCGTGTACTAAAAACTGATTTAAACCTATGAACTATGTATTTGTAACTGAATTAAAGGTATGGGAAAGATATGCTCTTATGTTCCTAGGGAAATGTGTGTGTGTGTGTGTGTGTGTGTGTGTGTGTGTGTGTGTGTGTGGTTAATGTGTTATAAAGCCATGAATAAGTAAACAGCCTTGGGTTAGAGAGGTAGAAGGAGAGGAACTTGTTGGTTTGCTACTAAACATTACCTAAAATGCCATCTTTTTTTCTCAGGCATTGTTTATAAAAATGAGTGCATTTTGGACAGCAACCACAAGTGACAATTTTTAAAAACCCCGATTTTCTCCCTAATTTAGCCGTGTTCAATTCCTCCCCGTCACTAGGGCCCTCCCACATTAAGGCTAATATTACCACTCAGTCAGGAGGCTATCACGTGTTTCCTCCGAACCACGTGACGCCAGCTGACCGCATCTTTTTGAACTGCTTGCTCACGCACCGTTGGGGGCGGGGTAACACACTCGGAGGACAGCGCTATCCGCTCCTTCCGCTTGCGTGAGTGAGTTTCAAAAATTTTACAACTTTTGTTCTTGTTTTCTACCAACATATTTAATGATAAAATAATTTTAACGTCATCAACCAGGTGTGCTGTACATATGGCTTAGACGAAACGCACATGATGTGAGAAGCTGTAGTCCATAATGGCATACACATATAGTCGGCATTTTTTGTTACTGCTCTTTTTGTGCACCTGACATACAGTATGTGACATATGAGCAAACTTTGACATAAAGGAAAATATTACCTTACCTAAGGAGTTGCACAGGTCTAAATGATCATCAGTAGTATCAAATAGACATAGTTTAGATTTAGTCTGCATATGAATGGACTACTAAACCCTCTTGAGGTCAAGACACATAATTCTGGAATTTCCTAATCTATCTATAGCTATATTATTAGTTCATAGTAGCTGATTGCTGAAATTATTATCTTTGATACAAGGACTCTTAAAAGGCAGGCAATCCGGATTATTACAAGCAACATATTCTCTTTTAGTCATAATTGCTCACTGTTAATTTTGTTGTCTGATTTAATTTAGGCTGGTTACAATAATGTAATTACACAAAGTCTTTGTGGTTAACATGTAATGACCGTTGCCACAGATGGCATGGCACCATAAATCCATGAATTCTGAAATTCCTATAAGCAATTCCACACACTAAATGAAAGAAAACATTAAGAAGAACACAAATTACAGCAAAATAGCGAAAATAACAATGCTGTTACTAAAGGATTAGTAGCTTTAAGCTACTAGCATAACATGATACGACCTCACAGTCACAGGTAGTTCAACAGTTTACCATGCTCAAATATATAAGTCGCAAACTACTACGTCGACAGTGAGAGGTCCAACTGTATTCATTCCCAGAGCTTAAATGACAGGAGTTTTTGACTCATCTCAAAGCCAGTGGTCTGATAGACAACACAACTAAGCCTAGCTTGCTAAAATAGAAGATCCCCTTCATATGCATTCAAGTCAAGCCTTAGACCACCAAATCATGGCATTAGTGAATAGCTAATATAAAAAAGTTATACAATCACCTGCTCACAGATATTGTGGTGTTAGCTCATGTTAACTACATGGCATTAGCATCAGCCATGAAAATCATGAATTTTATTTATAAATAGAACTTGAGTTTTTTTTCTTAGAAATCCTTCATTTCAGCTCATATTAGCTGTCTGACTATCTAACAATAAGAACATTTATGCATTTCAGTTCATAGACTCCACACCCACACATCCATACATGGACCCAAAGACACACCTTCTGTGTTCAGAAAGTGCTTACTGTAACAAGGCAGCACATATTCATTTAAAGCTAAAAAAAAAAAGGACCAGTATTGCAATTAGAGAAAATATATTTCTCGAAATAAAACAAGCACCCACAACAAGGAGTGTCATTATGGATCATCTCTGACAAGGATCACTATTCAAATGAGCTTTTAATATGCCGAACAGCAAAACATGGTGAGTAATTTTACTTAACACATAGCACAAACTTAGCGCATAAATTGACTGAAGATGGCATAATAGTGTACTGTAAATTAGGTAAAGTCAAACAGTTAGGAACTATATAGAATAGTATTTTTAAGACTTGTGTCAGACTCAGAAATGAGATAACCAAGTCACCGGAATGACTGCTAGTGATAAAGATAACAGTTAAAACTAGAGAGGTACATTTCCTGAAGAAAATGTGAGTGGTGCTTGCCGTGGCAAAACTCGGGCCCCTCATATCTCTATGACAATGGG
>JAOVVA010000010.1:11028640-11048306 GCA_028565275.1 Leiocassis micropogon
CGTATAAGCCGCACGATTTGACACCTCACTCAGGGGTCTACGACAAACGGTGCGGGACTAGTTACGCGCCGAACTTTTGTATGGAAGAAGAATAAAAATAAAAAAAATAAGCCTGCAAGAGAACAATAGTGTTGCTTTGCAAGCACCACTAAAAATAGCCTGTCAAAAGTCATTCAAGTAAAGGTACAGTGTCAACCAAAATAACTTTGGTAAGTGAACCTAGTCTCCATATGGTGCATGAACACCTACAAAATGAGAGTTGTTATTCTTTAAACTAAATAAAATGAGAAAGTAAATGATTCTTCTCCTATTTCTATCCAGGTGGCTTCTGCCACCATTAGCGACCACTTTAAAGTGACTGTTCTTTATAAGGCTAAACGCAATAGCATCATATTTTAGTACGATGGGCAAATCATTTCCAGTACTTTTACTTACCATCATATGTCCATTTTCCACCTATAAGAGAAAGAGAGAGTTTGAGAAACATAGTCAGTAAAACATTCTGGCCCCACAAAAAATCCTAAACGAAGTCTGGGAAATAGCCCTTACACTCAACAAAAGGGGCATTATTTCTAAACCCATGTCCTTGATCTACATGGGTGATGCATACAGAGACTCCTAAATGAGTAAAGATAATGCATTCCAGTGCTACACTAGTGTCTCTGGTGGTAGCATGAATGCCTGATTGGAGCCAAATATCTTAGTGAATGCTGCTCCCCAGCTGAGTGTCTGACACACAATCGTCTTTCATGAGAGAGCTAAGGAGATTGATGGAGAATGTTAATGTAAGGGAGGATATTCATACTTAGGCATCTAAACTAAGAGACCTAAAACAAACAGTCATAAAGCTGGAATAATATATGTAATTAAAAAAAAGTTTAAAATGAATCAAAATATCCATATTTGAGCTTGCATCAACTTTTTAAGTGTTCTTGATTGCTGTGCTGAACAATGATTTTAAATGTTATCATTTCACTTATACTGTATTTATATACTTATATACGTATGATTCTCTTCCATAAATTATAATATAACATGCTAAAAACATGCAATATGAATGAAAACCTTTTTATTCATTAATCCGAAGTCTAGATTTTTCTACTGCTTCCACTTCACTCCAGAGAATATCAGAAGGTGTCATTATAGTTGAAATATCATGCATATTTGGCACCATGGCTGCTATATAAATTAATTAATTTCGATGCTTTTAGTCTCCTCAAGTGAACTTCATACTATCAGATCCTTGTGAGATCCACAACAATACTTAACTGTGTGTTGATTGAAACAAATGCAGACCATGACAGTCAAAAAGCAGAATATAGCCTAGGGTAAAGGCAGCATCACATCAGTAAAAGCACTCAAACAGTAGAAGAGGATGCAAAACAGAATATCTGATTAACCCAACCTTAAAAAAAAAAGTGTTAAAAAATCTTACCACTGGAGGACACTGGAAAGCCTATTAGGATCATTATTAATAGAGGAAATGACATGATGCCCTTTATAAAGATATACACCTGCCCCTTTTCTCCTCTGTTTGCTGTGTTATGAGAGGAATCATAACAAAGGTGTCCAGATGAGCCTTTTATACCAAGCATGGTCCTGTGTTCTGCCTCACCGTGACGTCATCGCGACGTCGGAACAAACCGCGTTACTTCAACCTGCTTTTAGGAGCCCGTGTGAATACGTCAAAAAAAAAAAACTAATTAGGTTCAGACAGACAAACAACACTGAAGCAAAACAAAGCAATTAGGCGAAACATTTACCTCAGGGTTTATTTAAGAATTTGATCCCATTACGTCGTATCGAGTCGCTCTGGGAAAATCATTACTGCAAGTGAGAAGGACAAGTGGAAGTCGTGGAAGTGGAAGGACAAGAAGAGCATGACACTGCTGCAGCCAGCAGGGGGCAACAGAGAGGAGGACATTACAACTCAAGAAAATGCAACTTATCTTTGTAGTCACAGTTCTTAAAGGTTTTTGTACTACCCGATTAAATATGTATTTTGCTTATATCAGAAAGTCACACTATAAATACTGTATAAACAAATATAAATATCAGGCAATAATAAATTCACACAACTGTAGATAATGGTTTGTTCGACTGCCTTTTGCTATGGTTACAACTGTGGAATCATTTTGATAAGCTTATGCAATGTCAAAACATTTATATTTCAGTCCAGAGTTGCAATAACTTCTCCAAAATGTGGTGGCCAGTCCACTGGTGAAAATTATGTCTCATGCTCCCTGAACCACTCTTGCACAATTTGAGCCAGATAAATCCTGGCATTTTCAACCTGGAATATGCTCGTACCATCATGGAAGAAAAAAATCCACTGATGCAGTCGAAAACCTGGTCAAAATATTCAGGTCAGCTGACCTGATGTTTTGGGCACATAACGTTACTGAACCTAGACCTGACCAACAGAAGAAACCTTAAATCATAACACTGCCTCCACAGACTGGTATGGTACGGCACTAGGCATGATGGGTGCATCACTTCATCCGCCTCTTTTTTTACCCTGATGCGCCCATCACTCTGGGACAGGGTAAAGCTGGATTCATCAGACCACATGAGCTTTTTCCAATGTCCACAGTCCATTCTTTATGCTCCCAAGCAAATTGGAGCTTTTTTGTCCCGATTAACCTCGCTGATAAGTGGTTTTCTTAGGCTATACTGCTGTTTAGTTCAGAATTTTTAGTTCTCTTCACATTGTGCATGTGGAAATTATTTTCCTTTGACTCTTAAACATAGTTGTGAGTTCTATTGTTGTTTTCTTTTTATGATTTGATTTCAAGTGTTCAACTGATCTCCCATCATGTTCATTCAGGATGTTTTTCCAACTACATTTATTTCAACCACAACCATAAGATGATGGTTCACCACTACACTGCCATCTTTCCAGGTTTAAATTTTTTAGGTTTTTAGGTTTAGGTTTTACAGTTTGTAACTCAAGTTGTCTCCTTAATTGTTTTCCTTGCTTAATTCAGGAAAAGCAGTAATTATCCAATGGAAGGCTCTTAACTATTAGTGTAGTTAAATCTAGTTGGTGATTTGTTTCTGTTTGAGCAGCATATTTAAGTACAGTAGTTAAAACATTCTGTTTAAAAATAACAATAATAATAATTAAAAAATAATTGATTAATAAATGTAAAAATAAATAAATACCAAATGGAACATATCTTGTGAAATAAATTAATAATACAATAAAAAAAAAAAAATGGAAATGTTAAACATGGTTTTGAAGACATAGGCTTCATGGTCAGTATCCAGATGAGCAGGTGTAGGCACAGGGAGGAGCTGAACAAATCATTAACAAACACTCTGTCAAGCAACAGCCCGTATTACTATTATAAATCTATCAGATAATAAAAGTTCAAAAGCAACTGGTAGAAAGAAAGTCTATGTTCCAAATAAATAAATAAAAAGAATTACAGTGAGACATTATTGGTTCAGAAATACACTTTTTCCAGCCTGATTTAGTGTAACTGACTAAACTATTTCCCTCATTGTCAACCGTCTGCTGCTTTATTACCAAGAAAAAGTACAAAGTTCAGCATGTTCTTTGCTATTCAACTGTAGTTTATGAGCCCTCATTTATTTCAGCTTCATCACCAGAGAACACACCACCATGAGGAACTTCAGCGTGTTTTTGCTTATTTTTGCTATATTTTATTGTATCGAGGGCCAGACCACACAACCAGGTACATTTTTGACCCAGTGACTGGAACATACTTTAAACCATGTTCTCTCTATTTAAATTTTGTATTTTGTGTATTATTGGTTTCAGTTTCCATTCAATTATTTACTAATCAAGGATGATTATCTGATGTATGTATTTATCTATTTATGTATTTGCTTACTTATTTCACAACCGATATTACTACTGAAAATTTTCCGCTGTGAAACTATCCTTTGAATTCCATTACCTGAAAAAGATTAATCTAATTTCATCTGACTATATGGAGATTAAAAGACATTAAGTAAATAACTTAAACTCACAAGATCAGCACTGAAATCAAAGTTTATTATCTGAACAATTTAGTGTCACATTCCCGCCTAAACTGTGGTTGTTTATTATGATACAGGATTAGAGGATTAGATGATTAGATTACATACCTTAATTTGGACTTAGGGTTAGGGTTAGGGTTTTAAGTTCATCACGCAAATCAACAAGGATTTACCATCTCGCTCTTTACAAATATGAACATGCACTAAATATATTTTTACAGCATATTTATACAGACTCAGGATTCACAAACAAGTTCTTTTTAGTATAATGATAGGCTTAAAAACAAGGTTTTAATGCTAATATCCAATGTGATTTTGTTTCTATACATTCAGTTGCATTGCCTTGTACATACTTTTACTATAAAAATATTAGTATATATAAAAACGCTGAGGCACACCTATAACACAATCTTCAATCTTTGTTGCTGCTCTAACCAAAGCCAGAGTTTCATGTTCCTTGTAGCCTAGTTAGTTTATAGCCATCATAAAAACTAGGTGTTGGCTGACTGCAATGTGACTCAATCTATTAAAGCATTTCTGTTTCAATCTTTAGATTACTGTTCTCTGCCTAAAGATGAAGGCACTGTAACAGACAAAGATGCCCAAATCTACTTGCACTACGACGCCACTAAAGATAAGTGCTTCCCATTTCGCTACAATGGAGCAGGTGGAAATCAAAACCGCTTCAATTATGAGTTTTTCTGCATGAGAAACTGCTCTCCCAATGCTGAAAACCTGTACCCTACAAACCGTGAGTTTCTTTTATCTGTATCCATTGCACTGCAGCTGCTGAGTGAATGCTTGTTTTTCTTCCCTGCTATTTCTTTCTGTTTTTGCATTTTAATAGAAACAATCTTTTCAGGACCTCATATTGGAAACTACAAAGGAATTATACTTTTAACTATTAAATGCATCATACCTATTATCTGATTAGATATTTCCCCTTCTTTTTCCTCAGGAACTAAAGCTTGCAACTTGCCAAAAGCCATAGGTGATTGTTTGGGTCATTATATTCGATATTACTATGATGCTTCTCAAAAAAAGTGTATGACATTCTATTGGACTGGCTGTGTGGGAAATGGAAACCGTTTCTTGGATTTAGCACATTGCAATGCCACATGTTATGGAATATCAGGTGCGTATTTATTAGTGTTATTACTTTGTGTCTGTTGATTTAAACACAAAATGTAATGCCTAAATGCATTTATGTGTGTCTGCTCTGATAGATATCACTGATGAAGGAGAGGATGAAAAAATTGGTGATGCCGAAGCAGACACACAAATCGGTGAACACACACTTTTTTGTTAAAATTTCAAAATATACAACCTCTGATAAAGCATTTTCAGTGTTATTATAATGTTGTTCTTGCTGTGCCCAGGCATCATTTTGGGAGCTGTTTTAGGTGTTATTGGAGCCATCATTCTAATAGTTGTGCTTGTTCTTGCACTGAAGAAGTTAGTAGTTTTTAAAAAATTTTTAGCAACTTTTAAATTAATTTTAGTTAGTAACTTTTCTTATTTCCATTCGCTCTTCATAAACAAATAGGTAATTGTATTTTTTTCCCATAGGCCTAGCAAAAGCAAAAAAGCCAAAGCAAAGGAAGCAAAGGTGAAAGAAGATTCAAACTCTCCTGGGCCTGAAATACCCCTTCAAAGTACCGACAAGCCATAATGGATCACACCCATGGCAGCATTAATACCTCTCATAACTTCAAATCAAGTCCTGACATCAGATCAAGACATTTTTAGAAAAAGGTTTCATCAAATAGTCTTCTTTGGTTTCTTAGCCTCCTTGAGTGGTTTGCACACAGATGTGGAACTACTAACACTGAGAAACTTTAAAAGTCCCTAAGATGAACAGGCCATAGAACAAGAAGTTCTGAAGTTAAATTTTTTTTCTAAGAGTTTAATATTTGACCAGATATATTTAATGTAACATGAGTTTCAAGATATTTACATAAACTAAAATACAAGAAACTACAAACGTCGATGTTGTCATTTTAATGGTGTGTAAATTTTAAATATGTCTCTCATGATATTGACTTAAACTTTGTCTTATAAAGGGTGTCTGGTAAACATTTTAATAAAAAAAAGCTGATTCCAGATTCTTATCTCAGTTTCTGTTGAGAAAAATTAGACCTGAATGACTTTATTATTTAAAATGTGTTTTCTGAGTCAGAAAGAGTAAGGTCTCAAACTACTTAATATTAAATCTGTCAAATGTTTAACAAATGGGAAGGACATTGCAGACAGAAGCTAATTGCAGATGCTTGTGAAACAAGTGCAGTATATTTTAGGAAATAATTAGCCATGTATACTCACTCACTCATCGCCTATACCACTTTATCCAGGGTTGCAAGGGTCTGGAACCTATCCCAGGAGATTTAGGGCATAAGTTGGGGTATACCCTGGACATGGTGCCAATACACTGCAGGGCAGACACACATTCACTCACACACTACGGGCAATTTGGGGAACACCAAATAGCCTAATATGGATGTCTTTGGACTTTGAGAGGAAACCAGGGTACCCAGAGGAAACCCACCAAGAACAGGCAGAACATTCAAACTCCATGCACACAGAGGTGGAAATCGAACTTGGGCAGGAATCGAACCCGGACCCTGGAGGTGCAAGGCGACAGTGTGAACCACTAAGCCATCGTACCCCAAGCTATTCTGTTACCTCACACCACCAGATTGAAGAAGAAGAAGCCTTTATTGTTAATAAAAGGTGTACAGTGAAATTAGGAGTGCAACTTATAAATTGGTGCAATTAGAAGAATTATATATACAAGTATTAAAAAATGTAGAGAGCAAAACAAAGACAGACAGATAGACTATGGTACAACAAAGATACTGGACATGTACGGTAATTAAATGATAAATAGAGAAAAATACATTATTGCACTAGCCAAACCATGTGAACGCGCTGCTCAATTGAGATATATCAAGGTAGATAAGTAAGTCATGGCTGCAGAGACAGATTATTTCACCAGCCGTGACATACTGCACTCATCATGTAGTGAAATTATTATTAGTCTGTTTATAATTGCACTGGCCCAAGTAGTGGTAAGGCAGTGAAGTAACAAGAATGACAATAATAAATAGACAGACAAAATGGGGGTTCAAATCTCACCTCTCAATTTTTGCATGGTTTTGAGTTTCCTCTGGGTACTCCAGTGTCCTTCTTGGTCCAAAGACATGCAGTGATTCATTGTCCATGTGTGTCTGTGCCAAGCAATGCTATAGCACACCATTCAGGGCTTCTCGATTGTGTCCTGCCCTCCCTGGGAGAGGCTCCAGGCCCCAGCAACTCCACACAGGATTAGGTTAGGGAAAATTGTTGGATGGAGAAACATCAATTTATAAAGAGTATACCACCATCAGGTGGCGCCAGAGTGAGGCGTTTTAAGCGTTTCTACATATTGCATCGGTTTAGAAATGTACTGATTTAATCAGTTAAAAACCCCAAAGAGCTAATTCTTGGTTTTTGTTGCCTCATCATATGTTTAATAGCCAACATTGTGTTTATGTGTGGACTAACGATAGGAAAGTATTTGGCGGTTTTAAACTATCATTAAAGTACCATATTTGTCCTGCTTGTGGACTCTGCGACCCTGCTGAACCCGTGACGTCATTAGATGGCGCCTCTTCCCAGTCGGCTCGATACCGCTTTCTGTGGGTCAGTTTATCTTTTATTATTACTATTATGGTGATGGCCGTGACAAAAGAACCAGGAAGTGCGGCGAAACAAGCTAGCTTCAATAATTCAGCTAGCTTCATTGTTATTTAAAAAACGCACAACTGTTTTAGCGTAATGTGGTGGTGTTTAGTGTATTTAGCAGCTATTGAGCCGAGCTTGTGTTAGGACCTTCATTCTGAGAGCTAACGCGCTGGCTAGTGCAGTCACCCCCAGCGCCTGCTAACGGCGTTTTCTCTACTCTGTTCATTGCATTTTCTGTCTTGTATCCACAAGTTAATTTGAGGAGTGAAAAATCAGGCGGGAAATTTTTTTAGTTGTGCTTACTTTTGGTCTCCTAGCTAGCTCTTCTTGTCATGGAGTGTCCTCATCTCAGCTCCACGGTGTGTGTGGCGGTGGATTCCTCCCGCTTTCCGCACGGATCACCTTCCTCATGGTGCTGCAGTGGTGAGTAATGCAGTGTTGATGAAGAACTGAGCTCTTATCATCATCATCATCATCATTGTTTAATCAGTCTGTTGGTTTAAAGATGCAGATCCAGCGAGTTACGTTAGCTAGCAAGCACTTGATTAAGCTAACCTGGTCAAAGTATTCACCTAGCAATGCAACCGGAGACTCTCGCACAGCTAGATCATAATGATGATTATTTTGAAATATTAATATCTGCATTTATTTTAGTGTATTTTTTTGTTTGTTTAGCTAAATAGTGAGTTAATCTGGTGGATGTGGATTGGATTTAATGATGGAGAGAAGCATGCTGTCTTGCACACCCGCTCCACGTGTTCAGATTGGAAGAACTGTTCTCCAAAAATCCGTTATGATCAAAGATTATTTAAATTTATTTTATTTGTATTTAGTTATTATTATGTTAATTAAACTGTTATATTGTATATTACTGATAATGATGAGTGTTTTTATTAAAATTTTATATATATATATATATATATATAATTTTTTATATTATTATTACTGATTATAATAATAATAATGAATCAAAATCAGTAATAATACAAAAATGTATAATCCTAATAAAAACAATCATATAAAAAGGCTAAAAGAAAGGCAGAAAGATGTTTTAACATGACTTGGTAAATGGAAAGTGTTTTTATGCGGCTTGCATGACAATGCTTAAATGATAATCTGTAACATTGTGAACAACGGTTCAGCCGTAAAGCTCATGACGGCGCTGCCTGCTGTTACAGCCGGTGAGGAACGCCTATGACATGCTCACAATATGAGGCACTGTTATCACATTACACCACATTTCCCCTTTAAATGTATGTGCCCACTGTCTTTATGGTGCGCCCAGGCGACGATGGCGCAGGTCCTTGGGCCAGATCATCGTGGCTTTGCAACTATATATTTATTAATATAATTTTGAGGTGGTTTGAGTCATTTGTCATGATCTGCATAATTCAACTTACTATTAACGCTCAGTGGTTTCCTGTATTACACAAGTTATTGAGGATGATGATTGTAATAATAATATAAAAAGGCTAAATGAGAGGCAGGAAAATGTTTACATGCGATTTGGCAGAGAACTTAGCAGAAACTGTGTTCTTGTGGGCCTGCATGACAATGCTTAAGTAATAATCTGGATTATTTTTGCTTACAAAGCTAAAATCCTGATTATTTTTCACAGGTTCGTAGATGTAACTAAATCATGTTGTGTTTCTCCTCCTCTTTGCCAGTTTGCCGGTCAAATAAAAGTCCTTGGGTTTGTCTTACCTGTTTGAATGTGCATTGTGGAAGGTAACTTTTTGCTTTATTTTATTTATTTATTTATTTATTTTCTATCTAATTAATAATGAAACAATACAATTTCACTTAATATGAATATTGTTGTACATGAAATCTCAACTTATAAATACCTTTATATAAGGTATGTCAATGGCCATGCTAAGAAACATTTTGAGGAGATCCCGTGTTCACCAACTGGACAGAAGAAAACGGAGAAGTTTCAGCAACATTCTGTGTGCATGGACTGCAGCAGCTACAGCACATTCTGGTACGTATAATACTCTCAAGTTAAATTTTAAAAGCTGACCAAACCTTTAAGCCAATATGTAGCTTATCCCAGCATCTTATCACATGATATATGACCGCAAATCAATTCTTGCTATCTGATGTCACCCAAATGGGAATGGGTTCCCTATTGAGTCTGGTTCGTTTCAAGATTTCTTCCTATTGTCATCTCGGGGAGTTTTTCTTTGCCATTGTCACCCTTGGCTTGATCGTCAGGGACAAACCTGATAATTGTACATATTCCTCACACTTTCTGAACTCATTTCAATATTTTTCGATTCTGCAAAGCTGGTTTATAACAATAACTATTGTTTAAAATGCTATATAAAAAAAGATTTTTGTTGTTTGTGTAATAACTATCCTCTGCATAACATATTCAGTTACCGATGTGATGACTTTGTGGTGAACGACACCAAACTGGGCCAGGTGCAGAGGGTGAGGGAGCATCTTCAGAGTTTGGAAAAGTAAGTACCTGGTATGTTGTATATTGATATATATGGAAATTTATCATGATTGCATAGCAGGATTAAAGGTTATCAATAGCAAAGTATACTATTTCTCTGAAAATACTTCCTTTATTATTTGAAATAATACACAAACCAAAAAGTACAATGACTGATTCAGTGGTGAAGTGTAATTCCAGTTTTTTTAGGAGCTGATAGATGTTTACCAAGCAGATGATGCATTGATGTAAACAGAATATGTATTAAAGATATTTCTAAAAGAAAAAGAAAAATTGGTTCTGTCTTTAAATGTATAACCCCAGATGTATTCACTATGTTTCAGCTCTCTGATCAATTCTGACAGACAGAGGAAAAGAAAACTCTCAGGGAGTTCCTCTCCTGACCTCAGGATGTCAGCAGAAAGTGTAAGTTTAAAGTGTACAGACCTTTTTCTGTGACAAATGTTAAATTAATCTTACTGACTAAACTGTTTATCTTGGATTTATTGTTAGATAAATGTTGTGGATAGTAAAAGCGTGCAGCGTGTCTGGGTTTGTAAGAATAAAGCACCATTGCTTTTTAAAACCTTGAGCTCAGAATGTAAGAATAGTGCTCAGAATACTCTAGTGGACTGTAATCTTACTTTGATAACTATTTAGAATACAGCACTGGTGTTTTACCATCAGTTCTTTTAAAATTTTGTAATAATTGATTTTCAGTGTGTCCCCAACGCATTTGTTAATTATTAGTTACTTTGCTCTGATGTAAAAATACTGAATAAAAAGACCTATTCATAAAATATAAGATGAGATATACTTTTATTTGTTTCACAGTGGGGAAATTTCTCAATAGTATAATAGTTATACTTGTCTTGTTTCAGGAAGGCCCTCCAGCTCGGAGTGCCACTGGCCTCCGCAACCTGGGCAACACATGCTTCATGAACGCCATCCTCCAGTCTCTTGGGTAAGGGCATCTCTGGAATCTGTGGTGATGCAGGGTTAGCATGGTTCAGTATGCTGGAGCTGGAATGCAGTCTGGGCCTTTGTGGAGTTGTGTAAAAGTAAAGTAGGGACTCTGTCCAGTCAGCTGGCACTAATGTATGCCAAGAACACTCGGCTGACTGCTTATACCAGCTGACTTGTCTGTTAAACCACAACCAGTGCTATAAGCCGCATGAGTCATGATCAGGAACTTTGCAAGGCCAAAACATGGAAAACATTCCAATGACAGAATTTAAAAGTGTTTTTATGGCATGGTGTGCTATATGAACATATTGATGTTATTTTCATTTTAAATTAATTGTAAACTTCTAAGAAAAACTTAAGATGAAACAGAACGTTTGGCACAAATAGATGTTTGTTTGAGTGAGCAGGCACAGTGGTTTTAGTTTATATGCTGTGGTGTGTTTGAGCTTCCAAACAGGACTTTTTCACTCTGCCTGCGATTGGTCCAAATAATCACATGGTGCATTTCACAGTTGAGTACTGTGCAGTACTGTGCCTGCTTAAAAATGCAATAAAAAATAGCATAATACTCCAAATAGTCCTCATTCAAAACCTATAGTCTGTAGGTCTAACAACATGGCTACTATTGCAACATGTTTGTAATGTTAAAAAGTAATATCATGCAATGCATATTAACTAGGAAGCATTAACAAGATTTTCTGTAACAAGATTAGCTTGCCCACATTGAGGGTAAAACGTTTTTTTATTCTCTGCTCACTAGTATGTTTGGCAATTGTTTTTATTTTGCTTTTTTTTTTTATTTTATTTTTTTAGATAGTACAGTGGAACCTTGGATTACGAGCATAATTCGTTCCGGAAGCGGGCTCGTATTCCAAAACACTTGTTAACCAAATCGAATTTTCCAATAAGAAATAATGGAAGCTCAAATTATTCGTTCCACAGCCCAAAAAATAAATAAATAAAAATAATTAACACAAAATATTAAGTAAAAATAAAACTAATTAACCTGACCTTTACCTTAAAAAAATCCAGACAGATAAGTGTTTCCGTTTGTGCACGCAGGCGCTGTGTGTGTGTGTGAATCTAAAGTAAGCTCCCCTCTCCCCCTTCTCGTCTTACACGGTTACCCTTCCTCCACTCTTTTCACACGCGTGCAAACAACGGAAACACTGTTTTATCGGAAAAATATCAAGAACTCTCTCTAATGACACTCGATTGCTTAGTTGTGATCACGTGACACTCGGCATCAAAACAAGAAGAACATGCGTGATACATGATACTCGGTACTCGTAAACCAAGACTTGTTCGTTTTTCAAGTCAAAATTTATTAAAAATCTTTGCTCGTCTTGCGGAACACTCTCAAACCGCGTTACTCGCAATCCGAGTTTCACTGTACATCCAACCTTAATTTGTGCCAGTTCCTACATTTTATACACAAATGAAGAATGTGCAAAATGCCTGCAAACAAGAAAATAAAAACCCAGCCATGCCAAACAAAACCTTTCAAAAACAATCATACAAATAAAGGAAAGAAAATATCAATAGAGTAAATTCTTTTTAAGGAAGCATCCTCAGTTAAGTCTTAAGGGAATTGAGAAATAAAAAAATTGCATCCCAGTTGAGAACTAAATCTGTCGTTATTTTTGTTGCAGGTTAAGATGTATTTAAGTTGCCTTTACAACTCAAAATACATTTGTTCTTATTTAATAAGAACATACTTATCCTATTGCTTGTCATTATTGTCTGTTCATTAAAGCTGAAACAAAGGTTTTTTTGTGTTTTTTTCACCTTCCAGGAACATTCCTGAGTTTAGTTGTTATTTTAAAGACTTGCCGGCAGTGGCACTGCGGAGCGGAAAAACTGCGGGAAGGAGAATGTACCACACCCGAAGCCAGGGGGACAGCAGTGTGTAAGGTCCTCTTCAGTAGATGGGGAGTCAGGGGAGGTGGGGTGAATGGGTCTAATCTTTTTTTGAAAGTTGGTGTTAATCTTATCATAATTGCAGTATACATTTGCTGGTAAATATTATTTGGATTTTTTTTTTGCATGTGCCCCATGCAATTGGGCAAACTAACTTTTTTTTAAGTTTCACACTAAAAATGTGTGTTAGTCAGACATCATTGCAGAACAGGATCCTGTTACGACAACTTGTTTTCTTGTTTTTGTGTTTTCATAAGACAATAAGATAGTAAACATTAACATTGTAGAACTTTTACTGTATTAGATTTTTCAGTATGATTTCTTTTGGAGCCCGTCTTGTGACTATGACTGTCTCAGACTCAGGATCCTGTAAATACATGCTAAACTATCATAAACAATTTCCTCTGTGTGTGTGTGTGTGTGTGTGTGTGTGTGTGTAGGTCCCTGGTTGAAGAGCTCAGGAAAACCCTTTGTTCCCTTTGGCAGGGAAGTCAGACTGCCTTTAGTCCAGATGCTCTGTTCTATGTCATCTGGAAAATAATGCCAAGTTTCAGGTAACGTGACCTCTGGTTTAAGTAAATGAACTGCACTACTTTAGGCTCCTTTGTTTGCCCCTGTGACTGTAGGAGTTACGCTAAAGTGCAATAGTATTTCTCAGCCTGCTTTTTGGTCTTGCTGCTTCTGTGGTTCTGCCTTCTAAAGATTGAGAAACAAAAGCTTCCTTCTCATACCTTGATGTAATCCTAAATCTATTCAGAGTCTTCCAAAAGTTATATTTGACTAAACCAATAATTTACCATCAATATATAGGTGCATCAGTATACACAAAAATAAGAAATCGCTGACGTGCTTTAGACTTGTTTTAGTCGGTGGTGGAATAGTCTGTGAACTTGAATTTTTACAGGGGAAGATGAAGTGTTTTGTGACTTTAATGATTTATCCCTGCTAACATTTGTCAGTTATTTTCATGAGGAATGCAACAGGAAATTGGTGGAGTGCAAACTGAATCTCAGATTTATTTAAAAAACTAAGTAAAGATCTCTGAGTATATTCAGAAATATAGCTAGCTGTAAATGTTTATTTTAAAACCAAACAAACAAAATTTAAATAAAAAATGAAATATGACTAATAAATTCCAATGATGCATTTTCAAATACAATCATGAGTTAGGAACTACACTATATTAGAAATACTTTACTTATCCTAGGTACAGCCTCTGTTTGCTCTCATTACAGTTTTAATTCTTCTAATTCACCTGTACTTTCATGCAGTGACTCTCCAGTTCTTCCACATCCTAAAGGTTTTCTGACTCATTCAGAAACGTTCAGTCATTGTCATGTTCATGAATCCACTCAGAGATGAGTTTTGCTTTGTGACATGGTCCATTATATTGCTGGAAGCAATACACAAATAGATTGTGGTATTCAAACAATGATTGATTGGTGTTAACAGGCTCAGTTTTTGCCAGGAAAACTATTCCCAACACCATTATATCACCTCCACCAGCCTCTACTGTTGATACAAGGCAGCTTAGGTCCGTGAATTTTTGTTGTTTGTATCTTATACTGGTCATACCATCTGTGTGACTTAGCAAAAATGGAGATTCATCAAACCAAGCTAAATTTTTTTCTTTCCAATCTTCAATTTTGCGGGTTTGGTGAGTCTTTGCCAGTTGTAGTCTCTGCTTTCTGTTCTTCGCCGACAGAAGTGAAACCCAGCATGGTCTTTGCTGTTGTGCCTCATGTGCTCCAAGGTTTGACGTGCTATTCATTCTGGGATGCTTTTTTGCTCCTCACAATTGTACAGTGTGTGTGTGTTACTGTGTATTGAGCTCTAACCAGACCAACCATTCTCCACTGACCTCAGAACTGGCACTAATTATTTTTATTTTTTTTTATATAATTTTTTTCTTTACTGCACCGTTCTGAGTAAACTCTAGAAAGTGTTGTGTACATGAAAATCTCAAGAGGAGTATGGAAACACTCAAACCAGTTTTATCTGGCTCTAAAAATCATGCCACAGTCAAAATCACAGATGGCGCACACATGGCTGATGTGAGCATTACCTGAAATTTCTGACCCTTTATCTGAATGATTTTATGCATTGCACTGCTGAAACTTAATCCCTGATTAGATAACTGCATGAGTGAGTGTGTGTACAGGTATTCCTGATTAAGTGTTTGTTCTTTATATGTGACTAGCTATAGGAGAGATGGGATGAAAGTCATTTGTATGGGGTTATCATACTACAAGCTTTTTTTTATTGTCCTGTTATACTAATCCAGGTCTAATCCCAGCTGTACTCCATGTGCTGTGCTTTATGATTTCTGCAGGGGCTATCAGCAGCAAGATGCCCACGAGTTCTTGCGGTACCTACTGGATCACCTTCACAGAGAGCTGCAGGGCAGTAAGAATGGTTTGCCAGGGACTAGCCTGCTTCCGGATGGCCCAAATCTTAACTCAGGAAGCAAATGCAGCATGTAAGAACTACGCTCAGTGCACCCTCAAGCAGCATCAACACCATCTTAATGTGTTTTTTTAATTTTTTTATTTTTTAACTATATACTGTACTACCTAACACACATCAGTGACCTGTACTGGTTTTGGTAAATTATACACATTTAAACTTAACTTTTCATATTAAACTTGGCCCTAGATAAAGCCTGCTGTTATTTTGCATTCCTTTTTAATATCTCATTTATGCTGCATATGATCATGTTAGCAGTGATATAGATATCTATTATGGACTGACCAGTGGTCCTAAGACTTTCTGTCTTGAATTGACAAGTTTTTGTACATCTGCGTGTGGAAATACACTTAGGTGAATAACTTCTTAGATAATAATAAAAATAAATAAATAAACGACTCGAGCTCTGACATTGTCAGTAATTATAGTCAATTAGTTTGTTCCTGCATAATAACAGTAATGCTAGCACTGCACAGACGGAGCACTTTGGCCCACACACACAGACCCGATGCAGTTCTGGCAAATCCTGCTGCTGGAAGTAGAGCCATCCTGTCATAACATCTTCTCTTGTGTTAGATACATTGAACAAATGAAGCGCGATCAGCAGCAGTATCAAGCGGCTTGGTGATTGTATTGCCAGAATGACACTGTGTTATGGTGTGGCCAGTGATATGGCAGTGTAATCCTGTTCCAAACAAGAGGATGAAGGATTTGGGCTAGACACGTAATACACCATGCCTGTTCTGGGAAAGTTTTCCTATAATGTGTATATGTGTTTGACTTTGTACCATGCCTTATTTTAATACTTCTTAATAAAACGTTTGTGTAGTGTTTAGGATATAGTGCATAAGATAATGATGTACCTGATGTTTTATTAAATTTCAGTAATGGGACTCCCACTATGGTCACTGCTGTGTTTGGTGGTGTCCTGCACAACGAAGTAAACTGCTTGATATGTGGCACAGAGTCAAAGAAATTTGACCCATTTTTAGGTGAGATTTTTTTTTTCCTTCAGTATTTCTCTTCTGCAGTTTTAAAATGCTCATGTTGAGTACCATTTTACTCTTTCAGACCTTTCCTTGGACATTCCCAGCCAGTTCAGAGTGAAAAGGACAAAGGACCAGGAACCAGGGCCAATCTGCACTTTGCGTGGCAAGTAGCTATTCTGTACTGCTCTGTTCTTGGCTTTTTTTTTTTCTTTTTTCTTTTTTTAGTTTTGCAATTAAATGTAGTCATATTGGTGTGTTCCGCAGAATTATGGGTATATAAGTTAATTGCAGTAAATTGTCTGTATGGACATGAAGTATTGCTAATCTTTTATTATACTTTTCTTTAGCTCCCAGAGGCATCATTAAAATCAATTTTCATACTGTTCGTTTCTCACACTGATGTATTTTGTACACTATGGCTGATGGAACCTAATTTATTTATTTATTTATTATTTGCAAATTGAGTTACATGTGAGGAAATGTATTCACAGTAACGCATACGTTTAATCCTTTATTAGTCCTGTTGTGTGTCCTGCTACATACAACAGAAAACCAAAGAAATGGGGAATGTTGTGTAAAATATCTATGTTTAATATTGACCTTTAATTCTGTAACAGAAAAGCAGTTCCACCACAGGTTGCTTGTTGCTATGCAACAAAGTAACAATAATAATATAGCTGCAAACAGCAATTAAGGGGCCAAGCACTAACTGTCCCCACACCTTCGTGACTGAGAAAGACCAGAAGTCATTGGAATGTTCTCCCAAGGACATGTACTAAATTTGAAGGCAAAATCTCAGGGCGTTGCTGAGGTATTGCCTGCTTTCAGGTGATCTCTCAAGTTCCAAATGAAATCAGGTCTTATTTCTTAACTTTTAATTTAATTTCCAAATTTATAACAATTAAATTTTTACTTGGGTGTCCATAAATAAATGTAGTTAAGCTTGCCTTTGATCTACTGTATGTGCCAAGTTACATAAAAGTTGTATGAAGCATTCTATTGTTATTCAATTTACATTATGAATCTATAAGTATCACTATTTTCTAAATATCCTGATCCAATATTACTTTTTCTTTTCTTTTTTTTGGTACAATTTTAAGACCGTAAACTTAAAAAAAAAAAAAAACACTAAGTATTTAAATGTAGACCATTCTTTATAACAATAGTCAACAATATTTTCACTTAAAGACCAAGGACATAATTTAAACAATGCAAACTAACTTCAAATATAAGAGTTTAACATTTTACTAAAAATTAAATGGGAAAAAAATGAATTTTTACTGAGCAGCGTGTATCTCTGTTATGTCATTTGCCGTAATTGTTATTTATAAACAAACTTGCATTCATTCGTACCACATGGGATGGCAATGTGTGAATAGTTTCGAGCTACCAGCTAAAACCAGCTGGTAACTGTTATCTGGTAATCTCTATTATAATTGTAAAAATATATAGAAATGTTACTTACAAGCTAAATATGTAGGCTTAATGCTTATATTTTTTTTAAGGTTTAAAATTATTTTAGTAAAAAAAAGTTTTTTTGTTCAGGGTTTGCATGTGGCCTTTATTGCACAAACCTCAGCAGAGTATCAGACAAAAATATTTCCCAACACTGACAGACTATTGCCTTTTCTTTTTTTTTTACTATCTATGTATTTACTGTCTTATAAATCAGTTTAGTACAAATGAAGGTATCCTGTTAACACGAGTTAAAACTAATGCATGCCTGTTCTAGATTTAGATGTCATACAAAAGATTACTGGAGGTTGTTGTGATTATTATTCTGATTTTATAACATGGTTATGTAAGTGATGGCAATGATAAGGATAACAATTGAAAATGATTTGGTGTAACACAACATTGGGTGTTATTTTATATTTTTAGGTTGTTGGTGGAATTCTTATCTGTTGAGAAATGTGGCCTTTATTAAATATAGCAATACAACTCAAACACCTTTTGACTGTCAGACTGTGTACTCAGAACTAACTGTTGTGTAACGTCTGACTTTGTATGCCCTTCCCACTCTGTTCTTCTTCTTTCACTCCGCCACCTGTTATATGCTCCTTTTTGAAAGCTGAAGTATAATACACTTCTGAGACATGGTTGAAGCTGAAGGAACTGAAGTGCCTTTCTTTTTTTTTCTCTAGACTGCCTTTCTAGTTTCACTGATCTGGAGGAACTCGATGAAACAGAGCTCTACATGTGCCCTAAGTGTAAAAAACGACAAAAATCCACCAAGAAATTCTGGATCCAGAAGCTGCCTAAGGTACCGTGTAAAAAATATAGAAATGCACTTACATATAATGAACAATTGTGTTGTAGGGCTTAGACTTTAAAAGTGTGGCCTATTTTCTGTCTATTGCAGGTCCTATGTTTACATCTAAAAAGATTCCACTGGACAGCTTTTTTAAGAAATAAAGTTGATACCTATGTGGAGTTCCCACTGCGAGGCCTAGACCTGAAGTGCTATTTACTAGAGGTGAAGGCTGTTGATGTATTCTGATTTTAAGCACTTGAATCTATGCTCTTGAATGTTCAAAGGTTTTTACTTTTATGTTTGTGTTTTCAGTCTGAGAACAGTCTCCCTGAGAGTTGCCTGTATGACCTTGCAGCAGTAGTGGTGCATCATGGATCTGGGTAAGAAAATGTGTGTTTTCCTTTAGTTCTTTATGGCATCTGTGCCAAAAGACTAGTGTTGTATAATCTCACCTATAGGGGGTGATCTTGTACCATCAGGCATTCCTCACAGACTCTCACTGGATATATTTACATGCTGACTAATAATGCAGTTTTTATCCAGGCTAAATCATCTATTGATTAAAGTCAGTTAGATTTTAGACCACTAATTGGGATGTATAACATTTTACCCTACTAATATTGAATGTTGCATTTTTTTTGTACATGCCATAACCTACAAGTTATTTTTCCCACAAACTAAATAGGTTAATAGGGAAAGCTTCAATTTTTATGAATAAAACTACCATATAAAAATGGCCCATTAAAGCAGTTTCTCCAACTAAAGTAATCTGGCAGCAAGATTGAGTCACATTCTTCTTTTGTGGGTTATCTATTTATATTATTATTAGTATGTGTGTATATATATATATATATATATATATAGATATGTGTGTGTGTGTGTGTGTGTGTATATGTG